>JAODXP020000025.1:6955208-7037708 GCA_027497455.2 Sardinella longiceps
AAACTGGCTCAGATCTAGATGGACATTTACCTACTATATTGCTTGCTGCCATATATTACAGTATTATATTGCTCCCAAAAGCACATACAGAGAGCCTTATGCCTTTCATTAGCAACTCCACCCAAACATTATCCATGATGTGAACACTTGAGTGTTCAATTGTGCATAATCTTCAAAACAACCAGAAAAAACAACTTTAGAATAAAAAAATGTTTATTCAAGATAAAGAGTATACATTCAATCAATGAAACACTTTATTTGAATCCTTCTGTCCAAAATGTCAAACGTGGCAAACGTGAATCAGTCATCTTCAAAACTGTTCCTCAAAAGGTATTCAGCCTGCAACACAAAACGCACAACAAGAATCATAACACACAGAGCAGTGGAAAGCATTTCAATGATAAAAGAAAATTGGGGACTGTTAAATGCTGAATGCATGAAATATGTACAGTACAGACCAAAAGTTTGGACACACCCCCTCATTCAATGCGATTCATTTATTTCCAGGACAATTTATATTGTAGATTCTCACTAAAGGCATCAAAATTATGAATGAACACATATAAAATTATGTGTTTAACAAAAAAAGTGTGAGATTATGACAAATTTTTGGACCTGAACCCGATCAAGATGGTTTGGGGTGAGCTGGACCGCAGAGTGAAGGCAAAAGAGCCGACAAGTTCTTAGCATCTCTGGGAATGAATAATTCTTCAAGACAGTTAGAAAACCACTTCAGGTGACTACCTCTTGAAGCTCATCCAAAAAATAAAAAGAGGACAAAGCAGTTATCAAAACAAAAAAAGGATACTTCAATGAAACAAGAATATAAAACATGTTTTCAGTCATCTCACACTTTTTTTTATTAAGTACATAATGCCACGTGTTCATTCATAAGTTTGTTTATTTTGTAGATTGTCACTGAAGGCAACAGTCATGAAAATAAAGTAAATAATTTAATGGGAAAGTGTGTCCAAACTTTTGGTCTGTACTGTAAATGAATGTAAATAGGGGCTACAGTTACCAGGAAGTCCACAGGATCATCTGCTCTGGTTCTGCAACACTCCATCAGGCCCTGAGAGACTGCGGGCATGACGTACTTCATCAGGTAGTTCCGCAGGGGAAAAGAACGGGCTTCCAGCAGCTCATTCTCCTGCTTTTTCACCTCCGTCACGTGACGTTTCTGTAAGCCACACAAAATTAACAAACGCATTGGCCCTGCTACATCATAAAAACACATGAACTATATACAAATACTGAATCCAAACATTTGTTTGTGTTTCAGAGTGTCCCTCTTGTTCTCTCTGCTTGTAAGGGCAGAGCCTGCACAAGGCATATTCAAACTATGTTACCACTTGCGGCCACCAGGCGGCAATAAGAGCACAAAATTGTGGAACATTTTTATCTTTATAGTTCACACACCAATATTAAGTTAATCCATTCACTTAAATGGTAAAACATTTTTGTGAGTTTGGCACCCCTTTAAGATTATAAGCAATAGCCAGAATGATATCAGTACAAAATATAAGCTATAATACTGACAACAGTGAGTAGGTTACACACACAGTGTGGATGAAATAATTAAGCATCTGGTGGTAATGTAGCCGGTGGCGGTCCGCACCACACACAGGTCTTGAACCCGCCACCCCGCAAGCTACAAACTACTGGCGTGGGAGTGGGGCGCTCTAACCAACTGAGCTAAAAGCCCAAGCTTCTAACTCAGCGTGTTAGAAGCGGCCATGGAATTGGGTGATGAGGATTTACATGTACTACCGCCGAGCTAGCTGGCCTCCGTTACAGTAAGGTGGAAATTTTGCTTAAGGCCCCATAAAAGCTTGGGCCAGTCCTACTGTACAGTGTGTGGAGCTCCTTATAGTTCTGGTTCCCTCTGGTTGTACAGTACTGTATGTGAAGCTCCATGTACCCACCCATTTCTCCATTTCGATGGCCAGCCTGGCCTCCTGCTCAGCTTCCATGCGCTGCCTCTCTGCGGCCTCCTGCTGCTGCTGCTCCTGCTTTAGCAGGTTGGCTTTGAGCTCCGCTGCTTTGCGCTCCTCAGGGGAGAGGCCATAGTTCTTGGGCTCGCCGATCAGCTTGGTGATCTGTTCTGTCACCGCAAGGTTGTCCCGATCCTCCGCATCACTGATTTCTTTACAAAAGAGCATCAGAATGACTTAGGACAAAACCTATGACCACGGTGCTACAAATTACTTTATAATAACATAGTCCTTTCTTAAAGGTTTACTTACACAATTGTAATAACCAGTTAAATTTGCTACTAGGCATGTTGGATTGCTTCGACTTTTTCCTCGTTATGTTTTTACACCAACATGTGTGTGTGTATCTGTCTGTGTAAAGTCGAAGTACTCGGTGAAATTCGACAATGTGACTGGCACAGCAAGACTGATCACAATGTCCGAACCACTCGAGCTGTACCACAGTAGCGACTCTGAGCGCTTCTAGGACTTCAGCCAGTCTAGAATCGCCCAAGGAATTGGGTGATGAGGATTTACACGTACTGCCACCAAGCTAGCCGAGCTAGCTGACCTCCGTTACATTTGCATGCTGTATTCTGTGTGTATCTTTATGTGTGTTTTAGTCACCTATGTGTTCTGGGTGGAATTCCAGCTCATCAAAGTAGTTGAGCACAGTCTGGTCCTCCACGTTAGCCTCTCTGAATGCAGACAGCTTGGTCAGGAACTCCCTCTGGGTGTAGCCCATCTTCACTGCAGTGCTCTCGGGCAGGTTACGTACACGATCTTTCAGAAACTCATCAGTGGCGTCGAGGGAGAAAACATATTCTGTAGTGGAGACAAAAGAATGACTCTGAAAACTGGTTATGTGTACTGCAACCTATGAATAAAGTAGAAAGTCTGCACACCAAGTTGCTCCCGAAACTATTTATTAACGTGACGTTTCGGGTCACCTGCCTCTCATAAGACAAGCAACCTGTACAGCAACCTAATCTGTGCAGGCTGTTGGTCTGTAATTTCGTTCAGACTGACCTGGCATAATGCTGGAGTTGAAGAGGTGCAATCCTGGTTTCGGCTCCTCCATGCCCATGCCCATGCCCATACCAAATTCTAAAAGCATCCCATAATACAGTATGACAAATATAAATACAATTTTATCTTATATATATATAATATAATATTAAAGATATTCAACATTACATCAAAGGAGAAGACCCAAAGTATATTGTAACATCTTAAAAAGCAAGATGCCCCCCAAAGCTACAACTAAGCAGTGGTTTTCTCCGGATTGCACGAATGGGTCAAAATTCTGCTCCCTGGCAAAAGTTTGAACTTTTTATGCAATATACTTTGGGTCCTTATCACACAGAACTTCTCCTGTAAATGCTGCTGGGGAAATGTGGACAATAATATGTTGGTCAAGTGTAAAGAGAGGAGAGTGATTACCGTAGTAAAAAAAGTCTTTAGCCTCTGAATAAGTCGTAGGGTAGCCATCAAGTATAAACCCATGGTTCTGACATGGCATGGAACTTAGCTTGTCTCGGATGAGGGTGAACTGAGTATGGCTATCCAACTCTGGAAGGATAGAGGGATGAGTAGATGGATGGATGGATGGATGGATAGATAGATAGATAGATAGATAGATAGATAGATAGATAGATAGATAGATAGATAGACAATTTCAGGCACTCAGTTAGAAACTAATGTTTGTTACTCACACCCTCACAGTGTGGCATACCGCTTGTCATTACCAAGCCATACAACTCCATTGCTATGAAGAACAAAATTTTTAAAGCTACTGAGACTGATGGTGTATCAAACATTTTTCTCAGATAGAATCATGGTTTACCTATATTAGGATTGCCATAATGTTCCCAAGAAACATAGGGAGGCAAAATGATCAATGTTGTTCAAGGCAAAATGATAATTATTATTCCATATTGTTCAAGGTCACAGGATGCTGTCAGAAATAAGACACAGACAAAACAGCGAACTTGCAGCTAATACTAACAGAATGGGGCACAGAAACTCAATTTCAGTTTAATTTCCCCATGCCCCATTTAGTTAGTGTAAGTTGCTGGTTAGCTATTCTGTCTATGCTATATCAATTTTTCAATCAATCAATTTCTCTTTTTCCTACAGACAGCACTTTGTATCCTCAATCAATAGGGCTTTGGATTGAGTCACTCTGTGTTTCCCCTTTCAAGCTTGAAAAGAAATCAGTTTCACTTCTCATACCGAGTGTTGTAGAATCAGCAACATTTCCATCAAGCTGCAATAAAAATAAAAATCTGTTAGCTGCATTTTAACTGTAACTATATAAAAAAAATCAAATGAAATACAGTAGGTAGATTTTACAGTAGGCAGAAGCTTGAAAAGATACAAGGAGTTTTACAAATGTCTTACCAAAGACTGAATCTTTTCATTAAATATGGCCTGTGCATTAATGTGATGAATCTTGTAAAATTTGCTTAGTTTTTCAGCCACGGATGTTTTTCCAACAGCGGGTGGTCCAAGAAGGCAAATTTTGATTGGCTGCATGGAACAGTGGAAGAAATCCGGAGAAAAGAGATCATCACTGTAGTGCTTACATTAAAGGTATTATCCGGAGTAAATAAACACGTTGCCCTGCTGTTTTATACTGCTAAGCGCTATTGAAAGCCACCTCAGTGATCGAATTTTGTGCATCGTAGACTGAGTTTGTGAAACGGTAGCTAACACTAACTGAATGAGGCATGTCAAAAACGAAACCGAATCGATTTGCTTTTGTTTTGACATGCCCCATTCTGTTACCGTAAGCTGCCGTTTCGCTATCTCAGTCTGCATTGCAAGAAATCCAGTGATTGAGGTGGCTGTCAATAGCGCCTGGCACTATAAAACAGTAGGGCTACGTGTTGATTCACTCCGGATAATTCCTTTAATGATACATGAATTGATCACTGATATAACTACAGCCAATCCACATTAACAGTTACAACTTACTAGTAACTTTCTGGACATCTTGTATTCAGCAACGATTCGAGTTATGTTTTCCACAAATCCAGTTTCAGAAACCCACTGCAAGTTGAGAGTATTCTTCACAGAAAAGGCATCAACCCGGAGATTGATGTTTAAGTAGTCAGCATCTAGTGCCTGTGAGACAGATGATGATCATCAAAATACATGTCTAAATCAGTCCCAAAGGATTACACTGCAAGATAAGTGTTAGAACCATAGGAAAATATGAGACAAGATAGTACTTTAGTGCATTATATTTGATTATATCTAGTAAATTCAAGCAAAACAAATAAACAAAAAAACGAAACTGTATTCCTGAATAGGCTCCTTCACATACCGTTAACACCTTTGCCTGTACAGCTGCCTCCTTTGGGAGCAGTTCAGTTCTCCCAGTGCCAAGGGTGAAGCTGATTGCCTTGTAGGAGGTTAATCACAAACATACTGCATAAAATATATGATACGATTTCATAAAATATGTAAAACGATACAAAAATGTTTCTACACACGTTACTGAACAACACTATGTGTAAATTCACTGACAAATTTAACCTGCCATAGACACTTTAACTACAGTAACTCCAATGAAGCAACACAGTCATGACAACATTTTAAATGCCTTACCTTTATTATATCCTCCAAAGTGTTGTTTGAATCGTCCACAGCAAAAAAGAAATGTTCTTTTGGCTTGTGATCAATGACATTTTGAATCACCCTTAAAATAAGAAATATATTCAATTAAATACACATGCATACAGAATAGAAAAGAGCTGTTTAGGCCCAAACAGGCCCAGTAGGTACAGTATTATGTGACAAACATACCCTGCTAGGTCATTGATATGAACAGTGGGGACAACATAAGAGGGAGTCCCATAAATGGGAAGTTTGTCCACTTCTCCCAGCCACGCCATCTAGTGGGGAAAGGTCCGAAATACAGCAAATTAAGACAGACCTAACCAACGCAGTCACCTTAGTGCAGTGTTTCACAAACCTTTTCTGCCGGTGACCCACTTTTATAAATTCCATCATCGCGACCCAATTCACAATAAGATTTTTGAACCATGTGAAACTTGTGGCTTATGCAAATTAATCTTACCTACATGTATTTAATTACATACCTAAATTCATTCCATATTATATGCCTACCATGGGCCTACTCACATTATTCTCTCCTGTTTAGCCGAAACCAGAGGTTTTGCACAGACATGCAGTGTTTCTCAAAGTCGAGAATGCTTCTAGGTAGCACACTAGCCTTGGAAGCCGTGCACTTCAAAAACGAGGTTCCATCAGTGCATCCTTGAAAAATCTATGAACAAAGGCCTCTGTCCTCGCTAGAATTTAGAAGGATGCTTGACTTTGGAACAGTGCTTGGCGACTGACAATGACGTGGAATGCTCGAAAAGCAGCCTTCCAAGCATGCTTCCTCAACTTTGAGAAACGCTCATGCTGTATAATTATGATATAATGGCGCACATAAAGACTGTGGTGGTGACGCAATACCTTGAAGAAGGGGTGGAAGATTTCCTCTCCCATGCCGTACTGCAGTGCTGATGTCACTATATAGGTTGACAGCCGAGACTTTTTCTGAAATATTAGGAGTAGAGACAAGACTAGCATAAGACAGCATGAATACATAATCTGGTAGAAAACCAAAAAATTAAGTTGAATTACATTTTGTATATTCAATCATTTATTTTCTTCAAGTACAAGAACAACTTTTGCTACATTTATATAATGTTACAGCTGAGAAATCCATAGTTCATCAAGTGCATGGGTGTCAAACTCATTTTTATCGAGGGCCACAGGAGTATTGGGATTTTCCTGCAGTGACTAGCAACACTAGGGTGGAAAAAAATATATATGCATATTTCCTCATGTTACACTACACAGTCCTAATGTGCCACCACTTCCTGTCCTGTGGTAAGCAGTTCTATGCTGGACCAATAGGGATTTGCAAGGGTTGTGTTGTGTAAACGTGATAGAATCCATTTTTTCATCACTAGAACTTTTTTCGAACAGGCCACATACAGTAGCTACAACTCTTCTCAAGCTTTTTGGATCAGGCCGCACAAATTGATGTAAAGGGCCTTATGTTTGACATCCCTGATCAAGCATATACCAACCTGTGCATCATTGGCCTCTACTTACAGTCTTACCCAACCGAAGCACGTTTTTCTCAGCAGCAGCGAGTTCTTTGAAGCTAGCATGTGGCCTTCTTCTCCTGAAATCGTCCTCAGTCAGCGCAACGTCAGGGTCATCCTGAGGGAAAACATTTCCAGACACACCATTATGAGAATATCCTGATGTGCAAAGTGAAATAAAGATCTATTATTACCAATAAGTTACTGACTAGCTCTCCTGCTTTGGTCAAGCCCCACGTCATTAGCGGTGTCACCAAAATAAACATCTTTGGGACTCCGAAATGCTCAATGTAACCATGAAGGGCTGTTGACAACACAAAATATGATGTTTTATCACAACAACAATATTTAGATAAAGTAACAATAGTGTTCAGAAGGCAACTGAAAATGCTCACTGTGACATTGACCAAACAAGTATGCCAAAACTAATATTCACTCACTTGTGATAGCCCATGTTGCCTCATTTAGTTCATTAGCATCTTCTGTAATGTTATACACAATAACATCACAGTCCATCAGGCGTTTATAAAGTTCATCTCTGTCTTCTGACTACAAGGGAAAATGAGAAAGAGGGCATTTATCTTTTCAGCTATGGCTTGGTGGGGTATACAAAGCATTAGATTTATATAGGGAGCCTTCAAATTTTTGCATAACCCATAATATTTTGCTAAAACTTCAAAAACTTACACATGTCTGTTGTAAACTGGAACCCTGGAATTTTTCACTAAAGCGTGCAAGGTACATTTCATGCCATTTTATCGCCACATCAGGATGTTACAAACTTACAGAATATTCTTCCACTGTAAAACTTTGCTTTTCTCCCTCTGGGTTCGCAACAGTTCCGACAACCTGAAAGGTTCGATGAGACGTGGAGTTACTTTTCTCCTGGAAGACACTGGCGTCCTCCTCTTCTTCGTTCCCATCCAATGATTCACCAGGCACACAGTTCGACAGAATCTATCACGAACAAGAATTAGAAAGCCAAATTATGGAGAAAAATAACAAAAGCATATTATAGATATTGTGACATTATAATGTACGCTACAACCATTACCTTTCCGATGTATTTCGATGAATAACAATCCACCTTGTTTACAAATATACGTTTTGTGCGCTGTGCAATTCTTCCCGTGGCGGCCATGATTGCTGTCCCGTTGCTATGCAAAAGCGTCTGTTGTCAAGGTCTACCTACGGTCCACTACAGACCACGCGCAGTCGCACCGCTCACTATTCCATGATCAGTTCGCACCACAGGCCACAGGGTTTGCACCTCAGATAATACACATCTAAAATAGTGCTGTAGTTAGGGCCAGTGCATGGTGGCTGCACTGACCATCCCTACTTATGTGCTGATATCTTAACATGCAATAGGCTACTCTCTCTCTCTCCTTTTGTAAACAATATGAGACATATGCATAAGCAGGGGTGTAGCACCAAATTCTGGGCCCTATGCACAAGCAGTGGCCATGGGCCACCCCCTCAATTACAGTTCCAGGCTCCTCAAGGCCCCTTCCCTCTCTTGGGGCCCTATTGTAACTGTAGGACCCTTTCTGGCTACAACACTCCTGCACTGCTATTAGATGCTCATTTCCTTGCCGTCTGTCCACCTTGTCTCCCTGTCATCACTTGTCTGAACTACTGTATAATAACTAGAAAAGCACTCAGAGAGCGCAGATCTCCGCCAAGGCAATGTGGTCACAGACATAATATACATTCCAGATCATGTTCTGGATCACCGATTGCCACCAAAATTTAATCAGCTCTTGCTTGTCCCAATATACAAATTGCCCGAAAATTTCATCCAAATCCGTGGAGTACTTTTCGAGTTATCCTGCTGACAAACAAACAAACAAACAGACAGACAGACAGACAAAACATAACTGGTTCCCATTTTAGCCTATGATTGACTCCTCGCCTCGACTCATTTGGTAGGCAGCTCTGCGCTGCCCAACAATTATAGGCAACAAACTTACTAGACATAGACAAAATTCTGCACTCATGCTACCATCATGCTGAGTTTAGTGATCACTAAACTTCTGACTGTACTTATACTTCACTAGGCCCCTATAGCAGTTGGATTGAGCACAAGAGTTGTGGATCTGCACAGGTTTCTTCCTAAAAGGAATTACTACAAATAGAAAGTTTTTTTTCCTTGCCAGTTAGTCATTGGTGCTCCTCCTTCTGTCTGTAAAGAACCATGAGCAAATTGTATTGTATTTTGCGCTCTACAATTAAAATTAAAACTGATACTCTTCATAGGCCATCATTCATCTTTATTGCAAAACAATCATGATCATGTATTGCACAGAAATGTACAGACATGAGGAATGTTGTTAAAAATAAAAAGTGAGATGTCAACATCCCCAAACAATCAATGTGGTCTAGTATGGAATCACAATTCCAATCTAAAAAATGGAAACATCTCTGGCGATTTTAAGGTTGTGAATAACCAGTCACATTCATAAAATTGATTTTTTATTTAAAAACATGTAGCCTACAAATATGGCCTTCACCCGTGAGTTCAGAAAACAATCATGAAAAACAATATAATATTCAACCCCTACTGTAACTCTGGAATGTTTGTTTCCATCCAGGCAGGGCCCACAATTATGTTCTCAGAAACTTTTGAGTATTCACGCAGGGGCACTGCTAGAAATTTTGTGCCCTGTAACAAAAAAAACATCATTTTGGGCCCCTCAAATATTGATTTTAATATCACATTTTTCTCTGGGCCCCCCTGTCAGTGCCAGGCCCTTAGAATCAACATAACTCCCCCCCACCCCCTAGCGGCACCCCTGATTCACAGTGTCTTTGTGAAGAGTAACCCCTCAGTCTGCCAGCACTTGGAAGTTGTCAAACTGGGCATATTCAAAGGAGGCTGTTCCGATGGCAGCCCATCCAGCCTTTGGGTTTAGAATCACTGCATCCTTCCACAATAAGTATCCATCCAGCATCCCATACGCAAACTGCCCCTGCAGACAAACATGACACAATGTGAAGGCCTTGTTAATCAATCAGGGGTGTGTTTTCCAAAGCATGGAAAATTGCATTGCAACCAACATAGTAGTTAATTTGGCTAGCAACTATGCTTTTGGGAAACAAACCCAAGAAACCTTGTTTCTGAGCAGAGTGAAAACAGAATGCATGCTTCAGTCTTTCTAGCTGACTTAGACTGTTACCTTAATTGTGAGGCTCAGGTTATACCACTTGTCTGCTCTGGTTCCTGATAAGCCCTCTGCTCGCACCATCTTCCCACCTTAAGGTCAACAAAAGTGAATTAAAATGGATTCTCGCAGCAAATTATGTTAAATCATCGATCCATATAATTCATTACTTATAATACAAAGTACTTTGTGTGTAATTGAACTAACTGTGCAAAGTGCATTACTTACCAATATCATTGGTTACTTTGAAAGTGCCATCTGCAAACACCCAGAAAAACACTCCCATGGCCGCCCTAACGGACTCTCCTCCCTGGTCCACTCTGGCAGCGATGAACACGCCTCCAGTCTTCACAGTTTCAATTAAGACGTCACAGGTCACTGTCAAATCTCCCCTGAAAATCAATGGAGAAATTATCTCGTCACGTAAGGGGTAAAAATTTAAATGGCCAGTGATATTCCCACCGGTTCAAAGTAGAACTGAGAAAACCACCACAAAATTGAAGAAAACATATTTATAGCATGACACTGCCTAGTGTATTGCCATGCAACACCAACTATGTAGCATCTTCTGCCTGTACAGTAAGTCACTAAGGAAGTTTTAGAAGGTTTTGTGTGTCTTTTAGGTAGCTACTTCATGAGCTTACATAGCAACATAATGTTAATTTACAACTATCTCAAGTTTAATCAATTAATTTCTGATCAATTTGAGTAAACATACCAGTTATGATCACCAATAACACTAATCGTCTGATCAGCATCACTTGCCCAGGCTATCGGGCGCTGAGTGACGACCTGACGTAGAGTAAACACGTGAGGTCCTGGGTCAGTCAGGTTTTGAAAGTACTCAAACACACCGGTCTGATCGGCAAAGTAAGGAGCCTCATCAAAGGAAGGATTGCCTACAGTAGAAAGGGAAAAAGACAGACATTTAATAATCAAACAAACATACAGTACAAACAAAAAAACATCTTAATACATACGGTACGTTTTTCTGATACCATCAAGGTGTTTGTGCTAAACAACTTTTATTTCCAGTATTGTTCAATGGATCAAGAAGACAAGTCACAAATATTGTGAATTGAATGTAGTGAATTGAATGTAGTTGAGTAGAGGGGCCTTACGGACATCGAAGTCATCAAGATATTTTTTGGGGAATGGGGCAGAATTGGGTGGGTCTGTGTAGTGTCCCTTCTGCCCAGTGGTGATGGTGGTTAAGGTGTACACCTCATCAACGCCTAAGCTCAAGGTGAAGAATCCATCAAACACCTGTGCAAACAGTCCACAGAAATGACATTTAGAGTTTCACTACATGTGTAGATGTACATGTACATGTAAAAACAGAATGAGTTGAATGTGAGACGTGTACCCATCCATCCATCACACACACACACACACACACACACACACACACACACACACACACGAAGATAAGCGAGTGTTATCAATATGTGATACAGTGAAAAAAAGGAAGGTGAGAGAGTGCTGTCAGTACAGGTATGTGGTGATATAGTAAAAAAGAGGAATAAAAGAGTGTTATTAGTATGTGATGATACAGTGAAAAAGACTAAGATGAGAGTGTTGTCAGTAAAGGAAGAAAAGACAGTGTTGTCAGTATGTGTCAGTAAGTGAAAAAAGCATATTTACCTTAACGGTCTGTAGTTTCTTGAAGAGGGTAGACTTTGACTTAAAGTTTTCAAAGTTGAATTTTGTGTACCAGACCTGAAGCTCAGAGACTGTAGCCTAGGGTAAGTAAACATATAGCATACTCAGTTTTGGTTTTGAGAATGGTTGAGACTATAGACTACGGTAAGTAATCATGTAGTATACGCAGTTTTGAGAAATGATCTTTGAGAAATGATCAGACTGGCATTCATATATGAAAATGTTTGGGAGGGGATTTGACTTACAAAAGAACCCTTCAGATGAAATGTGGCGTTTTGTGGGGAGACTTTGTAAGGTGGCAGTGGAGGTCGGATGCATCTGGAGTGGTCATGACTCTGGGAAAGAAAGTATAGAAAACAATGTTGTTCATTGGTTGACTGCCATCACTTTACCCTCTTTCGTTTATAGGTTTAACCATTACCTGCCTACTATGTCCCGCACCCTGGCATTTCAAAGCTTCCCTCCACCTCCCCCCCATCTCCTCCATTTCACTAGTAATACTGTAATTCCCCCTTATCCATAGGGGGGTGCTAGCAGACATCACTCACATGTGATCTCCGCTGATGGCATCCTACAATCACGGCTAGCCGTCAGGCCAAACATACTCATATCTAGCACTCACTATCAAGCAATCCGATTGGGTAAACTAAAATTCTAATTCAAATTCAAATTCAAATTTTATTGGTCACATACCATTATACAGTGTACAATTGCAGTGAAATGCTTTGTCTACTGACTCCAATGACTATGCTAGTGTTGAAATATATTATGTATAAAAATAAATTAGGAATAAATAGATAGAAGAAGAGATGTTATAAATTCTTATGGTTCTCATTCAATTTGCGGATAGAATGAGGATAGAAGCTTTTCCTCATTCTCTCAGTTCTGGCTTTCAGGCACTGAAACTAAACTAGTGAAGCAGTGAGTATTCCCAAATCAATAACTTTGGTGTATCTCTGGTGTAAGGCACTTAAATAATTCTCTTCACCACACACTCACCATAGTCTCAATGATGACTGTAAGATTAGCCCCATTGGTCAGAGCGACATAGCTTCCCCCGTGAGTAAGATTCCCCACAGTCTGGAGGTATCTCCAGCCTGGCTTTGCAAACTGGGTGGTGTGAGCTGTAAGGAAATCAGGAACACAAACTACAGGTCACACAAAAGACAGGGGAAGAAAATCCCTCTTCACAGTGCAAAAATCATTATAACTTTAATACATGAATCACAAAATGAAAAAAGAAATACTACACATGGAAGCAAGTTTTTTTTTATTTGCCTTGTTACTAATGGGTGCTCCTCGTACTGTCTGTAAAGCGTTGAGAGGCAAACTTATTGTATTTGGTGCTCTGATCTACAAATAAAATTGAACTGAATTGAATTGAATGAATCCAAGAAAAGAAATGAATCTCCCTCCCACCTGTTATCCATATGGGAGATTCCACCACATAGTTCCCGCTCCACGGCTCTTCTGCAGTCATCAGCCCATCGCGGCCAAACGAGAGGTTTTCATAGTAACTCGCTACCAAGTTCCAGGATATGGTGCTAAAGATAGAACACAAAACACAATGGTGACGGTGAGCTGGACTGAAGTCCTTGACCCTCTTAAAAGGGCAGGCAAGTGCAGTATGGTTCTACTGAAATGCCAAAGAGGGGGAGGATGGGGGACATACGAAGTCATCTTGCCGTTGACGTAGTTCTGGTTGAGAATGCGAGCCCAGCAGCCTGCACCGTAATCATTGTTGAAAGTGCTGTAATCCTCGGAGGACCAAAGTGTCTTTCTGGTCCACAAGGCCTGGGGTATGGTCTTTGTTCCTGGATAGTGAACCCTGGGAGTGACAACATAAAGCTATCATTAGCATCTTCCTCATTCTAGTGTTTGTATGAATAAATAGTTTAAAGGTGTTGAAATGAAGACAGATTTGGTATTCTTTGGCCTATTTTATACAATGGCCTCATGACAGGACATCATATTACGCTAGCATACACATCAGTGTACTTCTGGAAAACCCAGAGCTTGGGTGTTGTTAACCTAAATCAATATGGCAAATTCCTCACATTCCTCACTGTTCTTATTTCTGGGTCATTTTTTGATGCTTTCATTGAAAATACATAATATGGCACTATCATGGACAAGAGAGAGCAGCGACTCCACCCGGTCTCGAACCAGGGTGCTAAACTTGCAACTCGACCGCAACACCAAAGAGCCAGGCTAGTTGGTATGGCAGTCAGAGGGCATTCCTAACTGTGGTGATGGTGGTCCATAACAGGCGACTTCCATGTTGGCCCATGGGTCCATGTAGATACTGTATGATTGCACTTGTTGTCCACAACACTTACCCAATAATGTCAATAGCCCCATAGAGAACAGGATCCAGCTCCATGGCAACGGAGATGTCCCAGTTGCCATCGGCAGCAATGATGCCCACATCCGTAAGGCCAACCTTATCCAGAGTGCTTCTCAGAATCTAATCAGAAGACATAGCTCCAGTATGAAGCAATACTAGAATACTTGCAAAGTTTGAGAGGGTAAAATCACGTTGGATCTCTTACCTTTATGTATTCTGGATCAAACTTCTTTTCATTCCAGATCTTTTAAAAAGAAAAGTGATACATTCAAGATTATTAGCTATGACGTTTTATGTCAAAATTACACTCTGATGTTTTGACATGCCCAGTGCGATGATGCACAAACAATTACATATGAACACACCTTAAGTTGACAACAAAGGTCAACAAAAAAATATTTTTTTTTAGCATATTTAGAACCCCATTAAGAGAGAGACACATAATTCACTCACCCCAACATAGTCAATGTCTAGGTTGTGATAATGCTTTGCTCCAATGATCCACGATACGACATAGCTAGCAGTGACCTCAGGATTCTGGTAAGGTGAACTTTGCTCTTTACCAACCCACCGAGGAAAAGCCCAAGGAAGGCCTGAAAGAGAGAGAGAGAGAGAGAGAGAGAGAGAGAGAGAGAGAGAGAGAGAGAGAGAGAGAGAGAGAGAGAGAGAGAGAGAGAGCAGCAAACAGAGGGATCTTGTGGAGTCTGGAAATTGCATTACAGGGGGTGAGGAGGGGGGACCATGGCCACTACTTGTGCATAGGACCCAGAATTTGGTGCTACACTCCTGCTTATCATAAAAACTTTGTGCGTAAATCATCATATCAAAATCCCCAATTCTTTATGGGAAAAAAAATACAATATGCCTTGTCTTACCAATGAGAGTGATGTCTGGGTTCCTTTTCTTGGCTTCCTTCATCAGCCACCACTCATAGCCTCTAAAGTAGTTCTCGTCTCCTTCATAGTGCATATGTGAAGACTCCGTTCCATCTAAGAAACAATAATGCTCATTTACAAATGCAAAAAAAAATCCACAGTGATTCAGTACATGCTTGTCGGTTTAATACTAATGTTAGAGATTTTTTCTTTGTATATTTTCTGCATGTGACATTCACTGTGTTCAATGTTATTTATGTATACAAGTGTTTTTGTATGTGTCAAAGTGTCATATCCGTCTAACTGTAGTAATTCTGCAGTTAGTAGGCCTACAAAGTGTGACCACACATTTGGCTGTGAGGCCTGAGGTCCCTTGAGCAAGATGTTTAAATTTCACAAGTTCACTTTATTACTCATCAACTCAATGCTTCAGAATAATGTTACTTGTACACGAGGAAATGAGCTGCCAATGCCAATTACCTAAGTAAATGCCTTAATCTATGAGCATACAAGTTACAAAATTGGTTTCAACTGCGGTTTTACAGTCATGTGCCTTGCCGTGCCTTAACCTACCAGTAGTCTGCGCATCACCTCCGATTTCAACTTTAAGAATCTGTAGAGAAGCCCCAAAGTCGGGCTGGAAAACAAACAAAAGAGTTGCGATTTAACGCCGTAGGCTATGACAGCTGCTGGCTGGCTGGCAGGTTGCTTAGCATGCTGAACAGTGAAATACGAATAAATACCTTGAATAAATAGTCTAGTATTTGGCTTCGATAGGGTTCAGCATAGTTAACCAATAGTCTTGTTGTAGCCTAGAGAGAAAAAAATGTAACGACAAGAAAGGCAACATTGTAACGTTAGTCTTATCACGTTGTGTTCAATTAACGCTAGTCTGTTGAGTGATGACAAAACGAACTCACCCCTCCTCCGCTTAGACCACCAATTCCATCAAATCGTCTCCCAAGACCGATCTGATCATCAATAGCATAGAATTCACCACTGATTCTGCTTAACGTTACATACAGTGAGATGAAAACGAGATTTACAAAGTATCCAGAAGTTACAAAGTAGCAAGTCGCCATTTAGAGGGAACTGAAGCGGGAGGCATTTCAGACCGAATGCAAAACGTAAGGTGTAACGTTAATACTGCTTGGAAATCCAAAAATTGTAGTCAGGTTCAGTCTGCATGCATGAAATGTCATATGATCATTTTACTTCCTCATTTCAAATTGTTTGGGTCTGTTCGAGCGCGTCATGGATGACCCAGCGCATAATTGTGCGCCGCACTTTCCAAACAATGGCTCAATGCTTGTTAATGTTCCGTCCAAATTAAATGTATTCTTCAAAGTTTACTAGCTATTCAAATACTGCTCCTGTCATTAGTAAGTTTGCCCCCCCCCCCCCCCCAAAAAAAAGAGATTAAAAAGTTTAACAAATAGCCTATAGCATTGTGTTACACAATGCATTTATATTACAGCCTATGCAGCACATAAAATTAAAATACAGCAGTGTTTTTTTAAATGATTTTTTTCATGGCTGAAATACTGCATTACTGTAGTAAACGTACACAACAGCGATTAAAAAAAAATCCTGAAAAAGGTTCTTTTTTTCCTTGAAAGGTTATATGTTACAGCTTAATCCTTCCTAGAGAGAGAGAGAGAGAGAGAGAGAGAGAGAGAGAGAGAGAGATTGTTTTGTGTGTGTGTGTGTGGTCCTGTCACGCTTGTCTGTCTGTCTGTCCGTCCATATCACCATGGACTAGAGCCATGGACTAATGCCACAATGGCTTTGGTATGATAGACACTCATAGATCATAAAATGAAGCACCACTTGCATGCACTCAATTCATCTAAAACTGTCAGAGCCCACTTGTGTAGCCAGTGAACCTGCATACTCTACAGCCAGTGAATGTGCCACACACATTACCCAGGAAAGAATGCATGTAGGTATGACTGATTATCATGCTTGTCATCATCAAGACTACCTGGAATAACTGACAAAAAATAGGAGCTGGATGAGGATAGTAGCTGGATATGATTAACATAAAACAAAGTTGTTAATGAAGTATAACAAATACACACTACCTATAATATACAGTAATACTTTACTTTACATTACATTACATTACATATTATATATTGTTGTGTGCATGGGTATGCATGTACTATAAGTGCTGTTGTGGGGTATGTGCATGGATGTATGTATGCATGGGTGAGTGTGAGTATAGTATGTATGTATGTATGTATGTATGTATGTATGTATGTATGTATGTATGGATGTGTGTATGTATGTATGTATGTATGTATGTATGTATGTATGTATGTGTGTATGTATGTGTGTATGTGTATGTATGTATGTATGTATGTATGTATGTATGGAGGGAGTATGGATGTGTGTACTGTGTCTCTGTCATAACTTTACTCACTAACTGATCCTGTTCAGGGCTCAGTCATCACCAAAACAAATTCCTGAGAACTGTGTAAACCTACATTTAGATTCTGATCTTACAGTTATGCTTTTATCCAAAGTGACTTACAAACTTTAACGAAACTAACTTTTAACTGTTAACAAAGACCTGTTAACTTGGAAGACCATTTAAAGTCCTAAGATTTATGTTAATGACGCATGTCATAACACAAACTAGTCAATTACATGTTTTTTAAGATGTTTTTGTTGTGTGTGGACCAACAGCGGTCCAACAACTATTTTTGGTTACAGACCCATTTAGTGGTGGTCAACAGGCCATTGTTGAGGAGGGTATGAATGTTAAAGAGCATTTGCGACAGGCAGCTGTGGCCACCCTTGAACAACAGTGGCAGTCTGGGGCAATGAATTAGACAGCTGTCTTAACCAACAAATCTAGCACTCTCTATATCTCCCTATAAGGACAGACCACCTTCTATGCTTTAAAAACACTTGTTCCTGTCACATAAGCTTATATTGTCTTCAAAGGGGGATGTGTGTATATCATTGCAGATAGGCTACAGCTACAGCACAACTTCAAACTCTCTAACATGAGCTGTGCGTGATAGACAGTGGAGCCCTGGTCCAAGGGGTCAGTGACATTTGACAGACAATACAGCAATGCACGAGAGTCCTGGTGGATGGCGTCTACCTACTATCTATGCCGGGGGTTGTAAAGAAGGTTTAAAAATAGACAGGCCAGGCCAGCGAAGGGTACTGTGTGGCGTTCAAAAATGCTCTCACATAATCCAGCTATGCTACAGCCTTAAAGCCTATTCAGTCACTCTGTAGACCTCTAGGAGTGAGTCTCTTATAAAGTATCAAAGTGCAAAGTTATTGAGAAATAAATGTAAATACTAGTCAACTTTGATATTTGAATGAAATAAAATACAACAGAAGTTATATTTTGGTCTTATCTCAGTCTGAGATTCTCAGGTATTTGAAAAGATAAATATCATTTATAGCAAACTTTACAAGGCAATATTTTATTCACTTTTTTCCGCTAAAATATT
The DNA here is from genome assembly GCA_027497455.2 of Sardinella longiceps. Taxonomy (NCBI): domain Eukaryota; kingdom Metazoa; phylum Chordata; class Actinopteri; order Clupeiformes; family Clupeidae; genus Sardinella; species Sardinella longiceps. Next base: position 6,973,838 of record JAODXP020000025.1, read on the forward strand.
TTATGAATGGCTTGACAGGCTGATATCAGGAGATGTAATAATAATACATTTAATAACAGCACAATCCCACCATATTTGGATGCTCCCAAAGATGCTTTTCTAAATGCCTCTACTGTTACTTCATAATCCAGGTAAGAAAGAGAACATAGCATTCTGTTATGTAAAGCGCCAGTGGCCTCCAAATAAAGATATAGGTCAGTGGCCTTTTCTCTGAGCTTACTGCTACTATGGGACACCGGTGGATGAGCCCCTAACCCCAAGGCTCTATATAGGAAAAAAAAGACCCCACTTCCTCATAGGGTACCAGAGACGGAGAGCGAGCATGGAGAGCTGGAGGGAGGGAGGGAGGGAGGGAGGGACTCCGAGGGGAGGAAGTGGCTCGGCTAGAGGTGACGAATAAGGAGCTCGGGCTGCCGCACGCCGGAGCAGGGGCGCTATGCTGATGTGCGGCCGCCGCCACCTGTCACCCAGCATGACCCTAAAAGGAGAGAGCTGGGCCAATCAGGAGCCACGGTGAGGGTTTTGCCACCGGGGCGATGGAGAACAGTTGTGGAAGAGGCGTCACCCCCCACGTCTGTGTACACATGCGCACACACACCAACACACACACACACACACACACACACACACTCACACAGTCTCTCTCCTCTCATTCACACAGACAGACAGACAGACAGTCAGACACACACACACACACTAAGAAAGGGGACACAGACAACCCTCTTCAGCTCAGCTGTTTTGAGCCTTGACATTCCTTACAGAGAATAACAGAAGGGGGGGTTAGGGGGTGTTAGGGCAGAGACCCTGACTGAATATCCACTAACTGTTCCTTAACCAGGCCTCTAGGTCTGCAAGGATTCCCCTTACCCCCCCCCCCCCCCCATCCTCCCAACCCCCACTCCTGACAGAACCCCCCCCCCCATCAAAAAACTCCAGTATCCAGTTACAGTAGCCTGGTTCCTGTGACGTGCAATCAACGCCACTTTTCACAGAGGCAGAAGTGATTTAACAAGATGAAACTGATAGCCTACTCATCCATGTCTCTCTAGTTACCTTTTAACCTCTCCACTGGGTTCAGTGAGGAACTGACAGATTGGCTAGTAGCTATGTATGAACTCTCTAGAGTCCTGGCTCTGATCCTGACTGTGTTAAGACAATTATTGGACTAATAAAACATGTAAAGGCTATTTCATAATCAGAAAACAAATCCATCTCCAAGGGTAGTCATAGTGGTGCAGAAATGACAGCAATTTCATAACGCACAAGAAGAAACGTATAGAGTTTGCTTGTCAGAGTTTATACCAAGATAAAATAACTGAACTACTATGCAATATTATAGGCTATGTAATAATTCTGGTGGTTTTTAAGGCTCACTAAAAGTCCCCCAACATTCTAGCTTTTAATCCTTTGATTTGCCCAAACTTTAGTGTATTTTTTTTAATATTCTACAGATTAACTAAAAGACTTCAACTAAAAGATTTGTCTATGATTATGATTTCAGACTGATAACCACTTTAAGTATTAAAAGAAGTGAAGGAAATCTCACTGAGAGAATTGAATGAGTATATTTGCTCTCTGAGAGGCCAAAACAAAATGCCTACACTTATGATCAACCTTATTTTTGTACCAGGGACTGGAATTCCTGTCTGTCTCTGAGAAAACATCTCTCCATTTTAGTGGAGTCCTGTCCAAGGCCCCAGTCTAAGCCTGAGCCTGAAGGATGCACAGTTATGCGGGTGCCTTTCGGGCAGCTCTTATTTGGGCCTGTGTGAACCCTAAGCCACGCCCCACAGCCCCTACCCCCCTGGAACACGGGCATATTTAAGGCCTATCGCAGACCCTCGGCCTTTGTCCCAGAGGAAACTCCAGTCTTGAGCTACAGCTTGGTGAGTGACTTCCACAGCCTATCTTTCTATGGACTACACACTACGGCAGGATCATAGTGGCTATGTAGAAAGTTACACTGAACTAATAGCCTAGGGTCTACTTCAAGAGGATGTACAAAATCAATAGCAACTGTGAGAGTTTCTGTACACAGAATAGTGGCTATGTTGAAAGTTACACTGAACTAATAGCCTAGGGTCTACTTCAAGAGGATGTACAAAATCAATAGCAACTGTGAGAGTTTCTGTACACAGAATAGTGGCTATGTTGAAAGTTACACTGAACTAATAGACTAAGGGTCTACTTCACTGTACCAATAGGCCAGGATCTACTCCAAGAGGATGGACAATATGAATTGCAACTGTGGGAGATTCTGTACAGAATAGTGACTATGTGAAAAGTTACACTGAAATAATAACAGGCTAGGGTTCTACTTCAAAGGGATGTACAAAAAAAGGATAGCAACTGTGGGAGATTCTGTGAATTAGGAAGTTGGACATCAAAGTGGACATCATAGTGGCTTCTTCAGGAAGGGTACAGACTCAGAGAATGAATGGCATTCTGCATAGCAGCATACTGACAGGATGAAGAGACCAGTGATTCCAGTGAGATGTAGAGGGCAAAGAAGGGTTATTTGAGTTGCTTACCAGTCACAGAATACAAATCAGATACCCATCTGTAAAGATCAAGGTGCCTTTGCATTGGCAGAGATACTTCCGAGAGGTACCAGGATGCAGAGTAATTCTGAATCGAAGAGGGAAGCTTGGTTATGATTAAATTAGTGCTGTGGTTGAAAATGAAGGTGAGAGAACACTAACCTGTAAATTATTTTGTCAGGGAGTCAGGCCATGTAAGTTCTGCTGTTGTTATATAGCCTACTTGCCTATCAGGGCTAAACACTCAGATGAAGACTGCTGTCAGTGAGGCTGTCCAGAACTATTTCAGCACATGTTGAGAACACAACAGAGCTAGCATAGCCCAGCCTTCCCTTCCCAGAGGGGCAGCTGCGGATGGATGCAGGCTCTTCAGGCAGCTGTCAGTGGACAAACTCCTTCAGCTGTGAAATAGCTACAGATAGATAGGAGACTCAGGCTCAGGAGGGCTGCTGGTTGGAATGACAAGAGCTGGTGCTCAAAATAGTAACTTGAATTTGGGGGGGCTTGGTTTTGTCCCTGAGTTATCAGCACAGGAGATGTTGCTTGTTGCGTGTTTTTAGGATGCCATTGACATAGCGCAAAGAGCCTCGGTTATTTTGCTACCAAGACGTTTATGGCAATGAAAAGTAACATTTAACGCGTACACTTGTTGCCTATTATGAACATAAAAGTGTGTATTACTCTCCCCATAAAAAATACACACCAAATCAAGGATGTTATAGACTCATATTACATTAGGTTTGTCTCTGATTAGATGCATGTGTGTTTACCAAATTTGTTGGTTTTATTTTGGGTGACTGCAGACCATCCAAGAACAGACCAATCATGTGTGACGACGACGAGACCACCGCCCTCGTGTGCGACAACGGCTCTGGCTTGGTCAAGGCTGGGTTTGCCGGTGATGACGCTCCCCGTGCTGTCTTCCCTTCCATCGTTGGAAGGCCCCGTCATCAGGTACACAACTTCTGAGATCTTCTCACCGCTGTCTGCTACGCATTAGCCGTTATGGAAAAAACGAATAGTTTGGTGCAAGTGAATGCGCAAGAAATGCGTTTTACTGGCGGTTGCGCCAGTGTGAGTTCTGACATCCTATGCGATGCCTTTCCACTAGGGTGTGATGGTGGGTATGGGTCAGAAGGACAGCTACGTCGGAGACGAGGCCCAGAGCAAGAGAGGTATCTTGACTCTGAAGTACCCCATCGAGCACGGCATCATCACCAACTGGGACGATATGGAGAAGGTTGGTGTCTTAGGAAATGCAAAACATGACCTTAGACTAGACATTGACACAGGCAGGAACTGAGTATATTTAGATCATTTTTATTTCTATAGGTAATAAATATGCATCTTATAAATCTGATAAATATGCATCTTATATAGGCTATTATTTAGCTTGTTTTATTTTAATATTTGTTTTACTTATTTATTTTATTCTTCCTGTGTCCTATGATCTATCTTCTTTTTCAAAATTTCTTTTTCTAATTTCACTACATGCCTACGTTAGTGGACTATGTATGTGATAAATAAACTCTCTTGAATCTTGAATCTGTTAGCCTAGAAACTTAAACTTATCCCATAGTCTGGCTTGTCAGACTACATCTGTTATGGATGCATCATAATCAAAAGTGATCAAACCTCTAGTCAGCTTGTAGTGATTGAGTGAATAGAGATTTCACAGACCCTGTGATCTCTAAAACCCACTTCTCTGTCTCCTGCCACCCCTGTCAGATCTGGCACCACACCTTCTACAATGAGCTGCGTGTGGCTCCTGAGGAGCACCCCACCCTGCTCACAGAGGCCCCCCTCAACCCCAAGGCCAACAGGGAGAAGATGACCCAGGTACTGTAGCCTATGACAGGGCATCTGTCTGTGTGTGTGTGAAGCCGTCAATATCTCCTCTCCATTGTCTCCTCCCTCAAGGTCAAATGCCAGTCATTGGGAGCATGGTCCACGCTGCTGGTGCGCTTAACATCCCTTCTCTTTAATCTCCTTGCAGATCATGTTCGAGACCTTCAACGTCCCCGCCATGTATGTGGCCATCCAGGCTGTCCTGTCCCTGTACGCCTCCGGCCGTACCACTGGTCAGTATATCCTCAGACTCTTCCACCACCAATGGCAGTCAGTAGGGCACATTATTGTATATCCTATAAAACTATTTTCCTTAAAAATGCACCACTTGATGACTTAAATAAAACAGAAAACAATATACATCAGATGTGATCATAAGAAAACATCGTACAAACTTCCAACCAGTTATGATGAAATTCCATTATTCAATTTCTTACTATTATTGTCTAGGGCAAATTATTGAATCGAATATTTATTCTGTAAAGCCATTTTCCTTCAAATACATCACACAGTACATCACAACTAAAACAGAAAACATATACTCAATTCAATTCAATTTTATTTGTAGAGCGCAATATACTGTACATCAGTTGTAATCCATCTGCAATGAAATTATGTTCTTCTAATCTAACTTCCAACCATTTATGCTGAAATTCCATTGTTCTTACTATTATTGTTTTCTTGTGCTCCGATTATAGGTATTGTGCTGGACTCTGGTGATGGTGTGACCCACAACGTCCCCATCTATGAGGGTTATGCTCTTCCCCACGCCATCATGCGTCTGGATCTGGCCGGTCGCGATCTGACTGACTACCTGATGAAGATCCTGACAGAGCGTGGCTACTCTTTCGTGACCACTGGTGAGTAAATAAGAGGATGAAACTGTCTCTCTTATAAAAGCAAATACGGCAAAAGGTCTATAACAAATCTGTTCATAGCAAAAGTAGTATTTCTGTGTGAAAAAAAAACTGATTGAGTATTTATTGAGTACTAACTGAGTATTTTTATTAGGGTGTGTCTAACAAGTACGAACATCTTGCTTCTTCTGATTTAAATGTAGCCCTGTGCTTCAGTGATCAGGGAAAACACACTCACACTTGTGAATCTTCTCTCTGACAGCTGAGCGTGAAATCGTGCGTGACATCAAGGAAAAGTTGTGCTACGTCGCTCTGGACTTTGAGAATGAGATGGCCACCGCTGCCTCCTCCTCCTCTCTGGAGAAGTCCTATGAGTTGCCCGACGGCCAGGTCATCACCATTGGTAACGAGCGTTTCCGTTGCCCCGAGACCCTCTTCCAGCCTTCCTTCATTGGTGAGTTTCCCTCTCTCTCCCATGTAGTTTCAATGGCAACATTCAGTACAGTATTGCCCCCTAGTGTTCAAAGAAGACATGTGCAAGTCAACAGTTTATCACAGTCTTACAGTTCTAGTGAGGAAAGTAGCCACACCTGCAGGGGTTTAGCACCAAATTCTGGGCCCTGTGTTCAAGCAGTGGCCATGGGACCCCCTCACCCCCTGGAATACACTTCCAGACTCCTCCAGGGCCCTCCCTCAACTTGGGGCCCTGGTAATTCAGCCCCCCCCCCCCACTACAACGCCCCTGCTCACCTGTGTGACATCATGCTCAACTTTATCCGCTTCATATGACAGGTATGGAGTCTGCTGGCATCCATGAGACCGCCTACAACAGCATCATGAAGTGCGACATTGACATCCGTAAGGATCTGTACGCCAACAACGTCCTGTCTGGTGGTACCACCATGTACCCCGGTATTGCTGACCGTATGCAGAAGGAGATCACTGCTCTGGCCCCCAGCACAATGAAGATCAAGGTGAGCTCTCTCTCTCTTTCTCTCTCTCTCTCTCTCTCTCTCTGCTGTTATTCTCAGTCCATTGACATACATGCTACCGAATTTCATCAAACTACAAAGATTGCTAGCCTGGCATGCCATCCCAGTGACGTAACACCGTTGGCGTTGCTGTCGCTGGTCTGGCCAACTGCTGATCTGAACGGAACTCAGAAAGCTTTTTCTAACATCGACCAGTAGCAAACCGAGACATTAGAGGGAGGCTGGTCAACCATGTGTTTTGAGAAATTACAGCGCTATAGGCTCTTGGTCAGACCAAAGTCTCGCAGAGCTTTGAAAGTCGATGGCAATCAGGCTAAAGATTGCAATCCAAAAGAGCATAGTACTCATCACTTCCTACTGTATATCTCTCCTCTCCTCTTTCTCTAGATCATTGCTCCCCCTGAGCGTAAGTACTCCGTCTGGATCGGTGGTTCCATCCTGGCTTCCCTGTCCACCTTCCAGCAGATGTGGATCAGCAAGCAGGAGTACGATGAGGCAGGCCCCTCCATTGTCCACAGGAAGTGCTTCTAAACAACAACAACAACAACCACCAACGCAACGCAACCACCACTCCACTCATCATTCTGTCTACATTTGTACTGTACCGTTTACTGTATATACATGTCCTGTTTTAATAAAAATAGTTGCCCATGACAGTACTTGGACTGTTGTTCTACTATGTTCTTTATAACATTCATTACACATATTAGGCTATCCACATACAGTAATGTTAGAGCCACACTTGTTTAGGGTTGTTTAAGATTCAGTTTAGTTTTGCCAGTTTGTCAGTCAAGATGAACTTTATGATGAAGACATATTTAGGCAACTCACAAGTCTCTGAGTTACTGTAATTTTGACAATAAATTTAAGAGTTGAACCTCATTGAAAAAGTAATGCGAAAGAAATAAAATATTGGGATAATGGAGGGAAAAAAGCAATGAAAATGTTTCTCACAACACAATGTTGAGAGTAGCCTTAGCATACACAGCAGTACTACAAAGAGTGTCAAATCTCTGTAGTCTTTGTCATGATGTTATTTCTGGATGGCTATTTTAGTCATGTAACATTCTAGTAAACTCAAAAGTTAATATCAAGACAGAAACAAAGACAGAGATTAATCACTGATTTATTAAGGCTATTTTTTAAAAAAACGATAACTTGATTAAGAAAATATTTTCTCCTCAAACCTTTTAAACTATACTGTTGTAACCTGGCCTACTGAAAGGGAGGAGAGCCCTTGGCGGAGCTAGCCGTAAGTTACGTCACAGCTGGTCGTCAGTGATGGAGTAGGAATGAGCAGGTGGTTTGTGAAAAGTAGCCCCAACGTTAACCTGTTTCCATGTCATTATTTTCCTTCTCTCTACTTTCTTTATCGGACTGTGCAACAGTAGGTAAACAAAGATGAAGATATCAGACGTGACTGTAATGCGCATGGCTGTGATGCAACGTCTTCAAATTGTTTATGGAATCAAGCTTAAGTCTTCACTGAAAATTCAAGACGATTCAAGCGCAAGGACACCATGCCACCTGGAGACACCGGTCCGCACGTATTTAATTAATTTAATTAACGTTAACTTACTGCAAGTGCAGGAACATGGATTTGATGTTGGACTAGCCTTATCAGAGAATGTGTGCGTTTACTTTTGAAAAGTCTTCGCAGACTCGAAAATGTTAGATGCGTGTTTTTAAGATTACTAGTCGATTCGAGTTCTATGAATAGTCCTAACGTTACATGGATAAAAAAAAAGCAAAGAAAAACGTGTTCTCACCCTAACCCTCTATTTAACTTTGTCTAGACAAAAGTTTTTGGTGTCCCACTGGAAAATGTGCATGCATGTGCACTAACTGAGTATGGATTGGTTCCAAGGTAAATTCATATAATTTCAGACAGTCCATAAAACTGACATACTGCAAAAGTTAGGCCTCTTTAATACTGTACGGGTCCTCTGCTTGAATTTGCATCAGGTTTTTGGTGGACGCTTGCCAGCATCTTTTAATGTATGCAGACACTGAGGGCCTATTCAGGAAATCCAGTTCTGTCACACGTCTAAAATCCCTTAAGGTGAGTGTAGCCTACTGTGTTTTTATTTTTCATCTTCATTGCAAAAGATAGATGCAATCATTTCATGGCACTGTCTTATATATAAAAAAATAAACAAAACAGGCCAAAGTGGAGCAGGGGGAGAAGTGCCTCACCGCAGCCCTCCCCTGTGATGTGGCTAGCCTGGTAAAGCAGTTTTTCCGCGAGCTGCCAGCCCCAATCTTTCCAGTGGAGTTGCACCAGGCCCTGCTCCAAGCACAGCAGCTCCCCACTGTGCCGGCGAGGACCTCGGCCACCCAACTGCTGTCCTGTCTCCTGCCTGAGAGAAATGTGGCGACGCTCAGGTTCCTCTCATGCTTTCTCAACAGGCTTTCGCAAAGGTTGGTTGTCCGTCAGTCAATCAAAATAAAATCTATGGTGGTTTAATGATGACAAACTTTCAATGTTCCATCTCAAACTTTCCTTTTGTGGTTTTGTTTCAGAGCTATGGAGAATAAAATGACTGCTTATAACTTGTCATTGATATTTGCTCCAAATCTTTTCCCTTTTGGTACTGATTCAAAGTCTATTGAGGGCCATGATAAACTTGAAGTTGCTGTCTTATACACCTTCATTGAAAATACCCACCACATTGGTAAGACATTCATTTTTCTCACTTGACGTTTTTCTCACTTGATCAAATGACTTCTTTGGTAAGCATTGACTACTGTCGGGCCAGTTACAATTTTCATACGGCTTTATGTTCAGTTTTTAGTGGTCCCATTCAGTGGTCTTTTCTTAAATACATGTGTATTTGTAATGATAGTGTGATAATTACATATCATGGGCTTGGGGAGTTGGGCTGTTTGTTTAATCTATGTGTTTTTCATTTTATTTATTTATTTATTTATTTATTTATTTTGTAGGTGTTATTCCTGATGATGTAGTAGAAATGATCCCTTCCCTCCTGGACACATCCATGTTAGAGGAGATGGACATGGACCGCAGGTGGAAGAGAAGAGGCAGACTCTCTGATGCAGGTACTTAATGTAACGTTACAGCAGCATGTCGTAGTCAAATCTATTCAAATCTAATTAATGGACCTTTTTCACCTACGTCACTATGAGGCACTAGAACGAGGCTTGGGTGGTAAAACTTCCCCAGAAGTAGTTTCTGGGGATGGGATGCCCCTCATCTGCCCAACTTTCCACCTCACCAACAGTAAGAGAGGGGACCAGCACTAGATTTTCTGTCCGGTATCTGTGAGAAATTATTAATTATTATTTATGAAGCGAAGGGAGTTTTTCCTTGCCCCTGTTTCTCATGGATGCTTCCCGTACTGTCTGTAAAGCGCTGCGAGACAATGCACTGTATTTGAGCACTCTACAAATAAAATGGAATTGAATTAAATTAACTTTTCGTCTGCACTTCCTCTAGTTTACCCTTGTTTTCGTTCGGAATATGGCGGCCAGGTGAAAAAGGTTAATTGTGGGTGCCACCCAGCTTTCCCGTTCAAACAACAGTGCCAACTATAAAATTAAAACATGCACACTAAAATCCTCCAACGTCTTCTCACTGGGACTTGCCTTCTACAACATGAATTTCATTACAACTTTATGCGCTCCCACTCCATTATTCATTCATTTTGTACAGGATAAATATGGATCTTGATAAATAGTGCTTACCTACTCCAAGCTACAGCTTCTCTTTCCCACTTTCATGGTAGTTTTAAGCCATATGTATTATTTAGGCAATGTGCTAACACACTCACCTGTATCTTCAAAATTAAAGTCAAAGTGAACTTTATTGTCAATCAAACTATGCAATAATACATTGCAAGAAGACTGAAATCGCGTTTCCCCTAACTCCAAATTTTCAATAACAAAGCTAAATTAGATCTACAACTAAAAATATAACTTAAATAGACATACAACTAATATAATTTTACTTAAGACATAAAGTGCAAATGGATAAGTGTGCAAAATTGTAATCTTGTGTGTAGGTTCAGTCCAGAGGACTCCCAGCTGCAGTGGGCAGCGCTATTCTCTGTCCTCTAAAGAAGGCTACCGGAGCACATCAGAGAAGACACCTCGACACAGACGCAGCTTCTGCCTGGGGATGCTTCCACGGATTCTTTTCAAGCCGGGTATAAAACACACACACACACACACACACACACACACACACACACACACACACACACACACACACACACACACACACACACACACACTGAAAATGATCAAACTCAATGACCTTGCCCTAAGAATTAGTCATACTTGTATATGGGGAGAATACACACACACACACACACACACACACACACACACACACACACACACACAAATAAACACACAATATATATTTTAGTGATTAAAGCAAACTTTCTTCCAAAGGAAAAGCTGATTCATGTCCTTTGGTAACTGAAAATCAAACACCTAGCTGTTCTACTAAAAGAAACCGACGTGTATCATTTTACCAAAAAGTCCGAAGGTACGTTTTTTTATGCCCAAGATTTTCAAGTTTTACTTCTTTTAAACATTTAATGTATTTACTCCTGTCAGATACTGACACATCTTAAAATATTTCTTCTACCGTTCACAGAGCTGTCGAAGAAAACATCAGCTGTTTGTCATCAAGCAAACAAGAGCCTGTACATCCTGTACCAATCTCAACACATTTGCCACCATCAGCGTTAAACCTGGCCGCTGACACACCTGTGGGAAAGACTTCCAGAAAGATCCAGAAGTCTGATCCGTCCTCTTCCCCTAAGAAGAGGTCCTCTCTCTCCAACATCCTGAAGACCCTGTGCTGTCTGTCTGATCCTAGCCAATCAGAAGTGCCTGACCAGTGTTCCTCCTCCTCCTCCTCCTCCTCCTCCTCCTCAGCCTGTGGCCAATCCCAAGATGGCGGCCGTGTGCTTATAGATTCTCAGAACAATAACTCCTCACAGGTCCTGAGTTCTAAAGTGAGAGATGAAGACCAAGCAGATACAGCACCGTGTGTCACTCCAGCTGGTCCAGTCTTTGCCTTGAGGACTCCTTGTTCTCCTGTGGATGCTAGAGCATCTCTTTTTAAAACCCCAGCAACCCCACCACTCAGGCCTGGGATGAACCAATTTAAAACCCCAGCCACCCCACCACTCAGGTCTGGGCTGAACCAATTTAAAACCCCAGCCACCTCACCACTCAGGCCTGGGATGATCCAACAAGGAAGAGAACAGAATATGACCGAGGCCAAATATGAAGAAACCTGTGAAGAAACGACTAGACTTCTGGATTCTGTGGCACTTGAACAAAACCGTGATGCGTCGGAGGAGGAGGATGAAGAGCAGCTAGAAACGCTGTGTGACGCTAACCGTAACAACACTACATGCAATACATCAGTGCCTTCTCTGGACCAAGAAAGACTGTGTCTGCTGAAGCAAAGTGCTTGCACTGCACAGCCTGTGTTGGGTACACCGACAGCCCCAAAGCCTCACTCAGGCAAGGTAGCAGCCCACATTAAAATCTTCAGCAGCCTGCACTTGAAATGCCTAACACCAAAAGCCATCAGATCCCCTATTAATTTCCAGAGAACCCCAGTGTATAAGTATGTAAAGAGGATCAACTCACTCATTGAGAGGGGGTGTATGGAACGGGGCAGTTTCAGAGGGCGTCACGGAAGCATTGGTGAATGAAAGCACTAAATAGTAATACAGTACAGACCAATTCCAATTTATTTCTGAGCTAATTTGTCAGAGGACAGCCCATTAATTTCAGAGTTCAAACAGACTGTACTAAATGTGAAATGATGTTTGAAATGATTTTTGTTTTACCACAAATCTCCTTTTGAATTCTTTTAAGTTGCCTCATTGGGGTTGCCTTTGCAGTGTCATCTATTGAGAGATTGTTCAGTGTTGCACATGTTGGTGCTGGTTTATAGGTTATTCCCCCTTCTGATGTCTTTAGCGCTTTATTGTGTGAGATGTGTGTGCTTAAAACATTTGTTTTACCACTTAGTCTTCAGACCTTTCTCATTGTTTTAAATAACGCCTGTGTCTTAATGTATATTTTTAACTGTGTCAAACTGTAACATTGTTCTGTGGTTAATTTCTAAATAGAAATAAAAATGGGACCTACAGAACATTTGAATTCTGTATGTTTATATTCAGTAGTGATTGAGGGCCCAGCAGGTGCTTTTATAAATTGAAATATGTGGTAAACATTAATATGTAATCTGAGTGCAAGACTGACCACCTGGTTGAAATACAGCGAGCAAAATTTTCCATCTGTGAGAACCAATGGCAAGACGGGAGATGGTTTCAATCGAAGCGCTTAGCAACAGTGGTAATGTAGGCAGTGGACGGTACTGCATCCCCGTTGCACCTGTCTTCTGTCGCTACATGGTGAGTAAACAACACCGCCATTTAACGATTGATGCCAATTCTTATTTATTCGTAATTTGCTTTCACTGATGTAATTTTAGGCAGCGATAGCGATAATCTTTGACACTTGATGTGTCTCGTATGTGTGATGCATCCTCCATCTTCTCTAGTGAGGTCTACAGTGCCTTGTGTTTGTCGATTACGCATACAGAGAGAAAAGCATTTGGCATAGGCTGTTGTTTTCATTTCCACACTACTGAAAATAGTTCATGTGCAAGCCCTCATGACAAAAGATAGATGATACTTTGACCATGGGCTATGAAAATATATATTTTCCGACCGGGGATAAATGGTTACTCCCTTCTGCGGGTTTAATTCAGAATAGGGCTGCTGGAGAATTAAACGCAGAGTTTTTTTTTTCCTGTATCTTACAAAGTGTAGGCCCAATGTAGTCTTCGAACTTTGTATGTAAGACACGGCATGCTTTTAGCAGGCTTTGCGAAGTGGTGGGCTTCAATGAAGAAGATTACATAATTTATTGTTGTCGTTGCTGAAATCTATGAGGATCTCTCTGTGTTTAGCCTACTAATGATTCTTTTGATAACGGCATAACACGAATCTAAGGCAGTTAGATCTCCTTATTCTACGCCTAAATCGCCTTTCTGATATCTATATATATTTTTATAGTGAGCGTCAGTGATGGATTCGACAATCAAGAGGACACTTGCTGTTTTGCTGAGCCTAGTGGTGGGTTTATTGGCCGCTGTGTCAGGCCACAACCCCCGCACTACGGACAAGGTGTCAGATGGGGATATTCAGCGCCTTCTTCACGGTGTGATGGAACAGCTGGGCATCGCGCGCCCCAGGGTAGAGTACCCCGCGCACCAGGCCACCAATATTGTGGGCCCTCAAAGTATCCAAGGTAATCTACTTTTTTTTACACTCTGGGAGATATTTTCATGAATGGCACTGATAACTTAATGGAGTGCGTGTTACAATTGCGCACGTTGTGGGTCGAGGTCCACATCTCCATGCTTTTGCAACTTTTGCTCACCAGGGGGAGCTCATGAGGGCCTTCAACACCTTGGACCGTACGGCAACATCCCCAATATTGTAGCAGAGCTGACTGGGGACAACGTTCCCAAAGACTTCAGCGAAGACCATGGATACCCCGACCCACCTAACCCTTGCCCGTTGGGAAAGACAGGTTTGTATTTGGGGCTGAAAGTAAAAATGAGTGTCCATAAAAGTGCTGTAGTGTTTTTTTTATGTGATCATGCATTATTGACCAAAACATTTGGCATTTGCAGGAAAAACAATACCATGATATTATTAGGAACACTAATAAACTGGCTATTGTGAGTTCTATTAAAGCAGGTACCTGACAATTGTAATATACTGTCAAAGGAAAAAAAGGTCTGCACACTTTAACTGTTTTAGTTAAAAAAAAACTAACAAAAAACTAAAAATTTTAATGATTAAAATAGGCAACGTTTCGATCCCTTCAGATTGAACATAAAGCTTTTTTTTTAGTTTTTTTTTTAGCTACAACAGGATATCAGTTATTATTATTGTTATTATCAGTCAGATATTATGAATACTATCCACATTAAAAACAGTTTGTAGTATGTAGTCACAAGAGATATTACAATCATGACCTAAATGTTGAAAGCAAACTGTTTCAAAATAACTATTAATTGTACAGTGAATCACTCAAAGATCATTCAAATGTACCAATGGGCTTTAACTCTGGTAATTAGTTTCCTTTCCCAACCCTGTGCATCTCTCCCGCAGCAGCAGATGGGTGTCTGGAGCACGCCCCCGACACGGCCGAGTTCAGCCGCGAGTTCCAGAGGCATCAGCACCTCTATGACCCAGAGCACGACTACCCAGCCATGGCCAAATGGGTAAGTGAGCTCCCTTACTGAGCCCAAATGGGTGAGTTAGTTCTCTTACTCATCCCAAATTGGTGAGTGAGTTCTCTTATGATCCCAAATGGGTGAGTTAGTTCTCTTATGGAACCCAAATGGATGAGTGAGTTCCTTTACTGAGGCCAAAACACTCTCTGCCAGTATGCAGTACACCCTAGAGAGTAGGGTATTTCTCTGCCTTACAATCATACAGATGATCGCACTCCGATGAAGGTGAACAGCCGAAACGTCTGTCTTTTTGTCATTACCTGAGATGTGAATACTCAAAATAAAAGAAGACCGACTTAAAAATGTTGATCATCTGTACGATTGTAACACTGCCTTTTTGATCACACACTCGCAAAGAAACAGGAGAGCACTGTGTTTTTTGTTAAAAACGTTTTGGTGCCTGAAATGTTGTGAAATTAATATTTTTTTCTTGCATAATAGGCATTGTGTAGGATCCTCCGTTCCTTGCTATTATAAAATACATTAAAATCATCCAGCTCTGGCTGACAATATTTTTTTTTTCTTATACTTCATTCTGTTTGATAGATAATAATGTAAAGTCTCTCTTACTGGTATGGATTATGTAGCTTACTATGGCAATTCTGTGTCTCCAGTCTCATTGTCTTTGGCCTTTCACTGGCCTTGGTATTCATAGTGACATGTTTGTTTGTTTGTTTTTTAGTATGTATAGTTTCTGCTTAGTCACCTGAACTTTGAGATCATCTTTAAAACCACATTTTTATGGTTACATATTTCAGAAACATAAATCCACCTAAAATGAGTAAATCCCTCATTTTAAAAACCCTCAACATTATTTATAGTTTCCTTGGAGGGGAGACAGCTGAAATAAAACTATTGAAAGTATTTGGGAAAACAAAACAATATACTATTGGCTAATGCAAAACAAAGCAATTTGCTGTCGGAGGACAGAGGTAAAATTCTTTTCTTTCTTCTCTTGTAGAACAAGGAGCTGTTGTATGGAAAGCTGAAGGGAGGACCAAAAAGAAGAAAAAGGGTATATTGTTGTCTGTCTTACAAAATGTGTTGTGTGATCTTTCTTAAACCACATTATTTCCTGTGTAGGGTTTGGTTTGAAAGGGGTGGGGGGGACTTGGGGACTTTGAGCTATTCAGCCAGTTCATTGACTTCACATTTGCCAGACAAACTAGAATAAACACAAACATGTCTTACTCACTTTGATGTTTGTTTCAGAGTGTCAACCCCTACCTGATGGGGCAGCGGTTGGACAATGTGGTTGCCAAGAAATCAGTCCCACATTTTTCAGAGGAGGAAGAAGACACAGTCACCAGCACCCCAAAGCCTTGATCCAGTTGCCATCACATTTTACAGTACAACGGAGTAAAACAGTGTCTAGCAAGTCAAAAATGTAGTCCAATAATTTGTCACAGAATCTAAACTGTTAAAACTGTTAGATGGTCTGAAAAGGCCTCATGCCATCCTTAGAATTATGTTTGTTTGCTGTAACATCAACATCAGACGAAATGGGTCAGTAGATAGGCTATATGTTTTTAATTATCCTCTAGTCTAAAGGATTTCTCCCGCATTAAATTCAGCTCTGATTGGTAACTTCGGAGCTAGTTGGCATCAGTTACACTTACATTAAGGCCTTGTATTAGGCTGCTTCTGTTATGAAAAGCAACTGGTCAATAGGCTTAAGCTTGCAGAGACATAATTAATAGCATCCATATCATTTAGAAGCATGAGTAATGTAATGTTGAGTTCCCTACCCTTGACAGCATTTTAAGTCGAAGTTTTGCCTCTCTACTCGTCTAGTCTGTGAACTATAGTCAGAACTTGATGTCCAGTTCCATGGCATCGGATGGATAGAGGCGCTCTCTGATGTTGCACGTACCGCTCTGAATGACAACCTGCTGTTCTCTGTCTACTTATTTTAAATTCTGATCGGGTTGCAAGGTAAATTTAAATTATAATATCGACGATTTGTGGGGAAAAAAATCACTCTGTTGCCTTACAATATTAGGTCTGGTCGACAATTTGGCACAAAAGACCGTGAAAAAAAATCGATTCGGGCTCCATTTGACTGAGTCGTCGGGTTATGGCAAACAAGAATAATCTTAAGGATGGCCTAATGCTGTTGCACTCACGCTGGAAATGGGTATTGTTGTATATTGAAATTCTATCTATTAAAGTCTAACTACGTTCTTATGCACATCTCTGGTCCAATCGAGTTTTTGTCTTGTTTTTTTTTTTTTTTTTTGTCTGAGGGAGGAGGATGGACGTGTAGGCGTGGAAATGTAGGTCATCATGCAATGTACTTAAATGATAGGCACCTCAGTGGCAGCACTAGTTGTAGTGTGTGCTTTCCATCTGGACCAGATGCGCTGGGGATGAACTGGCTTGCTTTACGGTCTCCTCGAGTGTTTACCGTTATCTCTCCGTCGGATGCCCAATCGACTTGCTACGAACACTGAGTTCATGGTCCCTGCTTATAGTCAGATGTTCCACAGGTGAGCGCAAACATTTTGAAGTGTAATTTTGCTGAACGATCGAAGTGTTTTTTCCCCTTCTTTTTGCGAATCTACAGTAGCCTAATCTACAGTTTGATTCTGCCAAATTCACGTATAGCCTAAAATGTACCTTAATGCATGAAATGTAAAATGTTCTTTTACAGTGTAATTGCTTGTGCCAATTGATTTGGTGTTGATAATTTGGTCGCCTGTCTAAAGTTTACATTTTACTTATATTTTTCAACTAAACTTTTTTTTGCGCAAACAAAAGGGCTAAACAATCAATTTGCTTGCAAAATTCTACGTGCCAATGTAGGCTATAACATAACTGCCTTTTCATCTCCATCCAAGGATGAAGAGAGACACAACTATTGCTGCGGTCGTGGTCTTTTGGCTCCTCCTGAGCCCGGCGAGAGGCAGAGGGACCGGGGGATTTCAAGGCGCCATTCCTCATCCCAATAAATACAACCCAAACCAGTCTGAACAATCGCCGCAGACACCACAAACCATATTCCGGGGGATGGGGCCGCCTACACAAGCTGAGGAGGTGCTGGATTCTAGCCAAGAGGCACTGCATGTCACAGAGCGCCGCTATCTGAAGATGGACTGGTGCAAAACACAGCCTCTGAAGCAAACCATACACGAAGAAGGATGCCTCAGCCGCACGATCATCAACCGGTTCTGCTATGGACAGTGTAACTCTTTTTACATCCCTCGACACGTCTATCAGGAGGATAGCGCGTTCCAGTCGTGCTCAACTTGTAAGCCCAAAAGTTTCACCACTGTCACGTACACGTTATTCTGTCCCGGAAAGCAACCAAACACCAAGAAGAAACGCGTCCAGCGCGTAAAACAGTGTCGTTGTACGTCCATAGATCTGGATTAAACCACCACAGTTTAACTCCTTTGAATGGACTGCTATGTTCACCCGAGACAAAGGGTGCTGAGGCACGAAAGGACTTGGTGGGAGGCAGGGTATGACACGACTGAGCTCCACATCCCTTGCCCCACACCTGTGCGTCTGGCGGTAACCAGAGGGTCCAGTTTGTCCAAATGCATGTAAACTACAGGCTGCGCATAATTAACATAGGCCGACTTTCGTGAAGACATACTTGCTTGCTCATGTAACTGATATGCTCAGCATGGGGGAAAAACTTTAGGAACCTTTTCAGATAGCTTTTTATCTGCAAAAGACAGAGATGTGTCTCTCAGTATCATATTTCCACTGTGTGGATTTTTTTTGTAGCAATAATGCACGCTAATTTATCCCTAATTGGTAGAGTCGTTGTGATGAATACCACACAAAGACACTACTTTGTTTAATGTTCTATATTGTCTCTCAATAATACCTTATTAAATGTATATATGTTGTATACAATCGTAATAAACTTATTTTTTACATCTTCTAATAGAGTCATCAATTTTCAAATACATCACATGGATAAACTCAATATTCTTGGTCATTTGCAACTCAAGGAAAAAAAAGTTTCAATTGGTCAAGAGATTTTAAACACTGTTGTTACTGTAAGACATATGTTGTCGCAAATAACAGAAAGTGCATTAGGCCTATGTGGATCATTATTGCTTTGTAGAATGCAAACTGTGTCCAGACATTCCTGCAGAAATTATCAATTTAATTTGAAATTACACAATAAGAAAATCTAGAAACTACAATATAAAGAATATGCTGTATTTTTAGTATTACTCAGAGAATTGATGTGGAATGCGACTTGATCATTGCTTGAGCCACATGTCCAGTGGTACAAAGACCACTCTAATTCCTTGTGGAATTATTTTCATACTTTACAATCAGTATACATTCTGTCCCACACAAGATTCATTCCCCAAAGTAGCCTATTACTCCCCAATGCCAATACAAGTCCATGTACAAGCGCTCTCTCTTGTAGAGCTCGTAAGGCCCTCTTGTCTTCAGTCTTTAAAGTGCCAATAGTAGTCTGTATCTGTCATCCAGTGGGTCCCAACAGTATAAGTCCCTACTGTGATGTCCAGGGTCCCTGTGCTGAACCCACACAGCAGTATGAAGAGGACCTTATAGACTCAGGGTCCTGTGCATCCCGGTTCGGTCGGTTCCTCTCGTTCTCCTCCATCCTGGCGCTTAGCTCTCTTAGCTGGCTCCCAGGTTGGCCTCTTTCTGGCGCAGCCTTTCTTTCTGTTGGCAGAGGAGAGCAGACTTGGTCAGGCCCAGCAGGTGTCAGAGAGCTAGATGTCTGCTTGTGCTCATTAGTTTGCAAAACACAAAGTTCTGTTTATTATTAATCTGTTTTTATTCTTTAGAAAGTAAGTATGTGTTTTTAATGAATCCCATCATACTTTCATAAATCTTTGATTCCCTTGCACCAGTATTATTTATTAGGTAAGCTAACGGTATGTAGGCGTGTTGAATAATTTATAATACCAAATACAAGGCTGACAACCAAATTTCATTTGAGACCAAATATTGATTTGAGGACCACTTTTAACATCATTAAGGTCTAAGAACAAACCATTCATCACCTACATTACCTTTAACAAAATGATGATGAATTACATATTTCCAAACTGCAAATATATCACAGACCTGAGGAATGGGATGATGGATTACCTCTCATTTAAGTTATTGTTGCTATGCTACGAAATGTAGCCGAGGTAACAGACACTGAGGAAATAAAACACTTATTCCTCTGTGTTCAGTTTTGGCCCCAAAACACGAAGGGCTTCATCTACAAATGGCCAAAAGAACAATTGCTGTAAGTAAAACCCCATGTTGATTAGCCACACTTATACAAGCGAGGCCTGTGGGAGACAGACTTGTTGGCAGTGAGTTAGCTGCTAGCTGGCTAACGCTGCTGCTGCCCCTCAATGCCCTCTGAGAGGCTGAAGGCTCCCTGCACTCACCAGGCTGTTGGCGTGGACCTTTCTCGTCTCCACCTTCTTTTCTCCTGTGATGTTTTTCACACACTGCTGGGCCTCTTTCAGCCTGCAGACACAAGATTGTACATACCGGTAATACACATTCAAATTGTCTCTCTGTCACACACACACACACACACACACACACACACACACACACACACACACACAGCATGCAGCATAAACATATTACCCTACAACATAGGCTACACACACACATACACAAGCACACACACACACACACACACACACACACACAGCATGCAGCATAAACATATTACCCTACAACATAGGCTACACACACACATACACAAGCGCGTGCAAGCACGCACGCACACACACACACACACACACACACACACACACACACACACACACACACACACACCCCACAGGCCTCCTCCTTCTCACCTTTCTCTGGAGATGTTCTTGCTTTCTCGTTTCCAGCGTGTCTTGAAATCACCACAGAATTCAAACCAAAGCATGAAGACCTGGCCCGGCATCACCTCCCTCTCGCCAGACTTGGGCTGCACCCCAAAGTACACCACCAGGTCATGGAAGCTGAGTGGACAACACGGGAACATGATGGAGAGAGGGAGAGAGAGAGAGAGAGAGAGAGAGAGAGAGATGGAGAGAGAGAGAGAGAGAGATGGGGGAAGAGAGAGAGAGAGATGGAGAGAGAGAGTTCATTTCATACCCAAATGAATGGCACTGCAGTGTGCTTTAGAATGGATGACAACAAACCAACAAACAACACAAAATAAACAGTAGCAGGCCTAAGTAAAAGGACAATCATACTAAAAAAATAACACAATAAAGAGTGAAAAGTATAAATTAAGTGATCACTGCAAGTAATAGTAATTAGAGAGAGAGAGAGAGAGAGAGAGAGGTGGCAGAAGCAGTTGCCAGTGGTTAAAGATATACTGGACATCCACAGACCCATTTCAGCTTAGCAACTTATAGCAGTACCATCCTTTACTCAAAATACTGTAGTTTTTCATTTTATGTTTTGTCATTAAAGTAGTCTGATGAAAGTCTGATGAAGAGCGTATAGCTCGAAAACGTTCACTTGGTGAAGAAATTAAAAATAAGCAAACGGGAGTAGTGTGCGGACATTTTATTTTATTTTATAATGTTTTGTCATTATGCATTTCTTACCTTTTCTGTGCACTAAAGAACTGATGTTCAGCTGCGCCATGTTCTTGCTGGGCTGTAAAAACAAATCACATTCCCAGTTCAAACACAATCAGTGCATGGTTGAGGTTAGGAACATGCCAGTAAAGTCCACATTATATAACATAGCAGGTGAACTTAAGGACAACAAAGTTCAGTATACTGTAATTTAGTAGGCCTACTTCAGATACTGAATAAGCATAGACTTGTTATGTGACTGTGAAGCACTTTGGGTCAACTCCTGTTGTTTTTAAATGTGCTATACAAATAAAATGGCCTTGCCTTGCCTTGATATACTGAGTGTAGACAGCACTTTGCAAGGAGACACGCAATTCAGGAGGAATTTAGTCTACAGACACTAGTTAATCCTTGTCCTGAACACTATTCCACTAAGGTTTTGAAAGAGATAACCTAAAAAGCAGCCAGTCAATGGTGGTCATTGATTTAATTAGGCACTCTAGGTGAATATTAAATTCCTATCTGACTGAATTCCTCTTATCCCCGTTCATGTCTACCTGCCACGGTGCCTACCATGATCACACTGCAATGGAGCCAGACACCAATTTGGTCTCTTAAAAACAGCCATTACATGTGCAGTCAGAACAAAAAGGGTTCTCTTGTTGCCACGGTGATGTTGCCTTGTCCTGGCGGTAAAATCACAGACGGACCGGGGGCTGCCTTCAGTTTTAGATTTCCATAATGGTGCCACTTTAGCCCATTGACCTCTAAAGGCAATTTCAGGCTCGCCGTCAGTCCCCCCCCACCAACCCCCCTCCCCCATCTCTCTCTGTCTCTCGTTGTCAGTAGCACTCTCTCTCTCTCTCTCCCTTTCTCACTCACTCTCTCTGTCTGTCACTGTTATCCCCACTCTCTCTCTCTCTCTTCCCCTCTCTCACTCACTCTCGCTCTGTCTCTCGCCATCAGCCCCACTCTCTCTCTCTCTCTCCCTCTCTCTCTCTCTCTCTCTGTCTCTCACTGTTAGCCCCACTCTCTCTCTCCCTCCCTCCCTCTATCTCTTTCCCTCTCTCTTTCTCACTCTCTCTCTGTCTCTCGCCGTCAGCCCCACACTCTCTCTCTCTCTCTCTCTCTCTCTCTCTTTCTCTCTCTCTCCCCCTCTCTCTGTCTCTTGCCGGCAGTCTCTCAGGTGCTCTGCTCGAGCTACACTCAAAAGTCTCAGTCATTGCCAAAATCTTTCTGATCCCTATCTGGACTGTCTGCCATCGGGGACAGGACTCAGAGCTATCTATCCCTGCTAGTGAAGACCACAGACAGTTATCACCCCCCAACCTGCTCTCAAACACACACACACACACACACACACACACACACACACACACACACACA
Organism: Sardinella longiceps; assembly: GCA_027497455.2. Lineage (NCBI taxonomy): Eukaryota > Metazoa > Chordata > Actinopteri > Clupeiformes > Clupeidae > Sardinella > Sardinella longiceps. The sequence goes on from JAODXP020000025.1 coordinate 6,996,296, forward strand.
CACACACACACAAACCCTACTCAACCTCCCCCCTTCCCACCCCCCAGTCACTGATATTCACCATAGAAACAGGATGTGAGTGTCTTTATCTAGGTTTAAGAGACAATGGAATAATTATGGTGTGGGCCCTGAAAAGAGGGGGAGAAGGAGAGAGCAAGAGAGAGTTGAAAAGAGGGAGAGAAAGAGGGAGCAAGCAAGACAGAGTTGAAAAGAGGGAGGGAAGGGTTGATGTCCCAGTTCAACTGACTGCTTACAGAGGCCTATAACAACATTAACACACAGAAACCAGCAGGAAGATTAGGCATACACAGTGGGCCCCCCCACAAACAATAAGTTTACGTAGGAGTGGTTTACATTTGTTAAACATGGTCCTGCCTATCTCTACTGTATGTCTTCTTTGGAGCTCAGTGTACAGCTCATCTTGCAGCTATTGAGCAGCGTTATACAGCTAGTCATATCAATGGGCCCATTTGGCTCTGTGGAAATCATTTGGTTTGGGGAATCCATGTCATTTTTTTGCCCTCAACGGTGCCTTTCAGCCAGCGCTGCCTTCAAAGCACTACTCCCCCCCCCAATTAAGGGTGAGGATGAGAATTTAATTGATCAGGGTTCGGTTTTAAGGTTGGGGAAGGGTTAGGGCTCGGCTTAAGGTAGTGCCTTTTAGACTGTGCTGCCTAGAAGATGCCCTTGAGAAAAAAAAACACCACTGAGCGAATCCTAAAGCATAATCCTCTACTGTATTTGAAAGCACATCCTCTCTGTCAGGCAAGGTCATGAGTAAGCACTGAGTTGACACCTGTTCAGTCTCTGAAGGGCTTACCATGGGAAATAAAGTTCTCCATCTTCTCCTTAAAAGGGTGGAGGTGCTCGTCAGAGGAGCTAGAACACACTCTTTGGACGTCTTGTTCACAAACTACGGAGGAAAAAAAAAGAAAAATAGTTAATCAAGTTGTTTATTTACTATTTTCAATTTGTGTTTTATTTCTAGATTCAAGTTGCTTTATTCTTCATCACATAGTGAAGAGCCGAAAGGAGATGACTGCTGTCACAACTCAAAACAATTTATATACCTGCACTTTTGTCTAAAGACAGCCTTCAACTGGAACCTCTGGTGTTATTATACGTTTCCACTGACCACATTGTAGACCAGTGTGTTTCCCAAAAGCATAGTTGCTAACCTGTTAGCAACTTAGTTAGTTGTCAATGGGAAATTGTATTGTAAACAACATAGTAGCTAACTTAATTAGCAACTATGCTTTTGGGAAACACACTGATTAGGACCACATTATGTGTGTGGGTGCTGGTTTGAGGAACACATTGAGTGTGTGGGTCCTGATATGAAGACCACATTGAGTGTGTGGGTGCTAGTTTGAGGAACACATTGAGCGTGTGGGTGCTAGTTTGAGGAACACATTGAGCGTGTGGGTCCTGATATGAAGACCACATTGAGTGTGTGGGTGCTAGTTTGAGGAACACATTGAGTGTGTGGGTGCTAGTTTGAGGAACACATTGAATGTGTGGGTGCTGATTTGAGGAACACATTGAGTGTGTGGGTGCTGGTTTGAAGGAACACATTGAGTGTGTGGGTGCTAGTTTGAGGAACACATTGAGTGTGTGGGTGCTGGTTTGAGGAACACATTGAGTGTGTGGGTGCTAGTTTGAGGAACACATTGAGTGTGTGGGTGCTGGTTTGAGGAACACATTGAGTGTGTGGGTCCTGATATGAAGACCACATTGAGTGTGTGGGTGCTGGTATGAAGACCACATTGAGTGTGTGGGTGCTGATTTGAGGAACATATTGATTGTGTGGGTGCTAGTTTGTGATTTGAGGACCACATTGAGTGTATTGGCCCCGATATCAGCAACACATTGAGTGTGTTGGTGGATCTGAGGACCACATTGAGTGTGTGGGTGCTGATTTGAGTGTATGGGTTCTGATTTGAGTGTGTTGGTGGATCTGACGACCACATTTGAGTATGTGGGTTCTGATTTGAGAACAGAGAGGAGGTGGCTGGTGGCTGGCGCTCCACCTGTATGGGAGTCAAAGGTTATCGCGGCGTTTCTTCTTGCATAAAGCCGGTTTAGATGCAGCGATGGCGGCGTGAGATAACAGATAAGCAGTGCTCCGCCTGTGGCACCGGCCTGCTCTGTTTGTCCCCGCTGGCTCGCCGTCCGTCCAATCACATCCCAGAATCACAGGAGCCAGTCTCCCGCCCCAGCCATAATACGCCCTGATGGGAGCGGACATGCTCGATCGGCATCGCCTCGGATTAGATTACAAAGAATACTGTTTTCATTCGCCGTTTGTGTAAACTGTGGAGGCAGCTACCTGCGAGTCGGAGCGTAGGCTACACTTCACCTGTCTGGCTTTCATGTGTGTGTAGAGGGGGAGAGAGAGAGAGAGGGGCTTTCTCTTGTGCCCTTGCTTAAAGAGGGTCATTCAGTCACATGTAAACAGACGGGGTCTGTAGAAACGTCTCGTCTGGAGCCTCAGGGAAACCAGGAAATGGCCAATGCATCACAGCTGCGCAGCTGTTAATCAAATCTGATCACAAAAGTACCATGTTTTTCAATTCTCAAAACCATTTTTTGGTAATTTATGTAGAAAAAAACTGTCAAGCTCTGTTAAAGACTTTGTAAATTAAGTTGGTGTGGAAACATTTGTCGTGCATAGACCCAACTGACTTAATACAGTGTGGCACAGACCTCATCTGTACACTATAAAAATCATTATTGTGGTCTTTTGAGGAAAAACAACAATTGGGGACCCCGCAAAGACCTTGGAAAGAGAGACAAAAAGACAAAGAGAGAGAGAGAGAGAGAGAGAGGGAGAGAGAAAGACCCCCGTTGTGGAGAGAAATGTGGTGGCTTGCGTTTCACAGTGCGCTGCTCTGTGATGCACTGGATGTGGTCACCTTGAGCAGTTAGAAACCGCAGAGAGCAACAACAACAACAACAACAACAACAACAAACAACAACACAAGCCGAACTAAACAAAGAGAGAAAAACAAAACAAACAAAGCCGTAGCACAATGTGGCTCCCATGCCCAAACTCCCCATCACTGAGCACAAACAAAGGGCCAAGGCTGAAAGCGGGCATGAGGGAAGTTCAAACAGTGAGACAAAAGAGAGGGCTGCGATAGGGTAGATTAGGGCTTTTCGCCGCATTCAGCGCCGTCTGATAAGGACGGGCTGTTGAGAGGCAAAGAAAAGAATCTCCAGCGGTGATCTGTAGGGCCCACACTGAACCACAACAGATACAGTTTAGCACAGAGATAGATGGAGACCAAGGGGAAAAAAAAGAGAGATAGAAAGAATGCTGTGTGTGTGTGTGTGTGTGTGTGTGTGTGTGTGTGTGTGTGTGTGTGTGTGTGTGTGTGTGTGAGAGAGAGAGAAGCAGAGTGAGTGAAAAAATACAACAGAGAAGAGGAAAGAAGAAAAAGAAAACAGAAAAAAAGTCAAAAAGAAAGATTATAGAGAGGTGACAGACAGACAGAAGTACAGAGGTAGAAACAGAAAGAGAAAAGAAAGAAAGACGGAAAGAAATGGGGAGAGAGAATGCCCATTTCTACAGCAGCTGCCCCACAGAGACCAATCTTGTCCACATGGGCGATAAGACCGTGGTTTCCCAGAGATTACGTAAGATCACAGGGGTGGGTGGCTGCGTGGCTCCTGCCCCTCCCTCCCTCCCTCTCTCCATCCCTCCCTCCCTCAGCTGGGCTTGGCTTGGCTCACCGCAACCTGGGCAGCAGCAGCAGCAGCAGGAGTGCAGTGGCAGCAGCGCAACAGCAGCAGCATGGCGGCGGCATCGCAGCACAAACACAAAGAATCTGATGGGCCGGATTAGAGTCGTATCTGCAAGGCGCCACGGAGGAATCACAGAGACTCCACCAAGTCTCCACTTCAGAGCACCCACTCACACACACACACACACGCGCGCACACACACACACACGCAAATGCACGTGCTCTGGGTAACTGAGAACTGGGTAAAATAAATACACAATACATTAAAACTACACTCTTATCTTGCCTGTTTGCCATTCAATGGTGCAAAATGGGGCATCCCTGACAGACAGACACATATGGGAAAAAGACTGGAACTGGGAATGTTGGTATAAGATACAGTGTGGAGATGGACTGAAACTGGGAGCACTGGTATAAGTTTCAGTGTGGGAGATGGACTGAAACTTGGGAGAGCTGATATAAGATAGCGTGGAAGAAGGACTGAAACTGAGAATGCTGGAATAAGCTTCAGTGTGTAAAAAGGACTGAAATATGGGAATGCCGGAATAAGCTTCAGTGTGTAAAAAGGACCGAAATATGGGAATGCTGATATAAGCTTCAGTGTGTAAAAAAGGACTGAAATATGGGAATGCTGGTATAAGCTTCAGTGTGGAAAAGGGACTGAAACTGGGAATGCTGGTATAAGATACAGTGTGGAAGTACTGGAAGCTGGAAAAGCTGGTATAAGCTACAGTGTGTAAGCTGAGAGAGGGTGGGAGGGAGGCGTATGAGCTTTGCTGTAAAACCGACTGCAAGAGAATGCATCTCATCTCCGTCAAAGCCTTCGCTTTAGCCTTAAATGCAAACAGAAGTTTTGCGAAGGCTGTGGCACATGGCAATCGACCAAATCTGTTTGCCGAGCTGAGGAGATTCCTCATGTTCTTACTGAATCCACACGATTTTAACGAGAGCATGTTGACAGGGCCTTTAGGCGGAGTGGAACCTCTCTCTCTCTCTCCCTCTCTCTCTCTTCTTCCGTTTTCTCTCATAGCAATTTGAGGAAGGGATTGGGTTTCTGTTGGTTATCATCCGCAAAGGCTCACCCTCTCCAAAACAGGACCAGCAACTGACCACAAATAGCAGCGTAAGACAGACACAAACCAAAGGCCTTGACTTGTTTGACTCACGGATGCAGCTCATTGTCATATACAACATGTTTACTGCTCTTGTGGTGTGCTGTCTAGTCAATACCATCTGTATGTACATAAATGTGTGTGTGTGTGTGTGTGTGTGTGTGTTTGTACATGCATGTGCAAATTTCAGTGTTTTGGGTTGAAGCTAACTCTAACAAGTCAATTTCACATATCTACATGGGCTGAACTGGAAGCAGTAGTGTGATCCCTGTAGTGTAAAGTAGCTAGTGGAGTCTTTTTAGATAAATATCTAAGCATGAGTTTCTCACTTGACAGGTCCTTCCCAAGCTTGCGTAGGTCTTTGGACAGATCCTCAAATTTGACTTGTGCGGCCAGGAAGACATCTTGAGGCTCAGGCAGGGGGAAGACACTCTTCTCTGTGCCGGCATTCTGAGAGGGGTTAGAGAAACACCAGAGGAGAGTTACTGTGGGCCCACACACAACCACCAGTCCAGTGGGCCATTCAGTTACCTCAAAACACCAGGGTCACACGGAGTTATCTCAAAACACCAGTGTTAAATTGAGTTACCTCAAAACACCAGTGTCACACGGAGTTATCTCAAAACACCAGTGTTAAATTGAGTTACCTCAAAACACCAGTGTCACACAGAGTTATCTAAAAACACCAGGGTCACACGGAGTTATCTCAAAACACCAGTGTTAAATTGAGTTACCTCAAAACACCAGTGTCACACGGAGTTATCTCAAAACACCAGTGTTAAATTGAGTTACCTCAAAACACCAGTGTCACACGGAGTTATCTCAAAACACCAGTGTTAAATTGAGTTACCTCAAAACACCAGTGTCACACGGAGTTATCTCAAAACACCAGTGTTAAATTGAGTTACCTCAAAACACCAGTGACACCTTAAAGGACAAATCCAGTGTGATAAGGACCACAAGTATTTTGCAACATCATGAGAAGTTCAAATGTTTGCCGGGGAGCAGAATGTTGAAACGTTTGTGCAGACCAGAGAAGTACCTTTGCTAGTTATAGCTTCCTGGTGCATATTGCAAGGTGGTAAGAAGCTATCTGTACAATTACTGTTTTCTTTTAAATGTTGGAACTGCCATTATACTATCAACAAAGTGTGGGGCTACTTTGAGCCTTTATATGGTTTAAAGGAATAGTCCACCTCTTTATGAAAATTGGTTATTCACCTCCTTACTCTGAGTTACATATGTGGGTAAAAACATTTTGGTCTCAGTGCTGGTGGTTTCCTAATATGGCATCACCAATTTTCCCAATTTCTTAGCTTTAGCTTAGCATAGGCACTGGAATGCAAAGTTGCCAGATAGCAACTCTTTGGCAACTTTACTTTCCAGTGCCTATGCTAAGCTTAAGGTAAAATTGGGGTTGCCAGACTAGGACAATGCATGCACTGAGACCAAAATGCTCTTACCCACATATGTAACTCCAGTCCACCTCTTTATGAAAACCACTCATAAAGAGGTGGACTATTCCTTTAAAACTGCGATTTGAGCAATTACACCTAGCAATATGCACCTGGAAGCTATAACTAGCGAGCTGTCTTCTCCGGCCTCCACTAACGTTTCAACATTCTGCTCCCCAGCAAACGTTTTCATGATATTGCAATATGCTTGCGGCCCTTATCACACCAGATTTGTCCTTTAAGTTACCCAAAAATACCAGTGACACCTTAACTTACCCCAAAACACTAGTTTTACCCTGAGTAACCTCAAAAAGCCAACAGGCGGATGCATCATTCCTCACCTTGTCAAAATTGCGGAGGTAGTACGCCACAACATAATCCACCAAACTGATCCGGTTATCCTGAGGGAACAATAAAAAAATAAGCCAAGAAGCCATTTCAGTTCAGCAACACAAGAACACCTCAATCCCTGCATTACTGTAATAAACAAGATCTGGGTTTTGTTTTATTCAAAACTTGACACAACCTCCCAGGCCTGGCCTGTATAAAACAACCCAAAACAAAATAATAAAAAAAAAAAAGAAAAAAAAAAAGACGTGAGCTGGCAAACTCACCCTGCTCTTGACATCCTTGAGCTTAGGCAGGATCTCAAGGCCAAAGCCGTCAGCTTGGCCGCGCGTCCTGCTACCCCCGTTCATATAGTTGCCCAGTGCCAGAATAAGGCCAATCACCTCACGCACGCTCTCCCCTTCCAGCAGCCCCTGCAAACACGCAAGCACCTTCTTCATCCTCGCACTCAACAAAGCACAGGATTCCTTTCTGCTCAGTGTTCCGTGTTCTCTGTTCTCTGTTCCGAGTTCTGTGTCAGTATCTGTACTGTATGTGCTGTTTATCTAATGACTGCTTTGGCAGCGCAGGCCAGGGGACTTTTTTCTCATAGTAATAATAAAGCCAATTTAGAATTTGAACATGAAAAAGTCCAGAAGGAAGAGCTCAGTAATGTAACTCTGATCACACTTCTCCAGTCCAGCTTTCAAATCTCCACTGCTCTCAGGATGCTCCAGACCTCTGGCCTCAACTGGTTGTTGTGACAGGGAAAAGACACCTGAATATACAGATATGGCATACTGTATGGTGTCATATACAATAAGGGTTGTATATCAGAGTAATGTACCATCGCGGTGGCAAAAGGGCCACAACACCTACAGTAGTTTATCTTGGATAGGTGGTAGCCTAGTGGCTAAGGAACCTGACTTGTGTGGTAGTAGCCTAGAAATAGTGGGTTTGAAGCCTGGCTGCCACCACTGTGTCCTTGAGAAAGGCACTTAACCCTAAGTTGCTCCAGGGTGACTGGCCCTGTTGTAATTGATAGTTGGCAAAATGTAAGTCGCTTTGGATAAAAGTGTCTTATAAATGTAAATCTGTCTGTTATCACTGTTGCTTCAGTATTTTGATAATTTTTTTTTTTATAGCAGCTATGATTAGAAGCTGCTGCTAAGGACATGGTCAGCACTGGTCGTTACCTTGGAGACTCGAGAGATGATGTCCACTTTGCGTCTCACTGAGGCAATGCTGTCTGTGAACACCGACTGGAAGATGAGGCAACGGGCCCGGCCTGAGAAGTCAGGGATCTGAGAGAGCTCATACAGGAACCTGGACACAGGGAGAGAACAAACAAAGACACACAGCTGAACCACAGTTACATTGAGAATATCTGATTCCATCCCACTCTTTATATACCATAATTGATGCAGTCTCACAACAATCTGAGCCTGGGTCAAATTGGACACAGTATTCAAGTGTCACACGTAATGTAATTCTGAACAAGCCCACATAAAAACTCAAATACATATTAAATTAAAAACCCAAATACATATTCAATTAAAATTGAGCAAGCACACTAATTATTTATGATAGCCGCTAGCGTAGCTAATTTTTTTTTTTTTCTCCCGTCATCTACTTCCTGAATTTTTGGTCAACGATTCCCAGGACACCGTAACACTGGGGCACATGAAACTTGGTGGGCATGTAGCCCCAGTAGACTTTTAAGGATTTCGCTTGGTCCCCTGGGGCCACTCCATCTTTGCACTATTACAATGTTCCTAACTGTGACATGATTGAGGTGCTCAAATGCCCACAGTGCTAACTTGGCTTGGGATGATGACCAGTGCATTTGTGAATTGACAGCAATCTGATTGTTGTACTGACATCGGTGCATCTAGTTAACATAAATGGAACATATTGCATTTGAAGTGAAATTTTCTGTACTGTTCAGGCTTGTCCAGTAGCTTGATCTGCTCCTGGTCCGACGTCTCGTAGTGTTTCTTCAGCAGCTCCAGCTCTGCCGCCTGAGCCCTCTGCTCACAGACAAACAACAACAACAACAACAACAAACAGACAACAACATCCAATCAACCAATGAAGAAAACAACAATAAGCTGACAAACTGGACTAGCAGAGGACACCAGTGCAATGACACACAAACACACACACACACACACACACACACACATACACACACACACACACACACACACACACACACACACACACACATACACACACACACACACACACACACACACACACACACACACACACACACACACACACACACACACACACACACACACACACACACACACACACACACACACACACATACTATGCTGGTGTGGCATACAATATATGGAAAGTGGAAAGTGAATACTTGCATTGTCATACAAAGCCTCTATGGTCTCCAGGTCCACCACAGAATTGTCCGCAGTGAGAACAGCTAGAGAGAGAGAGAGGAAAACATGGTACAGTAATGGATCACCATGGGCTGTAAAATTGCAGCCTGGATCATTGACTTCATAGGCTGGTTGTGTGTGTGTGTGTGTGTGTGTGTGTGTGTGTGTGTGTGTGTGTGGGGGGGGACGGTCTGGTTTGGGCAGTAATAGGCTATGATGCGTACTTGGGTGTTTGGCCAAGACACACTGTCATTAGGTAAAATGGGCCACATGAAAAAGCTTACACGGCTCCACCACTTTTTTTTTTTTTGGAGGGGATAGCATGCTGCAAAAATATGCATTACAAACCCCCAACTGTGCAGGGGAGGGAAAGATGAAACTCCAGCTTTCGCCCAGCTTAAAACTGATGAAAGGACGAGAGAAACAACCAAATATCATCCTACAGCCCCACTATCCACAGAAAAATCTCACGGCTTCAGATCTGCGCCTCCGGCCTCCACACAATTTGTTTTTTGGGCTTGTATCTCATTGAAGAGAACAGGAGAAAGAAAGAAGAAGGAGATTATGAGTTAGGAAGAAGAAGAAGAAGAAGAGAGAGAGAAAGAGAGAGAGAGAGAGAGAGAGAGAGAGAGAGAGTAGAAGAGAAAGAAAGAAAGAAGAAAGGATGGGGTTAGGAGGAGGAAGAAGAAAGAGAAGAGAGAGAGAGAGAGAGAGAGAGAGAGAGAGTAGAGAGAGAGTAGAGAGAGAGAGAGAGAGAGAGAGAGAGAGAGAGAGAGAGAGAGAGAGAATAAAGAAGGTTTGGAAAGTGTAGAGTGAGTTTGTGGGGGTTTTGTAGAGGATAGAAGTGATATTGACAGAGCTTGACCGAGGCCTGTTAGTGCATGGCCCTGCCAAAGGATTCTGGCTTGTCTTCCTCAGCACAGAGACATGAGCAGCCCAGTCCTAGTCCTGCTCTCTGGATGTACATATCACTGTAAAGCCCACCACTCGGATAGGAGGGGAGAGGGGGGGGGCAATGGGGTGGTTTGGAGGGGTGGGGGGGGGGTGGTGTTAGGTGGCAAGGTTAGTACTTCACCCAACCAGATGAACTACACTGATGCTTGCTCAACAGTCCGCCATTATGTGTGTGTGTGTGTGTGTGTGTGTGTGTGTGTGTGTGTGTGTGTGTGTGTGTGTGTGTGTGTGTGTGTGTGTGTGTGTGTGTGTGTGTGTGTGTGTGTATGTGTGTGTGTGTTGTGTGTGTGTGTGTGTGTGTGTGTGTGTGTGTGTGTGTGTGTGTGTGTGTATGTGTGTGTGTGTGTGTGTGTGTGTGTGTGTGTGTGTGTGTGTGTGTGTGTGTGGAGTGGAGGGGGGAAGGACAAGACATTGACCTGGCACGGCTGGCAGGTGTGCAATGTGCTGGCTCACCTTGCTTGATGTCCTTCATCTCCAGATGCAGGCTGGATATAAAGATGCCGACGGCTTGGGAACGCTTGCTGTCCAACAGCTTCACAATCTACAGTAGAGGAAAAAGATGGAAAAAAAGGGGCAGATGAGGAAATTCCTTTGCCCTGTTTTTCAGTTGTTGTTTTTGTCTCACAAACTTTTCAGCCCCAAAGGTTAAACAATGGACAAGCTGCCACAGTGGTTTATTGCAAAACATATTCTCTCCCCTTTCTTATTTCTTAAGCGTCTAGGGTTGGGGGGTTGGGGGTGGTGTGTGTGTGTGTGTGTGTGTGTGTGTGTGTGTGTGTGTGTGTGTGTGTGTGGTGGGGGGGGCGGGGGGTGTTGTAGAGCATGGCAATGGAAACTCCAGATTCCACGCCAGGCATAACAACAAAATGATCACATTTCTCAAACGTCTCAAACGGTCTTAAGTGTTTAGGAGGAAATATGCACTCTGGGTTCTCCTCCAGTGCTCTTATTTACAAATTGAATGCAATTATGTTAATTCAGGGGAGAAATTATATGGCCAAGTGCAGCATCCTGTTATTAAAAACTGCGAAGACAATATATTCTCACTGGGCCGAAGCATTAACCGGCAATCTCTCTACATCAAACACAAGGCGCTCCGGGCCAGACCTCGACTGTCAGCAGCTTTTTATTCGCTCAACGAAAACGACTCAGAACGAGGAGGATGCTGTTAGAAGCACTTCTTTTCCCATGACCAACAATTTGCAATGATGAGCTGACAAATATCTTGTTTTTATCTCCCATTTCCAACAATAAAATAAAATATTTTCGATTGAATGTCTGGATGAGGACTCTGCTTTCTGGTTATATCTCAGCAGGGGTGAAAGTAATTTCAATTTCTTACCGGTACTACAACTTTATTGTATTATTGACACTCTTTTGAAAAAAAAAAAGAAAGAAAAAACTTTTTAGTGAGCCTATGTGTTATGTATGGTAGGCCCATATGGATGCACTGTATGGAACATCCCCAGACATCCAACCTCATCGCTCATTTCCAATGCCCATTGTTGGTACAGTATATGCATTTTCACTTAATCAGTGCATGTCACTTATTTTTAATATGGGTTTTGGTTGGCAGAAATCCTCTTCTCTTACCACTACTACGTACCACCTGTCAATCTTATACCTACACTTAGTATAGGTGCGTATAGGCTTACTTTCACCCCTGTATCTCAGTCCACCAATGATGGTCAGCTGTCTTTAATAACCTCTGGATGTTTTCTATTTGGCATTTTCTAATATTATTTCTAATATTATTTTGGCCCCCTAGCCCGCCCCTGATATATATTAACTCATGCTAACTCATGATATACAGTACAGAGCATGAGATGGAAGCATTTATGATTAATATTGCATGTGTAAGACTACAAAACCAACCAACACACAAATAAACAATCAAATAGATCTTTGTTGACTAGGCTCCTGCGGAGGGTCTGTTTGTGCAGCACAGGTGACTTAGGAAAGACTACAGTTTATGCAATGCAAACTCAGGTTAATAGTCCCCCTAGTGGACACACATTGTACCACACTCTCTCTGTGTACACCGGTTGTGTTCTGACCTTTTTGGCCTTGTTTCTCCGCTCGTAGGCCTCCGAGAGTGGTTTCCTCTTGGTCTGCAGCGAGCTTTTAGCAAACAGGTCCTCAAACTCCCGGGGGTCTAGGATGTCTGGCTCCTCCAGGGAGTTCCACACTGTGTCATCGCTGCGGAAATAAAAAAATAAAATAAAATAAATAAATAAAACACACAGAAAAGGCACAGAGATGAAGACCCTGACATCCTGTCCCCTTGATTTAACCAGACAGACACTGATGTCCATCTGGCTTCTTCAACAGTAGGAGAGAAAACCACACAAGCCTTTTAGGGTTCCAAAGCAGCATGACTTAAAGGAGTGAGAAGATACCCCCCCACACACATCCACCACAACCCCCCACACACACACCCCCATCCCTACCGATCCACTGCTCTCCCCACCCTGACCGCATGACACTTCGCTTTGATTTCTCTCCTGTTAAAATGGTTGCGCCAATCCAGCCAAGCACAGCGATAATGCCGCCACTCTCCACCCATTACCCCCCCATCTGGCTTGGGCTCAGCGGCCTGAGAAAGAGGCACAACGTTTTCACACAAGGCATTGGATTACAGCACAGCAGGAAGACAGAGAGAGAGAGAGAGAGAGAGAGAGAGAGAGAGAGAGAGAGAGAGAGAGATAGTCGCCAATGCTGAAAGCCCACAGAAATCGATACCACCAGCAGCGGTCCTGGACGCTTTCCACAAGCGTCTACTAGCGAGCAGCCCGGCATGCAGACCTCAGGACGGCACTCGTCCTGAAAAACCTCCCAAGTCGGTGGCTGCAAGAAGGATCTACAAATGCTAGGTTCGTGTTTCGGGGAGGTTGAGACCGAGAAGCGTCTGGAAAGTTGGGTAATGGGTGGCAGGGTCGTTTGTAGCCGCATGGACGACGTGTCTGTCAGTAACACCCCAACACGACGCCATTTTGTGGTGTGGTGTGTTTGAACGATCCCTAACATGTTTATTGATCCTTATCTGACTTTAAGATCATGCCAGAAACGGCTCTTTCTTCCCACGGAACAATGAAAACAAACATGCTTTACCCTGGCTTGGTGTTTGTTGTGTCTCCGATGGAAAATGTCTGTGGCCTCGGGCACATTAGGATCAGCATAAAAAGCTGAACCCACACACACACACACAAAACATCTAACAGGGTGGCGGGATGAGACGATTATTAGAGGGAAAGAAATGGTTGAGGCAGTGCAAGAGACGGTAAACACTAAAGGGGATATGCAGAAGGCCGGACGGAAATGACGTTGAAATCTCACCATTATACGGGTTGTTTAGTAACAATACCAAACAACCTACTAATTATAGCTATAAACGATCTAAAAACATTTTTAAAACTCTGAAAATTAAGACTTAAATTGGGGATGGGGGGATGGGGGGACTGCCAAATCCCCCCTCTAGTACTGTTTTTGTTTGGTTTTGTAACTGTAACAGTACTAGTGAGATGATGTGAGAACATACCATAAACATATACCTTCTAGTGATTACTGCAAGAGACCTACTTGTTGCTCTGAATTTGAATCCTGTTCCAGTACAGGGGCTTCATCGGGCAGGACGGTTCCAAAGCCGGCTTGCGGGGGGGATTCTCCACAGGTGAACTCAGGGCAAAACCAAGTCCTGGGGGAGGAGGGGGAGGCGGGGGACTGCCGGCGTGTGAGGGTGGCGGTGGTGGCGGTGGAGGAGGGGGACCAAATGAAGGCACAGGTGGTGGGGGTGGGGGTGGGGGTGGTGTTATGGAGGCGACCTCGAGAGACTGAGATGCCTCTGTAGAGGAAGTGGACGTCAGAAGCGGAGGTGGTGGGGGTGGGGACAAGGCTGTGGAACCTGGCGATGTCACAGGTGATGATGACGCTGTGGTCAAGCAGTCTGATTGGTGGAGAGGGGACAGAGTGGAACCCCCTTGACCCTGAGCAGTCTCAGTTTTCCCAGAGAGGCCGAGACTTAGCGAGGCGAGGTTGAGTTTCTTGGGAACATTGTGTGGAGCGTTCTGACTGACATTTCTACTCTCCTCGTCTTCAGTGGGCTTAATGAAAGTCTCTCTGTCCGTCTGGATGCAAACGGTCCGGAAGGTTCTGGGTGGGAAGTCGTCCTCGGTGGACACGCATGCGTCTCGGAGGTCCCGGCTCGTGTGTTCATCTTTGTCTCTCTGCAGGTCGGCCAACGCGTCCTCCAGTTGGGACACATTCTCTGCGTTCTCTCCACGGATTCGGAAAAGCTGCAGCTCAAAGTCTGCCTGATTGGACAACAATTTACTGTGTCAGACTTATAATAACAGACTCAGTCATAAATAATTACCAACAATTAACCATTATTGGCTAAAAAGCTGATAACTCTCCAACCAATCAGATTACTCTGATCAGTCTCATACACGTGAAGCGACATCATTGATTGGCCAGAGCTGTAGATAATACAGTCTGGGCCTCTGTGTCTGTTTTTCATTAAATCCAAAACAATAAGCGTGAAACACTAGGGGGAACAATTACTGGAACAGAATTTGATCATAAATGAAATTGGGTTGGATTGGAACTGTGATGAGCAGCAGCTTTTTTTTAAAAAATAAATAAATAAATAAATACAAAAAAAATACAAATCCTCATTGAGTGCCGTAGCCAAGAGGACCTCGTCCAAACTTACTTGTAGCTTCTCAACCTCTTCTTTGCATTCTCTTTTCAGCTGCAGGAGGGCTGCCTGGTGCTCTGAAAACATGACAAAAACATTTATGGACAGCCGTACTGATTTCCAATAATTTGTTTATCTCTACCAAATTATATCATAATTATATCATGTCTTTCACAGGCACACATAAAGAAGTCTTTGTACGATTGTAGACAGAAAGTTGGCACAACAAATGGGCCATTTTCACAGGTGTCCACAAGGGGGCACTAGCAGAACTGCTTGAGTGGTAAGTACACTTTCTCTCTGCGACATGGACTCTGCAACTTGTAAACAGTGTGGGTGGCTGAAATGTTTGTGTGCCCCACAGCAAGGAAATGTGAAACTGTGTGCAGAAGGTGGAGACCCTGGCATGGCCCAAGAAGACTGATAGTGAAAATCAACAAGAACCTGCATCCGTCTGTTTACAGTGTCTCACCTTACATATAACTCTACTGTGACACAGCACAATGCATGCTGAATTCCAACCCAAGATTTGACTTAGATATTATCTATATGTTCTTCTCTGACTTCCATCATAGTCTTGTAATCATCCCGTGCTCTTCCTTTTCTTTTTTAACATGCTCTCTCTCTCTCTCTCTCTCTCTCTCTCTCTCTCTCTCTCTCTCTCTCTCTCTCTCTCTCTCTCTCTCTCTCTCTTATGTGCTTTTAGACAGTCTGCATGCACTCTCTCAGGATTTACCTCTATGGTCTTCCTGTCATAATATGTTAGCATCACACTCTACAAATGCTGCACAGTTTTCTGGTTCTCCCTACACCTGTGTCTCTATCAGTGTTGGGCAAGTTACTGCAAAACTGTAATGCGTTATTTATGCGTTATTTAAGTAGTCCCATCACAATATTAGTGTTTTAAAAATATAAGGCCTTACATTACTGTTGCATTACATTTAAGTTACTCTTCGGGTCCCACGGTAGCCTATGACCTTCATTAGTTTGTTATCAATGTTGAGAATGACAAGCGGAGACTGCAAATTTCTACATTAAGTCCGGTACAGCAAACGATTTACCCTTGCTGACCTCTCAGTAATTTTTGGCGAAAATCAGTTAAAAATGCATTGTAACTTGAGTTACTGACAATTGTACCGAGGACAATATTACCATTTTTCTTCTGTAATGCCTTACATTACCAAGTTACCACAAAAAGCAATGCATTACAGTAATTAGTTACTTTTGTAGCTCGTTACTCCCAACACTGGTCTCTATACACTACATTCTCTCTCATTTCTTTTTCTACATGCACTCCCATCTTGCATTTACAGTCCCAGTCCCACTTGCACTCCCCCTCTGTCTAGCAAGGCCACAGTGTGAGACTCCTTAATCACAAGATCCACTAGAGGAGGAGAGGGTGGAGGAGGAGTGGAGAAGGGTGGAGGAGTGGAGAAGTAGTACTCTTGAGAAGTGTTTGCACAGAACAGCAGTCAGGTGCCCTGCCAGGGCAAACACTACAGAGACACTGAGCAAACTGACTGCAGTGGTAATTAGTACGGTGGTGGCGGCATGATGTCCAGGGCTAACCCCACAGGCTGCTAGTGAGAGGATTCCTACCTGCTCTCTCCCTACCTGCTTTACAAACTCTTACTCACGGCACTGCTAATAAGTATGGTGGCAGCGTGGTGTCCAGGGCTAGCCCACAGGCTGTTAGTGAAAGAAGACTCCCTACCTGCTTTACAAACTCTGACTCACTGCACTGCTAATTAGTATGGTGGCGGCATGGTGTCCAGGGCCAGCCCACAGGCTGTGAGAGGACTCGGTCTTTGGTCTTTGGCTTTTTTGCTCTCAACGGTGCCTTCCAGGCAGCGCTGCCTTCAAGGCACAACTCCACTCAGTTTAGGGTTAGGATGATGTTTGAGGGGGTTAGGGTTTGGAATAGGGTAAGGGAAGTGCCTTTTAGGCTGTGCTGCCTGGAAGGTGCCATTGAGGGCAAACAACACCAGTGAGCGAGAGGACTCCTACAGTGAATGACAGATCTAGTGTGTATTATCTATGTCCTACAGTACCTGCTCTCTCCACTTGCTTCAATAGGCAAACTCTTACTCGCTTTACCGATAATTAGTATGAGGGTGGTGTTGTGTCCACAGCCAGCCCACAGGCTGTTATAGAGAGAGGACTCCTCTGCTCTCTCTAACTGCTTCTCTGGGCAAATTCTTACTCGCTTTCCCGATAATTACTATGATGTCCAGTGCCAGTCTAATAATTGCTTTATTAGCAATTATTAGGCTGTTAGTAAGAGAAAACTCTTACCTCCTCTCTCTACTTGCTTCAATCTTAGTCAATTCAATTAAATTCAAAATTGCTTTATTAGCAATTATTAGAATGTTGGTACAGTAGTAATTCAATATTAGTTTATTAGCAGGACTGTTAGTAGCCTACAGTGTTGCCAAAGTATAATAAGACGTAAACAAACATATCAATTTCAATGATATTTGTGAACACAAGTCACTGCACTGCTAATTAGTATGATGGTGGTGTGTTGTCCAGGGCCAGGTCTCCTACCTGCTTCTGTGTACTTAAGCCCCACCTCTTCTTTGGGCTTCGGCGGGGGCCAGATGGCCTGCAGACGGCGGGGTGTTCTCTCCTCATGGTCCGCAGGGGAGGAGTTCTCCGACTGGAGATGGAGGACGGAGAAAAAAAGAGAAAGGCATGGGTGAGATTATTAAGAGAGATTAACAATAATATCAATGAATTATTTATATACAGAATAACATCTGAGCTATGGAAAAGGGAAAATGTGATGAAATGGCAAAGAATTCACTCTGATAAAAAGAAAGAAATGTAACTAAATAAATAAAATAAAAAAAATATTAAATGATCCCCAAAGGGGCCTCCCAAAGTTCCTAGTCTAACTCTTAAATCTTTTTTATTGAGTTCAGCCTACTTTTGAGTTTGTCTTTGGAGAGTTTCTCTCAAAGATGGCTCTCAGCTTTTCTTTGTCGCTCTGAATCTTCCTCTTCATTGCCTCCAGGTCAGCTCTGTCCAGGGTGGGCTTCTTCAGCGGCTTTGGGGTGAAAAACGCCCTGAAGGCATCAAGCGCTGACTCTGGCCCTGAGGGCTTCCTGGGCTCCTCAGCTGGCTTGGCAGCAGGAACTGATTCCATATTCTCTGTTTTCCCACTCTCCTCCTTCTTCTCCTCTTTATTTTCCTCTTTCTTCTTCTCTTCCTCTCTCTTTTCTTCCTCCTTTTCATCATTTTCCTCTGGCTGTTGCTTTTCGTCCTCCTCATGTCTGACCTTTGAACCCTCAACACTCTCGCTCCCAGTCTGACTCTCATCCACCTGTTTCCTCTCCTCCACCTTCTCCTCGGACTGTCTCCTCTCTTCTGCCTTCTCCTCCACCTTCCTGCCCTCAGGCAGGCTCAGTAGCTGGGAGAGCTGCTCCAGGAAGCTCCCCTTGGCTTCTCCCTTGGGTCCCCCTCTGGCGCTCTCCTGCTCAGGGAACAGGCTCCTCCTGAAGGCCCTGTTTGTCTTCTGGTCCTGGGGGCCGAAGGGCTTGTCTGTGGCCTCCTTCTCCTTCTCCTCGCCTAGTGATCCTCTCTTGAGAAGCCCACTGAAGATTGTCTGCAGCTGTGTGGGTTTCTCACTAGGGTGGGCGGAAGAAGCGGCATCAGTTGGTGACTCTGAGGGGCACGTGGGTGAGTGGGGTGTCTCTCCTGTCATACTGTCTTCCCCTCTTTTTTCAACATCTGTTATCTCATCATTTTTTCCACCTCCTTCTTGTTTTTTGTCCTCAGAGTTGCTGTTCTCCTCCTCTAATTGCTGACTTTTCCTATGCACCCGATGAGCTGTGTCCATGTCGGCTTCCTTCTTTGCTTCTGAACCATCAGAGGCCACACTGCTCCCTCCATTTGGGCTATCTCCAGCCCCAGATACTTTCGCTGGCGCCATTTGGGCCATGCTACTGGTTTGTGGGTTCTTGTCTGGGTTGGAGGGTCCTGTCTCCTCAGAGGTCAGACTAAGATGACCAATGAAATCTCTGTTAAGGGTTGAAGCATCTGTGGAGAAGCCATGTGTTGATTCATCTGGTTGCTCTGGGATAACAGCAGAGGCTTCTTCTTCACTCTTTGCATCCATTTGCAGGCCTGTGATGGAGCCTCCAGTGTTAATTTCTTCACTGATCTTGTTCATAGTTATTTCAGGAACTGTGATGACTGTAGAATAATCCTGGCTGTTTGCAGAGGTCTGGTTGAAGTCAGAAACAGTCTCCTGACTTGCAGATCCTTTGTCGTCCTCACTGTTCTTGAGTGCTGGATTCACACTGTTAACATGAGGAGATTGGTCCAGCTTACTGCTGCTTTTTGAAGCTTCATCCTGGTATGTGTGGTCTGAAGGATTTCCATAAACCACTGGGGCATTCAAATGATCATTTGATCTTTCTTCAGTATGGATGATCTGTGCTTCCTGAGTGTTTCTTTCTCGAGATAAGACCTCATTAAATTCACCTATGATCATATGGTCTGCATTGTTTGCATCACTGGCTTCATCTTGCCCACTGGAGTTTTTCAGACTTTTGTCTGTGGATTGGCCCTGGCAGTCCATATTTAGAGATGTCTGGTCTTCTCTGATGCTGTCTGTAAACTCAGCAAGCTCCTTAAACTCTCTGACTCCATCTGAGACAAACTCTTGCTTAACCTCTGGGCAGAGGTTAGGTAGATGATTTGTTTCAAAACAATTATTATGGATTTCATGAGGTTTATTGAGGGTGAGATTGAGCTGTCGAGGTTCATCAACTGCAAGGCTTCCAGGCGATTTGGACTGTCGCTCTGTGAAACTCTCCGCTGCATCTTCCATACCCTCAGCCATTTTCTTGTCTGCAACTTCAGAAACTTCACGCATCTCTGAACACATTACTGGAGCCGACTTCCCTTCAAAGTTTGGCTGATTTTTGGGTTGACTTGGCCTCGTTGAGGATCTATCAGAATCAACAAAACCCTCTCTGATTTCCATTTCATGGCTTATTGTTGGAATATTTCCATTTAGACCCACAGCATCTTCTCTCTTTTCTTTTCCCTTCCTCTCCTCCTCCTCTGCTGTCCGTGGCTTATCGCTCCATCCCTCCATCTTGGCTGGGTCGTCCACATTCCTGACACGCGAATCTCTCTCGGACAGGGTTCGGAAAAATGCCAGCACTCTCTCTTCAGCGGCGTTTGTCTGTGGCCCTGTGTCGGCCCGTGCGAATATGGTGGCAAATTTGTCAAGGAAGGACACAGGAGTAGGATCAGCATGAGTGGCTTGATCAATTTCCATGTTTGACAGTGAGTTAAAAAACTTTACTTACAGTGTATTAGGGCAACATGCTACTAATGTACCTAGGGATACACAGATCTCAATTTTCTGGAACACCAAAGTTAATCCACATGCACTAAATTCAGTTGACAATGTTAATTCCAAACAGCAAAAACATTTAGTTTTCGTCTGGAAAAATGTCCACCCCACAAAAAAAAATCCATCTAAACCTTCCTACGCTTAAGTAGTCACAGTCAATGGCTCACCATTCCAAATCAAAAACCTTTAAAACATTTTTTTAAGAGGGTGCTAGATTCCTGATAGTCTTCGAAACATCTCTCTCCTTCTGTGTGTGTAAGTTTCCAGAAAGTTCCTCGCCAGGAAAATCTGTGCAGTCAGCTGCCACGCAGAAGCCCGTTGTGGTTGCGGAGAACTGAGTCAGAGGCTGAGGTCAGACGTCAGACTCGGGGGGGAGTTCAGAGGGATGTTTGCTGCTGCTGCTGCTGCTGTTCCTCTCGCTACAGTCGGGTTTACATGGACACTTCTGATTCTATAGAACAGTATCCAAGGAGATGCATTCATAAATGCCAACCGAAATGGAATATTGGGTTAAATAATCAGATTAAAAGTGTCCATGTAAACGGGGCTAATGCCCCTCTGCTGTCTTCTTTAAAGAAGTCCAAGAGCTGGTTGTCCAAAGACTTCAGAAGAGCTTGTACAGTAAGCGTCAGTACTGGAGTATGTCCTGCTGTGTTGTAAAGTAGAGTAGACCAATACAGATGCCCTCGCAAGAACCCACAGTAATGCACAAGCTCTCTCTCCTCCTGTGCCCTGTGACCAGGATGTTTGGCTACACACTCCAGACAAGAGTGAGCGGGAGAAGAGAAGAACACCACACCCAACAAAAGCTGGCACACACTCCCGCACAAACACACACACACACACACACACAAAAGCAGACATACAGTACACAAACACAATTGCACACACACACTTATACACACAGACACACATGCACAAAAATACTCACTCTCACACACTCACTCACTCACACACACACACACACACACACACACACACACACACACACACACACACACACACACACACACAGTAAACTCAGACATACTGTACTGTAAATACACACACTGTCACACAGATAGCGGATCTGGCTAGCATGTGAGCGGCCCTGGAGGACCCCCTGTGCTCAGGACAAGTGCACTAATCATGATAAGCCATTCAACCAGGCCCCACCCATGCAACTCACCTTCCCACCTAAGCCAACAAGGAAAGGTTTTGCTTACTGCATTTACTGTTGCATGAAGTAAGCAAACATTGAGCAAATAGTACTGTAAATAAATAAGTAACTGATAAATCCCACACATTCTGACAGTGTTTTATGCTGTACAATATTAATCTGTGTACTAATTATTACAAAATGTTTTTATGTATAAAATACGCAAACTAAGTATGTGGCCCGTAGTAAGATTGATTTTACATATTTTTTGGTTGAAGATTCCTTATTTAACTATACCTATTGTTTTAAACACATCCTTACTTTGTACTTTTTACCCTTTGTAAGGGAGCACTATGCATTTAGCCTGAAGTAAGCAAGCAGTAAGCAGAGAATACATAAATAATTAACTGATGAATCCAACACTCAAAGCAACACATTCTGACAGTGTTTTATGCTGTACAATACAGTAGTGAATATTATTTGTATTTATGCATTACGTAAATACGCAAACAAGTACTGTATGTGGCCCTTAGTAAGACTGATTTTAAATACCGGTACATATTTTTGGGAGAACATTCATGATTTATCTATACCTATTGTTTTAAACATATTTTCGCTATTTTACTCTGTGTCAGGGAGCTTCTATCCTATGAAGAGATAAACAAAATGGCACATAAAAACATTAAATACAACTTCCATGCATATCCATGCATGTGAAGTCTTTGTGTGCCTGCATATCTGTGTGTGTGTGTGTGTGTGTGTGTGTGTGTGTGTGTGTGTGTGTGTGTGTGTGTGTGAGAGAGAGAGAGAGAGAGAGAGAGAGAGAGAGAGACTTTGCATGTGACTGGGTTATTTATATGTTATACAATATGTGCCATGTTTTATCTGGTTGTGTGCAAACATGCTGTTGAGAGCTCAATGGAGAAGTTTCATGTGTGAGAGTAAGTCAAATCTCAATGCGACTCTCAATCTAACTGCTTCTTGAGGACTCAGCAGCAGATGAAGTAATACCCACTCAGTAAAACCTCACTTTGAAAAGCATTTATCATTCAGCATGTCTCCTCATGGAGAAGCGAGGCCAATTCTACACTCTCTGTGTCAGAGGCAAATCTTCAGCAATGGCCAGACAGACAGACAGAGTGAACTGGGAGGCGAAATAATATCCTTTAAACCAGCTTAAGAGTCATGCAGGTACTTGCTTTAAGAAAGTGCAGACAGCTGGCCATCGGTATAATTCCCCTGAGCGGCGGCGCGGATGACTTCGCCGACGTGTGCGAGCTCACTGACACGGCTGAAACCCCAGGCAGGCACAAGCCCAGTGTAAGCACAAGTTCAGTTCAAGTTTAAAAACCAATAAATAGTCCATGTGTGTGTTCTGCAGAACTGATATGGATAATCACTGGGTGGGTGACCTTAATTTATTTATTTTTATGAATGTCCAGTGGTCACAGTTTTCTTTCAAAGTACACATCCTGCATGCGGTCAGTCTAACTCGAGTCCAGACTAAATTTCCCATCTTTGCCATTGTGAAAAGAATATTATCAAGACTGCACACTTGGGGACCGGATATATAAGAGCAATTTTACGGGTTTTTAATTCAACCAGATTTGGCCCGCGGCTCAGAAAAATAGCTGCGTTTGTCCACAAACCACCTTTTGCTGGTAATAACTTTTGCTTTGGGTTCACTCACCACTATCTACAATATATGCCACATAACCCAGGGGAAAAACTTCTTCTCAAAACCATATTGTTTTACACATTTTAAATAAACAGATCTTTTGATATTTTAGAAAGAAATTAGATCTTAAATTAAACTCAATTACATCCTGTTTTTTGTCCTCAAGGAGTTTCACAGGAATTAAAACAGAATTCTGTAAGCTCTGCTTATTGTCTCATGATATCTTCATATACAAACTCCAAAGAGTTTAGAAGAATTGTTCATATTGTCCACACCCAATAAAGTCCAATTTACATCTAACTTCAGATACTTCTCAGAGACAAAGACAAGACATCATTCTACTTCCACCAGAGTACCTACTGCACTGCCCCTCTTCCACAGACATGACTTATCGTCATACAACCCCCTTCCTGGAATGGCTGCCTATTAAGACTGCCTAATTATTATTTTTCAATGAAGAATTCAGATGCAGCATGCTCTAAAAGCCATTTGCAATGAATTTACTAAAATATTTTATCTACTGTAATTTTGATAAACATTATTGACATTCTCAATTCCAATTTAATTGATTTGTGCTTCACAAAAAAAAAAATAATTCCAGTAAACAACTTTGTTTTTGAATATTTCGGAAAATGGATTTAGAGGCTTTAGCATCTGAACTTTTGGCTATTACAGTAAATACAGGAGTATGATAGCCTGACATAGCCAACCCATAATACTGCTGTTCATCCGTATTCATGGTCTGGAGGTTCTTTAACCTGACGCGATTATAGGGCATTCAGTTCTGGTTTGAAACGATTGGACAGCTCGTCTAATCAGCTTCGCTTATTGGCCGGTTGTCTATTAACCTACTAAACCCCCCTCCCAGAAGACCGTCTCCAGACCATGAATACAGGTGAACAGCCGCACTATGGGCGGGCTATGTCAGGCTAGGAGGAAGATGCACTACTTACAACAAACACAGAGTCTGGAGAGAATGGGGCGTCGCTGATGATGTCATGCTCCGGGGGTGTGATTCTAAGGAAGTCAGCGTGGTGGAGCTCAGAGGCCTGGGCCACTGATTTAAAGTAGGACAGTGAGACGTCCAGGTCAAAGTGCCAGTCATCCTCCTGGTTCAACAGCATCTCCTCTGAGGGGAAGAAGAGGTAGACATAACCAGACTTTTTTTAAGAAAAGAAAAGAAAACTAAAGGAAAAAAAGAGAGAAGAAAGAGAAGAAAAGAAAAAAGAAAGAAAAGAATTGTTCACATAGATTGACCACACACAAGTAACCACACAATGATTCTCTGAGGTCAAACAGGCCTTCTGAGTTTTTAGTGGACGTGATTCCCAAGCATTTCTTGTTGGGACGGACACGGATCTTCCCCCTTGCATATGTTTTGTGTTATTCCGTAAGGGGTGGATGAGGGTGGAAAAAAAAGGGTTGGGGTTTGCTGAAGATTGGATGCTAATTTGAGGCATGGACTGACTGACTGACTGACCTCAGTCATCCAAATAGCATTCTGAAATTCCAACGAATGCTCGAGCGTTTCTCTCGAGCGTTTCTGTCCACTGGGTTTATTTTTGCTTGGCCAGCGTTTTTCTCCTGACAATCCAGAGAGCTGAAGCTGGAGCTCAGGCTGTAATCAATAGATGGAGGCAAGGCCTGAATAATCAAATGGCTTGGTTTCTTGCCGAAACACACAGAACTTAAAGTTAAACTATTGTGTACTCTGTGTCGGCTTTCATTCCCGACCAGCTCCATGAGAAAATGTACAATTGCCCCAGAGAGTTCATGGCTTGGCCTCAGGCAAACTCCAAAGTGCACAGGACCACAGCGCCACCCTCTGGACGCCATGCGCTACTGCAGCATGATGCAGAGCAACAGGCTCTGCTAGGCTGTGAACGGCTGTATTACTGTAAGGTTGGACCTATTATAGGGCAGATAGTGAAAAGAAATCCTGAGCCTGAACTTTTCTTCCATCCTGGGGAGGTGGGCACGGTGGGGGGATGTTATGTCTGCGACGCACATTTAGACTACTTGGTACTGTATCTTCAGCTATGAGGCAGTGATGTCTGTGCAAAGATACATTTTTAACTCAGAACATGTACTGTTATCAATCCCCAATCCAGGAAATGTATACATTATAGGGGTACAATGAGAGAGAGAAACATTAACCACACCTCTTTATATCCCAAGACAAACTTTTTTTTTTCAGTCATGCTGGCATGGCTGAAATCAGGCATGGTTCCTGAATACAGGCCTGCCACTAAAAACTTCCCTGTTTTAATCCCGCATGCCAATACCATTGCAATGCATGAGCTGGGTGCTGTGCCAATACCACTGAGGTTTGCTATTCATGAGCAGGGTGCTGTGTACTGCTGCACACAACAACATTCAATCAATACATGGTTTTACAGTAACAGTCAGCGATCAATACTCATGTAATGATCTAAATAGCTCTCAACTCCAATCCAACTGTAGATGAAAATTAGATACCTCAGTTGAACCAAAGTGGTGGGGGTATCCATTTTGACAAGAGGAATGTAGCATTCAAAAACAACATACAAGCAGGACACAACAGGCTTATAGCGGACTCTTGAGTCATTTCTTATGTATTCAATCATGATTGCTTAACACTCGCTCCATATTTTATTTATTTTCACATAAACAAGTTATATTCTATTATTATTTATATTCTATTATACTTTATTATAAATTAAACAAACCAGACTAGTACTGGTATCTAACACCTGGTCCTGTCCTTCACAAAGCGCTTTGGTGGCCTACTGAGCTATTTTCAATGATCCTTTCATGCACTAAACTGCAGCTGGCATCTTGAGGGAGCTAAGCCATGAGTCCAGTGCGGCCAGTGGTAGGCCTTGGCATCGTGAGTAAGCTATGGGTCCAGTGCGGGCACTGAGCAGTGGTAGGCCATGGCTACCAGGCGACCAGATTTCTTAAAACTCATCTGACACATCCACAGGGCCAGGTGGACGGCTGCCCGACACTGAGCCTAGAGCATTTATTTCCCCCCCCCCACACACACACACTGGTTTACTGGTGGTAATTTAACACAATCTTCTGTACAGAGAAATAGACCCCTCCCCCCACACCACACACCACACACACACACACTGGTTTACTGGTGGTAATTTAACACAATCTTCTGTACAGAAAAATAGTGTCCCACCCCCCTCCCCAAAGCTGACAAACTAAAGCTGAGCTGGAGATGCATGCTTGCAGGATGTGACTTGGGCACTAAGCTAAGATGGGGGTTGAAATGGACCATAATACCCATAAAAATATAACACAGCAGTTTGGGCAGATGGATCTGTTGAGCTTTATATTTAGATAGCATTGAGCTAACAGAGAGGAACACAGTGTCCCCAACCAACCTAACCAAACTAATGACAATGGACAATTGATTCCAGAGTAGTGTAACTATGGCTGCAATGGCATGAAATCAAAACCATTTAAACACACACACACACGCACATACACGCACACACACACACACACACACACACACACACACACACACACACACACACACACACACACACACACACACACAGACACTCTCTCTATCTCTCTCACTCACACGCGTGCAAAGGAGAAGCACGCAACCACACAGCAGTGTGTCTACAGACGTTTTTTGTGTGAGTCTAATCTGGGTGGCCGTAATCCCGTAGCGGAGGTTGCAGGTCAGTGATGGTTAAAGGGGATTTTAATTTACTCAGCGGAGCTGGAGCTGGAGGTGGCAACAGCCAGCAGCTGCTCTGACGTCTGACTGGGCCAAAACAGGTTGCTGTGCTAACCTGAAGGGCACACACACACACACACACACACACACACACACACACACACACACACACACACACACTTAGCTCCCCCTCGTTCTCCTGTCTCTCCCAGTACATCTAATTACTTCCATAACAGGTGCATGTACTGCACACACACACACACACACACACACACACAGATGCACAACACAAACACACACACAGAAATATGCATACTGTAAGTTGCATACACATTGAACAAAAATGTATGAAACATACCTTGCTGTAAATACATCTATACCATAGCTATATCTACACCTACAATTATTACAAGTCTGTGTTACTACATATTGGACATTTCTACATGTACATGGAAGCTACATAAATGAAAAAGAATCCATGACGAAGTAATATGCTCTAAAAATTGAGAATTCACTGCTTCACTTATATATCCAAATGGATGATTAGTAGGTGAAACCAAACAAATTGAATAACATTGAGACCTATTTAGAGGAAAACAAATGTTATAACAACGAGCAAAGGAGGTGAGGTCCTGTTTGGCCGTCTCCAGTGCCAGCTGCAGCTTTAATGAGGGCAAAGGCCATTTGGAGGCAGAGAGCACGGATAAACCTCCAAGAAGACTCTGGCCAAGTTGAACCAACAAGTAGGAAATCATATTATTTAACAATGAGAGAGAGAGAGAGAGAGAGAGAGAGAGAGAGAGAGAGAGAGAGAGAGAGAGAGAGAGATCTTTTTGTTTTTCTTAAAACGGATATTGCATATATTTCTATTTTCATGTGTGAGTTTTGGCAACACAACTTTTCTGAATCATGGCAATAAGGCTCCTTTGAATGAGAGAGAGAGGGATACAGAGAGAGAGAGAGAGAGAGAGGAGAGAGAGAGAGAGAGAGAGAGAGAGAGAGAGAGAGAGAGAGAGAGAGAGAGAGAGAGAGAGCACAGCGGTCTGTGTTTCAGTCTGTGAGTGACCTGGATACATCAGCGATGACGAGGCTAGGTGGCTGATTCATGGTTCTCAGGAACGCTGTAATTTCTCAGCACTGAAGGGATTTGCTGATACTGGTCAAGTACGAGAGCAGCTATTCTTTTCAGTCAGTGCTGGGCTGGCCCAAATCTTTGGGGAATCTATGAGGATTTCAATTCAAGGAATGCACAGTGATATTGATTGAGTGATTGAGTGATTGAATGTGCAGTGATATTGATTGAGTGACAAGTATTATCTGGAATGGTATGACAATTAAGCACTCACTATTCAGTTCTTCCTCTCAGGATATATTTTTCTATAATGACCGGCGGACAATACATTATCCCTTACATAGTCTCCCATTCTACACTTCTTTGATCATAGCATTAATATCACTAGCCACTAGTCATTGTCCATCTTAGCAATTTTAGAAAATGATTTGGAGGTCCAACGCATGTACTGGTAGGTATGTATAGTTTACCTCCTTGAGCAAATAACTCGAATGACTTGATCTAAACTGCTTTCTATAGACCTATAGACCAGGCGTGGGCAATTATTTTGGCAAAAGGGCCACATGTAGCTTGTTAGAGCTATTTAATCCGGCCAAGTGGAGCCTTCCCAGAAGTTGAATCATTTATCTATTAGCCAAGGGGACTTAAGATTATAGGCCTAAATGGTCAAATTTGTTGTAGTCATGATACTACAAATGCCCCTTTCAACCCTGCATGTTAACATGTCCGCTGATAAAAGTGAGGCTACTGGTTTGAGGCTCTGCCAATTTACCGGCATCAACCAGTTGCACGTGTTATACACCCAGCCCGTTAGTGAAGTACCCTCCCCACACACCCCTCCCTAACCAGACACCATGCCTGATCATCAGGTGAATAAGCCAATTCTCCATGCCTGAGTATGCTTCTCCTCCATGTGACTGGGAACAAGCTACTGCTGTTTTTGATCAGGCATCCACTCAGGCAGCCACTGATGCCTGCTCACAATAGAGTGGTCAAATTAAAGAAGATAAGTGGTCAACACTAAAGGGTAAATGCGGACGGCTGGAAATGGCCAATGATGAAATCTCACCGCTATATGGGTTGCCTCATAACAAAGCCAAATGACCAACAACTATATTCCTATAAACAAACTAAAAACATTTTTAAAACTCTGAAAATCAAGACCCCCCCCCCTTCTTTTTGTTTTTATTTGGTTTTGTAACTGTAACAGTACCTGTGAGATTTTGTGAGAACATACTGTAAACATATACCATCTAGTGATTACCTAGAGGAATTGGCTTAAAAGCTCCCCCTGTGTCTGACACCCCTTGGAGATCAGACTGAATTCCTCACTCTCAACTTTGACCTGACAGCAGGTCACATGAAAAATCACAAAAACAGGAACCACTCTCAGGGGTCAGAGACAGGTTGTTTCTGCTCGAGGGGGTTTCTTAGAGCGAGAGCGAGAGAGAGTGAGGGCCTTAATCAATCATTCTAGCCCATATACCAGGGATGCAGACCATAATAAGCATCACAAGGTCCGGGCTTAGCTTAGCATTCCAACACACTCGAGTGGGCAGTCAGCATGAGCTGAGGAAGTGAGGTCAATCTGGGTATAGGCTGGCTATCTTCAGACCCTCTAAGCATCTGCCATCTCACACAAATCTGTGGTTTCAGACAGTTAGTCCTTAAAAGAGGATTGTGTTACGCAAGACATGGGTTGCATAATTGCACATATATTCTGTACCAACCCCCCGACCCCCCCCTCCTCATCACAGAATCCCTTTTTAAGCTTGTCTCTCTTACACTATTGTCTTTTGTTTGGCATTTGTGAGAAACTATGACCTGTTGGCATATCCAATTACGAGAGGGTAAATCTCAGCAGGTGTCTAACAGGGACACCATACTGGCTGTTGAAGCTTTGACAGCTCTGCCAATACCCCTGGCAGGGAAAGGAAAGTCACTGGTGGTGATGAAGAGTCGTGGTTGGGAGTGGGGGGTTGTGTGTGTGTGTGTGTGTTAACCACAGAGGAAACTTAGAGATACGCATTTCGAGGAGCTCCCATTTGCAATTTTCTTTTTAATACATTTTTATTACTTTTTTGAACACTCCAGTCCTTGTCTTAGGAATGATGGCAGTGTCTGAAACGTCACAACAATATTAAAAAAAGGAAACTGCAAATGGGAGCTCATCGATATGCTTATCACTTTCAAGTTTCTTCTGTGATTTATGTATATCTTTTGATACTGCACCAAACCTAAATAATGGATGTGTGTGAATAGATTAATTACTTCACTCCACTGTGTGTGTTAACCAACCTGCAGTAGGCATAGGTGGAACAGCTGGCAGTGTCCACCTGGGGCCCCTTGGCTGGCTGGTGTCATTCAGCTCAAGCATAAGCGCAGCTCTGCTGGAGGTGCGTTCATCATTCCCTCTCTCGGTTAACTCTGCTGCAGCAATGGAGCTACTGGCTGTTCCTGCAGTAGCATGTCTGCTGTGCCTCTCCACATCCTCCTCCTCCTTTTGTGTTTCTCTCCTCTGCAGGAGCAGCGTGTGGTTGGGCTGAGGCACGGGGCTGGACAAGCGGGATGAAGACGGGGAAAGTAGTGGAGACAGGCTGCCTGGGGTGCTAGCTGGGTTCGGTGTGGAGACAAACAGGGAGCTCAGGGAGGGAGAGGAGGCGCTCTTTCTCCCCACGCTTAGCCCTCCTGCTCTGGCCGTCATCTCATCTCTGGGGCTCTGGTGGTGGTGGTGGTGCTGATGGTGGTGGAGGTCGTTCTGGAAAAACGGCCCAATGGGATCATCTTCAAGGAACTTTTCGTTACTCTCCTCGTCAAGGTCCCAGGTCCCCTCCTGGCCTTCGTGCAACAGGGGCTCAATGTTGCTCACGCCTTCCCAGTCTTCGTAGTTGTTGTTGTTGTTGTTGTTGAGCAACGGCCCGTCCAGCTGCAGGGCTCGGCGGAGACTTCGGTTCAACTCCTCTCCCAGGGCTCGGAGCTCCTCCACACGGACGGTGGCGGCGTCTTCCTCCTCCTCCTCCTCCGACGCCTCTGTGCCCTGCTGAGGCAGGTCTCCGTCTCGGTCTCTGTGCAGGGGTCCGAGCAAGGCCGAGTCACGTAGACTCCCTCTGTCTCTGGTCCAGTCTGAGCTGGTCTGGCTAACCCGTCGAATAATACTCTCCACTTCCTCCATCTTAGCAGCGACCCTCAGTGCTGCATCCTGGAGCTCGGCCTCATTATAGCGATACTGAGGAACAGGGGATGGTGAATCTTCCTCCCTTGCCCCAACTC
This sequence comes from Sardinella longiceps, assembly GCA_027497455.2. Taxonomy (NCBI): domain Eukaryota; kingdom Metazoa; phylum Chordata; class Actinopteri; order Clupeiformes; family Clupeidae; genus Sardinella; species Sardinella longiceps. The sequence continues at coordinate 7,027,204 of JAODXP020000025.1, forward strand.
TAGACTCAGCCACTGGTTCTGTGGTACGTGTGTCTGTCTGCATCTCTTGGTCTGCTGGCGATGCCGTGGTGCCAAGCACTTCGTCGAGTAAACAGAGATAAAGTTCGTTGTCATATTCCGAGTCCTTACGTTGCAAACGCACCCTTAACGAGACAGGAAAGGGCTCGTCTTCTGAGGCGCTCCAGCTCCTCTCTGAAGCGGGCTGGCCACTCATGCGGTCAGGCACTGGGCTTTCCGCTGTCGGGCTGCTGAGGGCTGCTTTTTCCATCCCAATGGACATTTCAGTTATCTGAGGGCATTCAAGCTCCTTCTCCCCTGTGGTTACAGCGCCGGCATCGTCGCAGTACTGTTCGCTTGCGCAGCAGAACTCACTGGCCGGGTCTAGTCTCTGCCTGACCCGACTCTGTAGGGTCTCTTCCGTGTGCACAGAGTTCATCGCCCACAGCTTCTCCAGCCTCCGGCCCCGAGCCCAAGTCCTGGAGCTGGTGGTGGTGGTTTTACTGGTAGTGGTGGGAGAGGGGCTGCGACTGAAGAGAGGGCTACAGCTACCACCGCAGCTGCCACAGTCCAGTTCTTCCTCTCGGGTTAGCTGTCGTCCGGTCGGGCTCGGACTCGGGCTCGGACTCTGACCACTCTCAAAGTCTTCGGGGGAGTGCAAATGCTTGGCGCCGTGGTGATTCCCCATGGCAACCTGATCCTGGCAGTCGGCGCACAGCGCCAGCAGGTTGGCCAGCCAAGGTACTTCCACCACTGCGACCGCTTCCTCAGAGTTCGCCTGGTAGGACAGGACCTCTTTGATTGGCCCATCCTGATTTCCTGTTGTTGTTGACTCCTCCTTCTTTACGTTATGGCAAACCACTTGCTGACCACCGTGAGGAGAGAAGTCTCTCAGTGAGGAGGGGGTTTGACCCCTACGCAAAGAGGGGCTCCGACTAACCCAGGACTTTTCTCTGATTGGCTCATACAGACGAAGGACAGTATGGTTTCCTTCCATGATCGCCATCCTCTCACAAATGACTTATTAAAATAGCATCCACCCAAGAGCAGAGCTGCTGTAAAAACAAACAAATAAATTAATTTGTCATTTGTCATGTAAATGTCATTAGTTACTATATTAGTTACTACATCTATATTTCAGTTTTCTATTTTGTTAATTCAAAAAAATAATAACTTATTTTTGCTTTTACAGTATTGATTTTCTGTACTCTACATTACAACAGTGTGCATGACATGTCCCCATGGTGACCTGGACACTGGCTTACAGTAGGCTACATGCACCTTGACCTGACGGGGGATTCCCTGGTGTGCCCTCATTTAGCATCGCTTCAGACTGTCTGCTAAGACCTCCAGCCTCGCCATAACAAATAGAGCTGTGGACAGGGCTGACAATTAAATGAGGCGCAGCGAGATACATCTAGGCCTACATTCTTTTTAGTCTATAAAGATCACACTCCTGGGCTATAAAAGCTATAAAAGTGCATGTGACCTGTGCCATCTGGAGTAACTGAGACAAATACTTTCAAGCACTTCATGAGGACAATCAGAGTTATCATACAACTGAAAAACAGACTCTAGGCTACAAAAAAGAGATTATGGTACTATGCTGCTCTGTACATGCGACGAACCAAGACTAATTAAAATCCTATTTCAAATTCTGTCAACCTTCACCAAACTGGTGCCACAGCTACTATAGTAGACGATACACACCGAAGTATATTAGTTCACGACGCGACGAAAACTACTCTGGGTAAATAACTTGGAAAATAGCATAGTGACCGGCTTTGCAAGCACCTACCTTATTATGTTCGGTAAGACATCATTCATGTTCTCTGCGCTCAGATGTCAGAAAACCATACAAGTACGAGTCTCACATGGCAGACCTGAGACAGTGTGACAGAACGACGGCCCGACCAATCCGGTTTGTTATAGAGTATTTCAACGTTTCCAATTGGCTGTGTGTCTTAATCCAGACCCTTTGGTCCGTGTGACAGGTATATAAACAAACAGGCAGACGGACAAGTGGATTTAACGCTACTTATCCCCCAATCTGTGCTGTGACCTATCTGTTTAAACTAATGGCTGCTGATCTAAACCTTGTCAGAAAGTTCTGACCCGAGTCAACCTGAAAACAGAACTTTCTCGGACAATGATAGTGAAAACGAGTTTAGCGTAGCCTTTATAATATTGAATTTCAAGTTTATTATCTTGACAAAATCTTTGATTTGTGGGCTATCATCAGACCTAAGCGGAGAAGATTTAGGCCAACTGTTTGTCATCAACACTGAAGTGAAGTGAAGGCTACATGAGCTCACAACCATCAAGCCTCACGAGGGCGCAAAGGGCGCGCGCACGCATGTAGGCTACCTGACACAGTGTGGGCTATGCGCGCGGGTCTACAAGGCAAAACTCACCACCAAGTGTCGCTAAAGTACTGATGCTTGGTCATGTTGTAACCTGACTCGGCGAAATCACTGAGGAGAATAATGTGCAGTTCAGACATAAGTTACTCTGGCCAACTGGGCATGCGGTTTAATGGGAAATTAAGCTGATATGATTGTTATGCTTGGTCAGTCGGAAAACAAGTTTAGGCTGTTAGTGTCGTATTGCAATATTAGACCAATTAATAAAATAATACAATAAAATTAAAATATGTCAACATACATGTTTAGTCAAGTCAGGGTATTATATTGCCAGTTATTGCATTTTTTTCTTTCTTTCTTTCTTTCTTTTTTTTTCTTTTTTAGCAAATTGAATTTCCTATGGAATAGCCCATCGAAAAGAGCATCATATCCTCTGGTCGGCACAGGACGTCCCCCACGCGCAGTCGGGATAGGTAGTGTCGGTTTTTGAGTGACAGTCGGGGGCGCGGTAGTGGGTTTGTCCGGTCTCCCCTATATGGCTGTGGATTAGCTCTATGCTAATATCGGCAGGAGAGGAGAAGCACCGCGTCGCTGCGTGTAGTCAGTGGTGGCTCTCAGAGTCCAGGGAGACCCCTCAACAGCCATGGCTGAGGGTGGAGAAGGGGAAGATGAAATTCAGTTCTTAAGAACTGTAAGTAGGCAAATGCAATTCGAATTCGACTGCTAAGTCGCTTGCTTTTCATGTGGACTAAGTGCATTTTGTGCGTTTGTGCGGCGTAATAGGCTACATTTATGAAGCATCAGCTGGTTTGAAGACCGGGACGAAAGCTTTCATTGCACCTTTCATTGGGCTATAACATCGCGCAACTTGTTACTCATTCCAGTGGACTTACTGAGGATTAACGCTATGTCAACTTTTAAATTTACTTGATTCTTTGAACTTGTCGGAGTGGATAGTTCTGAAAAGGCACTTGTCGCCAAAGCTTGTGGTATGGAATTTAAATGAACCCACCATCTGCAGGTGCAGCGACGAATAGATAAAAAAAAGAAATACACAAATATACCTTATATGTAAAAGGCTGTTGTGGAAGTTAGACAAAGTAAATGCTTGTGAATGCACCATTTGCTGATATCTTAGACCTTTTTTAAATAATGTTATATAGTTTATCAGGTGTCAGTTAACACTAACGGGCTAAATATTAGAGGTAAACGTTATGTGAGAACCAATAAACAATTTGAGCCAAAGCGAGAATGGCATGAATTGCACTTTCTGAAGGCACGATATCATATATAGCTTAGGCTATGTGTGTGTTTGGTAGACATGCAGTTTAATGGCCATTCCTTTGCGTAACCTTACAGAATGGTGGCTTATTTTGCTTCCCTTAATGCTTGTCTATTTATGTGATTTGACGCAGGTTAGTTTCAAAGATGAACCGGAGCTTAGCAGTAATATTTGAAAAAAGATTTGATGGAAATGATCGCATGATGTTCATAAGTGTCACAGGGAAAGCCTGTACCGTACGCCAAGATACTGAGAAATGCCGTCTTGATTGATCTAATTACTGTACGTTGGCATAGAGTAATTACTCTCCAAATCGAACCCTCTCTTTTGTGACCGAGGTGAGTTTTGTCTGCCTTAACCTCTTTGAAATGACATTGCAGTGGTTCTGAAAAAATATGGATTTTTTTTGGTTGGACCCACCGCAGTTACTACTATTTTTTTCTTTCTTCTTCTTCTAAGACTTGTGAACGAATTGCATCATAGCATTGAAATGAAGTTGTGGTGTGAATATTAATTTACTGCCAATTCGAAACCATATAGCAGATGGATTCCTTGGGGATGCTCAAGTGGTCATTGACAGCCCATAGTATTTAACGTGGCCTCTACATTGACCCTCGATGCTCGGATTCCCCTGTCACAAAAGCATGCTGGCAATTTGATGACAAGGCAATGTATGCATACAGGACAAGTAGCAGCAGAACAGAAAACCAAAACTGCTGCATAGTGTCAAAACTGACATGACAACCATCTCATCTTCACTAGTGACATTAGTTTTGAGAAGTGTGTTGGTCATCTGATGTGGTGAAATGTCTGATTAGGCTGTTTTATAACCCTTGGAAGACAGGTTTTGTAGAGAAGATGTAACCTGAATGAATTACAAGGCAAGGGAACTGTTGCCTTTTGCATACTATAAACTGCATATTCATCTTTGGGGATATAGGCGGTGGTGGTGAATAAATCGTTCCCTTGGCATTGCATTGCTGAAAAACTATGATGTGTTAGTTTTGAATGTAGTTCACATGATATAGTGCTTCTCTGTGTAGGGTAACTTTAAACCGCTGAGCTGTGATGTTTGTCCTAGTTGTCAATAATAAACATGCAAACATACTTGCTCTAAGATCCCGGGATCACCAGGTATGCAATCTCTCACCTTAACACCTTCCTGTTGAGGAGCTAAAGCTGGATGGCTGGCCGTGACATCTACTGAGATGTCAACTGTCAGAAGGCAGCTCTTTTTAAGTACGTTAATAAGATGAATCGCCTCTTTTTATGGTAAATATGGTCCTATCATGGGTGTCAGATTTGCCCTTCTTGGGCATGGAAGAGTTTGTTATGTGGAGGTTAATGAGCAAACTCTGGTAGTTTGCAATAGCAGCCATGGTTGGAGAGCAGAGCTGAGATAAAGTGAGATAAAGTGTGCTTTTCTGAATGAGGGATTGTACTCACACACAGTTCTCTCTACCATCCCTGCTATGCAGCACAATACTGAGTCTCCCAATCTCAGAAGTCTGGGAGGGGTGTGGGTAGAAGCGGCGAGACATATTTCATGAATATTTAAAAAGGATGTTTTATTGTTGAAATTTTCCATTGACATTGGACTGGCTATCTCCCCTGTCTGAAACATTGGTGTGGCTATAGTATAGTATAATAGAGTAAGTATATTATAGTATAATGTAGTAGCCTATAGTATAGTGTAGTATATACTAGAATAGATGAACCAGTGATTGGTCACACTGTTGTGAGGGCAGCCATTTGCAGAGTTGGTCCAATCCTCTTCTTATTTCACAATCTATGGCAAATCCATAATATACTGGTAGCCTAACTTTTATCCTGTTGTTTTTTTTTTTGGACTGTATGGACCCAAGGCTATGGAGCCATCATTTATCATCATTAAATGTAGACACAGTAGATATGTCAGGGGGTTCTTAAGCCTTGAAATGTCTAGACGACTGTAGCCTACTTTACCAGAGAGGGTTGAAGCGGAGCTCAGTATTCCATGACCTTTGACTTTACTGTAGCATTGTTGCAGGGTTTTCCACCTGTCCTCTTGCTCTCTCCAGGAACATTAGGCTATATATTACATTGTTTTTCTACAACTTTGTCAAACTTTAAGGAATCATACTGTAATGTTTGGCTAAAATGGCAGAACTCAAGCAAGTTATTGCTGTTTTCACTACCCTCTAGATTTTGATGTAAAATAGTTTTATGAAGGTTATATGGGTGATTTAACTCCACATTGTGTTGTGTTACCCTTTTGTAGATTATTCTCAAGTGATGGAAATACAGTATTTACGTTTTAAGTGCTGCATTTGTCTACAGTAATTTGTGGAGAAAATAGAGCTCGCTGAAGGTTATGAGTCATGCTGTATATATTACTTCCTTCAGAGCTTGCTGAAGGTTATGTTGTATGTTATTTCCTTGAAGACCTGGGTAGTTATTGCTGGGTATCGCTGCAAACCAAACCCACCCCAGCGCCAGGCCCGACCCCAGTCATTTCAGTCGTAAACAGGAAGAACATACATAACCTTTACATTCACACAAGGATCTGCTGACTTAGGGCCAGCTGCTGACTTTGGACTTTGGTCCTGGTCTTGATCTGGTGGCAGAGGACCAGGACCGGACTTGGGCCAAACGTGGGCCAGAACCGGCGTCTCCCTCCCTGGGCAGGCACTGACTGTGAGTCACTAGCCGTACAGTAGCAGTAGGCTTATTTGGAGTTTATGTTGTTCTGGAAGCCTTCGACATTCCAGCAGACGACTCCAGGGTTTAAATTTAGACCCTCCTCAAGACCCAATGCTTCCACTACATGGAGTCCTCTGGCAATGGCTGTTTGGTGAAGGGAGCCATTGCGTCAGCTAGTCAATGTGTACCACTGACATTTTAACACGGTTTTTATTGGGACCAGTGGTATTTAGAGATCAACAACACGCTACCACAGTGTTTGATCAGACATTAAAAAATAATTGACTGGCTAACGCTGGGAACCATGTCCCTTAAGCCAGACACTCTCTGAGGCTTGCCATGCATTTATAGTAGAACAATATTGCTACACTTTATAGCAGAAAGCCACAATATTGTTGTTGGTAATTTCTGTTCCGCTGTAGTCGATCCAGCGGACAAACACACAGCGGACACACACACACACACACACACACACAGCAGTGGCGCAGGTCCATAGCTAAAGGGGACTGGATAGCTGGGAGAGCACCATGGCGCTCTTGAACTCTGCAGCTAAATCAGAGGTTTCGCAGGGGGCCAGACTCAAGAGTTCACTTCACAGCAGCGACTTTTTTTTTTTTTTTTTTTTTTTTAAGTAGCCAAGTACCGCCTCTCTCTCTCTCTCTCTCTCCCTCCCCCTCCCATCTCCACCCCACCACACCCAGGGTGCCCCCGCACCACCACCACCACCCCCGCACCACCACCTCCCGTCCCTCCCGAAAGGGGTAGCAGCTGATTGACGTGAGGAATCAGATTCTGGATCGGGGTGCGTTTGCTGAGGTGGGCAGCAGTGGGAGGACACATTCATTTAGCAGCATGGAGAAGGGTCTGGTCTGGACTGACGTGACACTCAAGTTAGCAACCCTCTCCTCTTCGGCCTAACCAAGGAGAGTGTGTATTAAAAACAACACTGGGCACAGAAGCGTGACAGATAAGCCGGTTTGAAAGAACAAACCAACCAACCAACCAAACAAACAAACAAACAAACAGGGATGTCGTCAAACAAACAAACAAGGGATGTTGTCACTTCTCAACACTGATTTAGTTTATGCCATGTTGTTTGTATTTATGATGTAGTAAATAGTACACTTCAGAATTAAACAGTATTCACATAAGTTGTAATTTTCAGATTTAGAACTGAAGGGCCCTGGTATGGTAGCTGTTTAGTGGGGCTGGCAGCAAATATTTTCATTTCTGCTTAATTAGCAACTTTGTAGCCTAAGTGAAGCAAGTATTCAAAGAAACATTAGCTTGTTTTTGGTAATGAATGCTTAGGGACCTTAACCTCCTCTATCCAGTGTAATTAAAATCAGATTATGAAGTAACATTGATGGATGCCTATTTGGTATTTTGTTCCCTGCAGACATGATGAAGTGTAGGTTAAGTATAAACATTTGTCAGAAGTTTTCAGACCCAAGTAAAAAGTTCTCTGACAAATGTTGTTTACTGGACTCCCCTGGCACTTGTTGCCTTGGCGATTGGTGACCTAAAATTGGAAGGAAAACTTGCGGGAACAGGGTGGCGCTCAGTAATCCATTTTTCTGGCATTAATCTCGTCCTACTGCGGTATGGACTATGCAGTCAAGGTGCCGAGTGGAGATTGAGATGGAGGAGATGAGTTATGAGCGCTTCCCAGGTACAGGTAAACAGCTGGGCAGATGGCCAAACCCTCCTCCGACCTGCGCAGGACGTGAGCAGACTGTACACTTCCAAGCCCTCATGGGCTGTGTTGGGTTGTGTTGGATTGTTGCAGAGGCTCGTGCCCTCCTCCTCTCACTTAATATGCCAGTGTGGATTAGTGTGCATTCTCCTGCATTGATTGCTCCTATTGAGTCTAGTGGGTATGCCCGAGCCTTGTGTTTTTGTCTGGCTGCCACTGACACAAAGCCATCTGCGAGGAAGGGCAAGATGTCCGCTCGGAGGATTCAGCTGTGGGAATCAAGATGGAGTGTTGCACTTTGCCTCGCTCTCATTGCAAATGTTTTATTTAACAATGTGACACAGAGGACACAAGCAGTCATGGCATTGTATTCATGTGTCTCCTGAGATATGGAGGTTAATGTATATTTTATGTTGACACATTTACCACAGACTTTATACTCGGCAGCACAGCGGTGAATCCCTGTCTTCTGTTGACAGTTATGTGTCAGGGAGAGTACAGGTGTGTACAACACCTGAATCACATGGGAACGCTTTTGCCATGGAGGCTATCCACAATAGCCAGAACAGAAGGAGATAGTACAGGCTAGCTTATCAAACCACATAGCTTTTGCACATCTTGTCTCTAGGAATAAGTCCGGTCTCAGCTCATTTATTATAATGGGATACACATGAAAAGATTGTGCTGCATGCATAATGAATATATTTTCAGCAAAAGTGATCAATAATAACTTTATCACAAATTATTACTGTATTCTCCTGTATTAGAAGAAGCTATTAAAAGTGATTGGGCAGGAATTAAAAGCACCTACAGTCGGTGGCCTGCCAACCATGACGGAACACCACCCACCTCTGAGTCTGTCTGCTAGTCGCAAGAATGGGGTTGTTTCACGAACAAATGGGGTTGTTTCTGACTCTGTCTACTAGCAGCAAGTGAGTTTGTCTGATTACAGTAAGAGTGAGGTTGTTTCACAGACCCACACAAACTTTTTTGGCTGAGGCCATGTTTCGATATTAAGACTCATGTTTACCATGAAAGCAAAAGTTTTTGATAATCACTGGGCAGTGATGAGTCCCTTGTAAGCTTCACAATCAACAGGAGATGGTGTTGCTTTATGGCTTGTGCTGGTAGTAGGCACAGTATAGTGGGAAAAGATTATTCTCCCGTTGTAGTTCAACAGAAGCCCTTACATAATTCCAATGGCATGTTTACATTAGATACTATGAAGAGGGCCCAAACTAGGCACGTTCAACATTAAATGCTGTGAAGAGGACCCAAACTAGGCATGTTCAACATTAAATGTTTTTATGGCTTTGTGTCCTCTGAGAACCCTCTAGCATCAGAGTTGCTCATTTCAAGCCTATGCTTTCATTTGTCATTGATGATTCAGTCTGCTCACTCTTGAGTGCATACCGTGTGTTTTTTTTTTTTGTTTTTGTTTTTTTTGCCACGCTGGGCTATTTTCAAGCAATATGCATGCAAAGTATGCCAGAGAAAATCCAATTTGTTTGATAGTTTCAGCATAAGGTATTTTGCATTGCATTGAGGCCGCCGACGTTTCTGGAAGATTGAGAAAACTCTCAGAGAACATCTCATTTATTTCTCCGTGCCTGTCCTCTCAACGTCTGCCTGCCTGCTTGCCAGCGGCCGTCCTCATCGCTCTCCTCTCTCAGTCACATCACACTCCGTCTTGCCTTCGTTCTGTCAGTCAGTCATGCAGGCAGTGGGGAAGAGAGAGAGAGGGGTACAGCTCATGAAATGGGGCATAAATGGCACCCCTGGTGCGAACATTTTTTTTTTTCTTCTTTTTTTTCCCCCGTGACTCATGAGTCCCTCTCTCGCCTTGTCTTGTAACGTGTGCCCTGGCTATTTCTGGACTAGCCGCCTCAGGCTCAGGGGATCAGTGAGACGTTAGGTTACCTTTGTAACCTGGGCAGCTGAACCTGCATGTGTCACTGATGTCAATTAGAACTTGAGGACAGCTGTGGAAGTCATGCATACTGAACAAAGTACACACTTGAAATACTGTAGGCTATGCTGGAGTGGATATGGAACATGATGCTCAGGCTGTACCCAAAATCTAACCTACAATGTGAGAGATCTCATCTATATTGCTATTATTTTTAGTGAATTATTTGGCATCGAATTAAAATTAAAGATTGAAAGGAAAAAGTCAAGGTACAGTAATTTATGACTTGCCCATTTAGGGAACTCTTTCATTTACTAATTTCTACTTTTATTTACAATGGTAGATCACTGCTGCAACATTGTTAATAACTTCTTAAGGCCTCTGTATTAGTAGGTCCTGCGTGTGTGTTTGTGTGTGTGTGTGTGTGTGTGTGTGTGTGTGTGTGTGTGTGTGTGTGTGTGTCTGACTGAATGCGTTTACGTCATGGAGGCCAAGAGGGTGTATGTTGTTTAGAGTGCTTTCGCAGACGGACTTCCAACTAGCCACTCTATCTAGACGCTCCAAGCCCCTGGCAGT
>JAODXP020000025.1:7042708-7059018 GCA_027497455.2 Sardinella longiceps
AAGCGTGTCAGGTCTAGAGACATCAGTGTAATATATCACAACTGGGATGGGGATGCTGTTAATGTTATCTGTTATCGATCAGCTGGGGTGATATGTGGAGTTGTCTCTAACACTGTTTTTTCTCTGCCCATTTTTCTAGGATGATGAAGTGGTTGTGCAGTGTGTTGCCGTCATCCAGAAAGAAAACCGCAAGTTTTGCCTGGGAGTGGAGGGACTGGGGAACCGGCTATGTTTCTTAGAACCCACCTCTGAGGCTAAGGTGAGAGAACCGGCTATGTTTCTTAGAACCCACCTCTGAGGCTAAGGTGAGAGAACCGGCTATGTTTCTTAAAACCCACCTCTGAGGCTAAGGTGAGAGAACCGGCTATGTTTCTTAGAACCCACCTCTGAGGCTAAGGTGAGAGAACGATATGTTTCTTAGAACCCATCTCTGAGGCTAAGGTGAGAGAACCGGCTTTATTTCTTAGAACCCACCTCTGAGGCTAAGGTGAGAGAACCGGCTATGTTTCTTAGAACCCACCTCTGAGGCTAAGGTGAGAGAACCGGCTTTATTTCTTAGAACCCACCTCTGAGGCTAAGGTGAGAGAACCGGCTATGTTTCTTAGAACCCACCTCTGAGGCTAAGGTGAGAGAACCGGCTTTATTTCTTAGAACCCACCTCTGAGGCTAAGGTGAGAGAACCGGCTATGTTTCTTAGAACCCACCTCTGAGGCTAAGGTGAGAGCTCTCCTGAGGTGACCTCAGTGAAAAAAAAAAAAAAAAAAAACTTCACTTCCCAGGTGCCCCTGTGTTGACCCTGTGCGCTGGCAGGCAGTGTTTACGGAGGGAGAGGCATCGATCATAACAGCGCTAGCTGCCAGAGGGAGCTGTGTAATTTAGTCCTAAGTGAGGCTATGGGGGGAACTAATGCATTTATCTTAGGGTGGCAGGGGCTCCGTGCAGCATTTCATTACTGATTCTGAAATTAATGGTCATGCCTGAGAGTGCCAGGGTGTCCTGGTTACAAAGCAACACATTCAAGCCCTTTGAACTACTCCAGAGACAAGGCAAGGCAAGACTTCATACAGCTAATGTGTTTGGGAGACCACCAGAGATTATAGCTATAGGATACTAGAAATATGGTTGACATAATAGCAATAATACTTTTATATCTTTTATAATAATACTCTATTTCCTTTACACCTGTCAGTTTAGTGCATGACATGATATGTTCTTTTTGACCAAGTGTTTACATTCCTTTTGGGTTTGTAAGAGAACCTTACTTCAGTACTATGGGGGCTTTCTGCGTGGTACGAAAGTAAAACACAAGACTCAATTCAGACCAGAGTCAGAAATAAAGAGATTATTTGCTTAAGTAGTTACATTCAGATTCACCACTTACTAATAATTCACTTTAGGAAGAAACCTTGGTCAGTTCCACGCCTCATGGGCTCAACCCACCTGCCGGGGATCCAGTGAAGTACTCGTACAGTACAGTCGGTGGTTACTAGATGGTAGGCAAAGTATAGTTTGTGGGACAGTAATCAGGTAGAAGAGTCAGGGGATGGTGTCAATAGTTGGGTGGCATTTAGACAGAGTTCATCAGATGGAGATCAGCATTTAGGTAGTGATCATCAGGATAGTTTGTAGAACTGTCAATCAAAGTCAAGGATACTTGTGGCATGTATCACTGCTAGAAGTTGATCTAAATTGAAAAATTACTGGCAATAGCTTCGGTGGGATTGCTGTGTGTTACTGCACCTGCCAATCAGATTTTACATGTAAATGCAATGCGAAATTTAATCCCGACTATTAGCCGCAGCTTATACAATGATTTTGCAAAATTTCTTCTGCTATGAAGTTAAAACAGGGGGGGCAGTTAATATGGTGTTAATATGTTTTTTTTTGTTTTTTTTAACTTGCATAAAACACTGTCCTGTGGCTTATACACAATGCGGCTCATATGCGGGAAATTACTATACTCTTGTTCTGACACCCAACAACATGTGGATTTAGCTAGCAAACTCAGGTTAGGCTAGACCGAGATATCTGATGTCATGTAAAATGTAAGACTCCTCTCCTCCTGTGTCAGGAAGAGACTGGGTTTGAGTTAACACGCAGATGCAGGCTGACTGCAGAGCTCTGCGCCACTGCTACCAAAACAAGAAGCCCAGGCACAGCAGCATAAGGCAATCTGTCACCCTGATGCCTCCCGCTGCGTGCCTTGTTCACGACGAGGGCCCACGATCTCATGCCCTCGCTCTCTCTTTTGCGCTTAAGCTTTCTCGTCATCACCGCCTCCTGCTTGTATTTCACTCACTCCCCTCACCTTTCACCCCAGAGATCAGAGGTCACCAGGGTGGCATACTTAACCAGAGAAAAGAGAGAGAGAGATAGAGCGAGGGAGAGAGAGAGAGAGAGAGAGAGAGAGAGAGAGAGAGAGAGAGAGAGAGAGAGAGAGAGAGAGAGAGGGAGGGAGGATAGGATAGGATAGGATAGGGTAGGCAGTGTAGGCCCCTGCATGACCAGTGGCAGCCCTAAGCTTTCTACGTGCCCCCTGTACCCTCTTCTTCCCCTGTTAATTGCCCCCTGTACCCCCCCTCTTCCCCTCTTAATTACCCCACGGCCACCCTGAGACCTTTATCACCTTGGGTCTGTGTGTAGAATCTCCCAGGCCTATTAGGACCCCATTATGGTTCAGTCCCCTCTGGCGGGAGAGGTGCAAATGAGTGGCTGAGGTTCCCAAAGAGTCAGAAGCCAGATATTTATGAGCGGGATCTCGTCAGGAAGTCCCTAAAGGTGTCAATGTGGCTATTATCGTTTTCCACAGTGTGGATTTGCAGTGTTTTTTGAACGTCACATCCTCATACCGACACAGAGCACATACTCGCCTGTTATGTCCCCTTTAAAAAACTTGTCTTGCTCTTGCCAGTGTGTCAATCAGTTTTCAGTTTACTGAAAATACGACATTATCGAGATGTGTGAGGACGATGTCAGAATAGCCAAAGTTGGCGATGAAAGAGAACCAAAGGCGCTTCATTAGCAGTATTAGCCTGCAGCGGGGTGAACTCTGGGACAAGGGCTTCAAATTAAAAGTCTCCTCAGGGGACTCATTAAAGGCGGTGAGATCCCAAAGTGGAGTGCAGAGGAGTGGAGAGGCAGAGGCAGAGGTAAGAGGAGGCTTTGGGAAGGGTCAGTCTCAGTCAATCTCCTGTGCTTTCTTCCACTGATGTTGTCCTTCTCCACCAACAGGGAGGACTCTCCATCAGCGATAACGACAGAGAGAGAAAGAGACAGAGAGAGAAAGAGACAGATAAAGAAAGAGACAGAGAGAGAGAGAGAAAGAGACAGAGAGAGAGAGAAAGCGAGAGTAAAAAGTGGGCTTATCTGAAGCAAACAGAAAGAAGGGTAATGCTTCTCCCTGATAGCATCATTAACCAGTCTTTAGGGAGGGGGGAGAAAAAGGAATTGCAACCAGTCTTAAGGGAGGGGAATAAAAGGAAGTGCAGGACATGACTCCTGGATGGAGGCTTTTAGAAAAGTGAAAACAAACAAACAAACAAACAAATCTACAAACAAAACAAATCAGTCAGCTTTTTGTCTTCTCCCTTAGGTGTGCTACTGTGGCCTAAAGTATTTGTGTGTGTGTGTGTGTGTGTGTGTGTGTGTGTGTGTTTGTGTGTGTGTTCCCTCAGTATGTCCCTCCAGATCTGTGTATCTGCAGCTTTGTGCTGGAGCAGTCGCTATCAGTGCGGGCCCTGCAGGAGATGCTGGCCAATACCGGCCCCAGCGATGGGGTAGGCATGTCTTTCTTGTTCAATATCTCTCTCTCTCTCTCTCTCTCTCTCTCTCTCTCTCTCTCTCTCTCTCTCTCTCTCTCTCTCTCTCTTTCTTTCTTCTTTTCCCAGTTTGTCAGTCTCCTTCTGCAGTATGTGTCTTTTCATCTTATTTAGTAAAGTACTTGAGTTTGCAGGATACTGGCCCCAATAATGGGGTAGACATGTCTTTGTTGTTCAACTAGATTTCTCTCTCTCTCTCTCTCTCTCTCTCTCTCTCTCTCTCTCTCTCTCTCTTCTTTTCCCAGTTTGTCTGTCTGTCTCCTTCTATGTGTCTTCTCAGCTTATTTTTTTTTTATTTAAGTACATGAGATTGGCAGCCTAGAGGAATGCAAGCGATCTAAACTAGAACAGTAGAACCACTAACATCTTTTCTTCTTTTGCTTATTTATCTAGGCACTGTTTGCACAATAAATTATTTTGCTTATTAATTTTTAATCATTAATTACAAAATGAGAGGAACTTGTTTCAATATTTAATGCAAGAAGGTATAAATAACACTCCTGATAGACACAGTTGCTTTTATGCAAAACCTCAGCCATGGTGTTCTTGCAACCATGTAGTCCATGATCAATCATTTATGTGAACATTAATGTGCTGATAGCACATTATTATAAGACTATTATACTGATGAAATGTGTAGTGAGGGAAGAGGGCAAATGGAGTTGTGCCGCAGGGGTCGGGGCAGGGTCACTGCGGCTGCGGCTGCTTGGCATGAGAGAATGCAGGGGTGACTCCCTTCGGGTACATCAGTTGTCAGCTGCGGCATCGGCGTCAGAGCTTGCCTTTGATTTACACTGCAGACGCATTCAAAAAGATTGCTAAAGGTATCCCCGACGGGACGTGACACCGCTGGAGCCCGTGCAAGTTTTACGACCAGCAGGGTTGGCAATCACTGTCCATGACGTGGCCATTGTGTTGCACCAACACCAGTAAATCACCCGCAAAGCAGCAGCCCTCTCTCTCGCTCTTTGTTGTCTGACATCGATGCAGTCACGGCTCATATGGAACGGAGATGGTTGGGTTATGAAGTACCTGCAGAACAGATTTTTATTACTCCACAAACCTCCTGTCCTGTTTCACCAGAGCCACGCAGACATGGCTGTGAATTCCAACACCTGTTTGCTGTCAGAGCCATTCCATCCGTTCCTCCTGATCCAAGAGATTTCGTTTCATCATTTCATCACGCAGATTGTCTACTCACTTGGAATAATATGAAGAGTTCTTCGCCTTCAAGCACAGAAGATATGATTATGATATATGAATATGATTGACTGTGTGAGGAGGACAGCAAAGTAGACACCATTTGATGTCATCACATGAGAGGACTGCAACTGGAGTTTCTGTTTGGCAGAAGAGACCGTTGTTAGCTCCATGTTAATGACTGGAACAAAAGTTCCTCTTGTTCCAAAAGGACCTTTTTTAAATCCATGTTTATGGCTGTCTTTTTGTTGTAAATAGACTAGAATAATGCTGTGCTATGCTATGTTGTAATACAATGTCATTAATGTTGTATTACAACATCTTAGAATGTATATGTTACATATTTCATGTGAAATTAGTATGGCCTCTAGTAGATCAGTGATTGCAGTATATATTGCTTTTTTTCTTTCTTAACCTTCCTATTTTTCTTAATGATCTGTCTGTATTTTTGTTCAACATTGCTACCGTAGACTCCTGGTCATGAAAAATGGGTATGTTAACGTTTCACTTCCTGTAGAAAATGCATGGATGCTGCTCAACTAGGCTCAACAAAAGAACCGCATCTCTTCTTTCACCTGTAAATGTGTTCTGCCTGTAAACACACTCCTGCTGGAGTTCAACATTCAATGAGTTAAAAGTCTTGCTGGCCAATTCCAACATCAAGACTGTGAAGTCCTTGCCAAGTCAATCAATAATGCCATGCCTTGGCATTCTGAACAACGTTTTACAGATAAAAGTCTATAAGTGGAAGTCTTAAGTGGAAGTCTAAAGAGAGAGCTGAAGGATGTGAAAAGGATGCACTCTTAACCGTCCGTCGAAGTTTCTGACATGAACAAAATAAGGAATATTGAAGATCCAAAGAGGCTCATATTTAGACAATTTCCCCTGTGCTAAGATGAATGCACTTGTCAAAGCTAAACCCCCAGGCTGGTTTGTCACACCAGAAGGCACTACAGGGGAACAAAATGCAATCTACCGACTCCACTGCTCCCTACATTGGCCATTTCTTACCTCTAACTGCCTCTAAAAGGGAGTCCGTTTTGATCAAGAAAAATGGAGGTACAAGAAAACATTTCCAGGTGAAAGAGAGGTGTTTCATGCTTCAGCGGATCTTTTTTTTTTCTTTTCTGTATTTGGTTTCTCTTTATTATTTATTTATTTATGTGTTTTTTTTATTTATGTTTTTATGTGGTAGTTCTAACACTGTCAGACTGCTAACACCTTATTTGAAAAGTCTGTACGAGTGAACCAGACCAAATAGAGAATATTTGTTTGTTGATGTTGTCCCCCATCATGTACGGTGACCCTGTCTATTGGTTTGCTGATCTACTAGTACGTTTTCACAGAAGAGAGGAGAATGCATATGGGTTGGACAGAGTTGGTGTCTTTCTGACCTTGCAATGACTTTTTTTTGCAGTTGGGTGTCTAACATGATGAAATTTCAAAGGGAACCAATGAGGAAATGTTCTGGAATTTTGGTGGGATTCCAGAATTTATCACATTGCTGTGAAATTGATGTTTGTTTGTTTTTTTTATACTGTTTCTGCTTCTGCCATAGCACAATCACTTTTTGTATCAGTAATCTTGGGTACTTAAGTAGAAGTATGTACTTTTCTTTCTTTACCTTTTCTCTGAATATCTACTGTATCTGCAAGACCTTCAGATGGACTATGTCTTCAGTCAGTGCTGACATGATCATTTCACACACTAGTATCATTTTAATCCGCTAGGAATTCATTTTGGCAGCAAGGGGGTCCATCATGCACAAACAAAAACAAGCCCATGCCATGGAGACAGAGTGTTTGAACAACACCAATAAAGCCTAACTTCCCAATCGTGTCTCAGCCCAGATCACATGTTCATTTGGCTGGCTGGGCAGAGAGGTGAGGTAAGCGGTTAGCCTCTGGACTGACAGCAGTAGTAGGCTAGGACTTTGCTAAATGTAAGGAGACAACATGGTATCTGACGCTAGCATGCTAGCAAAGGTCACACAGCTTGGTGGGGTGAGGTATCAGCATGTCAGTCGGCCAGAAATATAGAACTGAGCTCTGCCGCAACAGCTGGGTGGATTGGGGGTGGGGGGAGGGGATTGGGACGGAGCAGACTGCAGTGTACTTCTTCATCTACATCTATTTCTTTCTTCTTCAAGAAAACTTCTGTTGGTCTCTGCATGGCCTGCAGCAATGCCACTCTCTTATTTGGCATCAGTAAGACAGAAAGGCAAGCAAGCTTGTGAATAGGGAAGAACAGGGCAGACCATTCAACAGCTGACAACATCCCAATCTCTCTGTGTATTTAAAAGTTGAGATATCCATGCCAATTATGGCAGCTGCCGCAGCAATTACTCTCTGCAGATAGCAGCAATTCCACATTAATATGCACTAATTAAAATAAGAGTGTTTAATGTTCTCTAGAGGTTGAGCCCAAAGCCGTATGTCTGATGCAAACTTTTTCTTTTCCTCATTGCCACCAGAGGGTAACCAGAAAGGTGGGTATACTTCTTTGGAATCTCCAGTCGAGTCGAGTGTTTGCAAAATGCAGATGTTACGGTTAAGGCTAGAAGGGATACACGTACGCCGGAAATCTTGCAGAATCTCACTGCTACAGTTAGGGTTCTAGAATAGAATGAGAAAATAAACCAGAGGGAGCGTGGAAGGGGTGGGGTTCCCTTACAGAAAGAAAAATCATTTGCAGAGTTTTGAAAGTAATTTTAAGATTGTTTGTAGATACAGATCTTATATAAAACCCTTAATAAATGTGAGATTTGGGGTAATTTCTGGCTGTAGCTGTAACCCTTCTAGACACAACTAGAGTGTATACCTGCACTAAAGAAGGACTTCACATTTCCTCATGTGTGGTTATAACCCAGTGAAATTTTTTTCTCGTTCACACACTGCAACGGGAAAAAACTTCTTCCTAACATTCCCACTGTACCTACCAATCACTGCAACGGAAAAGCTCTTCCTAACATTCCCACTGTACATGCCTATCACTGCATGGGTATCGTCTCAACCTTTCTTTCTTTTTCTTTCTTTTTCTCTGTTTGGTTGTCCAGCACCTGTTCTTTTTGCTCAGAGATCTTGTGATCTTGTCTTCCTACAGTATAAACTCAGTGACTCTTTCCTAAAAAACTCAGTGTGTCTTTTAACCTTTTGCTGTTGGGTCGGGGGCCCGTTTCGTCCTTAGGCTGTGCAAGGGGGCGGACACCGGACCCTGCTGTACGGTCACGCCATCCTCCTGAGGCATTCCTTCAGCGGAATGGTGAGAATGTGGAACACCTATTAAACCCCATCAGCCGACTCTCGCTCGGCCAGTCACTCAATCAATCGGCAACATACACCAACACACACCGACTCAATTATCAATTGAGAATGCTGCACAGTGACAACTCAGTTCAGGGTTAATTTATGGCACCTGACTTTCAAAACACACGTGTTTACCCAATAGGATTATGAATGATTTTTTTGTAACTGTACTGTCAATCTTGAGTAATTAATTAACTAAAGGTCATTGGTTTCGTCAAATTTCTTCAGCTTTGAGGTTACATTAATACACAAGGATTGGCAATGGAAACACAATTCTTTTCATCATTCATCTTTCATCTCAATCAAATTCAGATTAATTTGGGTTAATGGCTACTGGGGTTAGATCAATACATGTGAGCAATAAATAAACAGTTTTGGTTTCTTTTCTAAAACACTGTCTTGTGCATTACACACTATGCAGCTCGTCAAGTCAAGTGATTTTTATTGTTATTCATAAAGCTAATACATGGAAGATTGTAAACAAACCAGTATTCTTAGTTCTTTCCCCAATTGTGGCTTTGTGTTATTTTATTGAGTATATTTTGACTATAACGTCTTCTCTTTCATGTGTATTCTTTGTGTTATTTTTTTTTAAAAGATATTCTGACTGTAAAACCTTCTCTTTTCAGTATCTTACGTGTCTGAAGACATCAAGGTCCCAGACAGACAAGCTATCTTTTGACGTGGGTCTACAGGAGGACTCCATTGGTACATATGGCACTTTCAATTACCATCTGTGTGTCATCGATTAGATGGTGACTAAAACCGCAACCTGGGCAGTCCAATCACGTTAGCCCGAGCTTGCTTTGAAATGGACACGCTTTGCAAAGCAAAAATAATAGCAAGCCTACAGTACTTCCTGGTAGGAGCAAGGTTAGGGTGATATTCGATCCCCCACATAGCATTAAAACAGACCAATTTATCAAACCAGAAAGTCCACGTCCAACCCCCCTGACAAGATATTCTGAGTGACCCGCTGAGATCTTACTATTTTTATGTATTATGCCACCCAGAATAGCGGTCCTGGGGAGATGGGGTTGGAAGGGGGGGGGGGTGTTGGCGGTGTGAGCTGAGACAATTTCAATTTCATCCCTTGATATGCTGCTGGCTCATGTGAAACTCCACGGTGAATCTGATTCCTGTCTAGGAAAGAAATGAGTTGTCATCACTCAGTTCAATGTCAGCTGAATCATTTCTCTCCAGTAAAGCCTTAATGAAAGCAATCATCTGTGCCAAGGACTCTTGAATGCACACAGAGATAGTGGTGATAATGATGGGTCGGGATTTAAAGCTTTTTTTCTTGATCATAAATCATCATTCTTATGTGTGTGTGTGTGTGTCCAGGTGAGGCCTGCTGGTGGACTATCCACCCTGCATCAAAGCAGAGGTCAGAAGGAGAGAAGGTCCGTATCGGTGATGATCTTATTCTGGTCAGCGTGTCTTCAGAGAGGTACCTGGTAAGTTCTGCACACACTCAGACTCAGAGCAAGCCAGCCATGACCAATAGATCTAATCTTGAATCGTGTACTGTATCTCAGACCAGAGTTTCGTTCACATTCACAATCACTACACAAGCAAAGGCAAAGGCAGTTTTATTGGTGGAGGGCATTTCTTACATAAAGGCATTTTTACACTGCTGGATCTTCTTCCTTTTATACCCTTTATTATGATACCCCACAGAGGTGAGTCTCATCAAGACAAAAGAAATCTCTTCCTTGCAAACAGTCTGAGGAGGTAGTTCTCCTGAACCATACAAAAACTATCAGATGAATGGTTTCTGTTGAACGGGAATGCTTACATAAAAGTTGTTCAAATTTAGATTTAAATGTCACAATGTTTCAAACTGAACATATTTGCTTCCTATATCTGCCTCCAGTGGAATGATTGAGAAGCTCTTGTATCACTGAAGTCTTATCTGTATTTTATACTGTAATACTCTGTGATCAACTGCAGCAAGGTAGTGTGATACAAACTATAGCAGTATAGCATAGTATATATTTTTTTCTTCAGACTAGTTCTTGGTTCTTTTTCTCTTATTTATCCACCCCTCCTCAAATTCCCAATGGGGTCATGACCCCTGTGGCATTATCACTAGAAACTCTTCCAGCCGGGCAAGAGTCAGGATGGAGTTACACAAACCAATATGTCACAGCCCAGTGGAGAAACTCCTGAAGATTGAGGAAACTCCTTGTTTTTTTTTCATTTGGACAAACACTGAACCGAACGGAGATTACAGACTTGTGGCATTCAGGTCCCCTCTCAACACCACTACCTCCACTCTCATCACTCCCCACCACCACTCCACCTCCACCTACCACCACTCCCCACCACCACTCCACCTACCACCACTCCACCTCCACCACTCCTTCTCCCTCTTATGGCCCTTCTCCTACTTATGGCTCCCATTCCCTCTTATGGCTCTGGTATACTCCCGTGCACATAGAGTGCACACTTCATGTGCACCAAGCATGTGACGAGATTTGCGCTATCTTTGCGACCTGCGCATGCATGTGCGTACCACCTTCATTTTATAACATCGCGCATTCACTCCTGCGAGTCGGTAAAACTGTTTACTAATATTCATCTGTGGAGTAAAGTTGGATGTGTCCCAAGAGTTTCTGGTGAGTGTATTTGTTTGTTATGGATGTTAACTGAACGGAATAGCTTGCTAGTGATGGTTGAAGTTGAGAAACTGAACTGTGTTGCTGCCGTCGGGCACAGGACACCGACGTGCATCTAAACAGCTAGGGAAAAAAGTATACGTGCATCTAAACAGCTAGGGAAAAAAGTATACTTGATCATTGCGGTGCGCACTGTGTGCAAAAAAAAGGGGGGGGGCTGTGCTCGGGAGTACTGTATACAGTCTCCTTTACTACCCCCGCCACCATCACTCCCCACCACCACTACCCCCACTACTCCCCCCTCCACCATGACTCCCCACCACTCCCCCCTCCACCATAACTCTCTCTTCCCTGGTTTCCCTTTAGATAATCACTTTCCAGTGTTCCGAATCCTGGTTTCCTTAATGGGAAATGGGAATAGAATACAATAGCAGATGTAGGACCCACACTGTTAATCTACAAAAAAAAATTTGATTACTGAAAGAAAACCCATTACAAACTTGGTTTGTGAGCAAGAGCAAGGTGTCTGGAGAATTACTGTAGCAGAGGTTTCAGATGCTCTGTGGCCACCGAAGGATGTCCGACGACTTTAATTAAGTGACTTGTCCCCGCGACGGATGGAGGGTGACACCAGGGTCCCAACTCTCCTCCATGCTCTTTAAAGAGTGAAATTTACTGTTAGTCATGAAAGAGCTCTGCCCTTGTGAGTGAAAATGATGCATCTTTGCTAGCTAACTGCCCGTCACTTCCTGCTTTCAGAGCTGGAGTTTCTAGCTCCAACCTTTGTCTCTCGATGGGGAGAGAAACATCTTCAATCTAACACGGTCAGCTGAATTAATCGCTTTCTCTCCGCAGAAGGTGGTGAAACCCAGTTTTGTTGTCCCTGCCTGGCTTTTGCCAGCGATTCCGCAGTTCCCTGATTGAGTATTTTTTTTCTTTCTCTCTCTCTCTTTCTCTCCCTCTCTCTCTCTTTTTTGGGGCCCGAGAGAGAGTGTCATGATAAGCAGCTTACTGTGTGAACAAAACGTGGCTTTTGGAGCAGGAGCCGGCTGAAGTCCGGGGAAAAAAGGCGTTCATTGTCAGTCCTCTCTCTGCCCCTGTGCAGATCCACTTAATTCAGACATGCTGGAGCGCCTGCAGACACCCGGGACCAGCTGATGTGCCTGGCAATTATTCTACCTACACTCCAAGTCCCCCCCACCCCCACCCAACACACACACACACACATCCTCACACCCCCTGTCTCTGTCTCCCCCCTCGCATTCTCCCTTTCGTCCTTGGGTGACCTTTAACTGCAAGTCTGTAGACGTCTGAAATGAGCTCCCTAGACGACAGAAGACCTGGAAACGGACTCGGATCAGAACCTTCCCTGAGGAGAGGAGGAAGCTTACGGGACGGTCGGGCAGAGTTGGGAACAGTTCTCTGAGTGACTACTGTACTGTTACTATGTTGTTGTGTCTCCTTCCTTCTGTGTCTATAATATCCAACACAGTGTCATTCAGCGGACATATTGAAACATCGCCCAGTCTATTGTAACGTGACGCCCTCTAGGGTTAAATGTTCAGGCGCCAGGTAAGGATTTTAAATACCTATACCAATTAAAACTAAAGGGGTGCACGTCAGCATTAAGTAAATAATGATAAAAATAAGGATTGGACAAGACTCAAATGTAAATTTTAGAACATTCATTAATTGTATTTTTAACACACATAACAAAAAATGTTCAAAACTACAAATGAATTACTGTTTCTTTAAGAAAATGAACAAGCGAAAACACAAAATGTCAGACATAGAAATAAATTAAATGTAGCCATTAAACAAAAGGGGAAATAGGGGATATGTTATGTGATTGTGATATGTCTGCGTTGTGTTTGAGTCCGGGTTTGTAGCTGAGGAGAATGTGATGTGAATTGGCGTGGGAGAGACGCTTGGAGTTGGAGAACTGGCAGGTGAGAGGCCTGATGCGCGAGGTACGCGGTTGTTTGTTTACTCACTCACTCACGAATAGCTCTCGTCTGGGTCTGTATGAGTATCCAACGGATCGCACAGACAACGAGATGAAGCGGTCTGTATGAGTATCCAATGGAGTGAACCGACAATGAGATGGGCGTTAAGAGAGGGAGCCGTCCAGATCTGTATGAGTATCCAAAGGAGCGAACAGACAACGTAACCGATTTCCCGGCTATCCGTCTTGGCCTGAGTATCCAATGGAGCTGGCAGACAACGTATCCCAATTCCGCCGACACTGTAACGATGGTCCTTCTTTCAAGCACGATCCGCTCGAAGGCCTATCCAGTTAAAGAGTAGCTAGCGCGATATTTGCGCAAAGCAAAGTACTCTAAACATGAAAACAAAACAATAAACGCTTCCTCTTGGCGCACACTTCAACCCACTTCTCCATTCACTTCTCTCCGCCATTACATTCAGCAGCACTTGCTTTATAGGTGGCGGTTAGCTTGTGGCCACTCCCATAATTAAGACTACGTGGTGTAAAACTGAACTCATGATGAAAAACATATGTATGAAAATGAATTGTAATATGTATGTGTATTGATGTAAAAGGAAAGTGTCTGAATGCAAAGCTTAAAGTCAGTGTAATAATAAATAAATAAACTTGGTAGCGGTGCTGCACTACAAACTGCTTGATCCAGAGGTGCAGTCCGCTACACTCTCCCCCCTTTGGAAAAACAACCATAGGTTGGAAGAGGTGTTCCAGGATAACAGAGAGTATCCGCTTCGTCTTCGGATGATTCTTCTGAGGGAAATGGGTTTTCTTTTCTGAATTTTGAATTCTGCTCCCGCACAGACTTCTGGCATTCCAAAGCGCTGAAAATGGGAGAATGCAAAGCATGGACCCTTCTATTAGAAGGTGAAAGACAGGGTTTCTTCCTTCTGTGCTCTTGACACTTCTCACAAGCTCCAACAAAGGCTTTGACATCAGTCCACATCTGTGGCCAGTGAGCCACTCTATGGAGTTGCTTGAAGGTCTTACAAATACCATAATGTGAGTCTTCAGGCAATGCATGACATGCTTTCAAAAAAGACTGAATAAGTGATTTAGGAACCACAACACGAGAAAATTCTGCACTCTGATAAAGCAGTAGCTTGTTCTGAAAAGCATACCTTGAGTCAGAAGAACTGCGTTGCTTGTTTAGCTTTTCAACTAGGCTCCTGATGTGAGGATCATTCTTCTGTTCTGCTCGTATCAATGAAATTGAAACGGGAAGATGTTCCAACTCCAACCGTCTCTTACATGGGGAAACAGAGGAGAGCAGGGAAACATGATCCACAGGGCCCAACACAGAATCTGCATGGACAGGCCCAGCAGAGGAGCGACGAGTCTCACCAGCTTGTAAGCAGGATTCAGGAGGATGCTGGCAGCACACCACAGAAGACTCCTCACAGCAGTCACTCTTGTTGGAAGCCTTGTTCTGGTCATACTGTGTTCCACCCTTCCTCCAGTGTTGTGTGAGACTGACCACTCCATCAGAAGCACAAGCCAAAACGTGAAGTTGGCCTGAAAGATGGTGAAACTCCTGCTGCAGTTGTTCCACCTTGCTGCAGACGTTGGCCAGCTGTGAGGTTTGGAATTTCAGCTCGTCCGAAAACACAGCTTGAACTGCTTTTGAGATCAGATCATGTCCATGGTTACATTGGTTATCACCAATAGGGCTGTGAAGTGATACAAACTTTTGTTCAATGTGATCAATAAAAGACACAAATCTTGCTTCAAGATGAAACCTGTTTCTGGTCATCTGTTTTGAAAGCAGAACGAGTTGATCTTTGTGCTCTTCTAGCCTTTCATAGAGCCGTGTCCATTTATGTGTGGAATTTAAAAAAAGTTCTTCTACTGGTCTCTCAGAAGACGACCTGGGCAAACATATAGGTGCATCTGGGATGCCAGAGATGGCAGACAGAGGGGCACTACTTTCCATTTGTCTGGATAAGCACTCTTACTACAAAAAGCGTGTGTATGGAAGTGTATTCCTAACACTAGCAAGATGTGCTAGGTGTATGTTGTGTACAGAGGGGAAAAGGGCAGAAAAACATGTAAATTTCACTTTTTAAATACCCCAATGCATGAGCAACATAGACAACATCACCACAATTATTTGTACATTCAAAACATGTTTTTTTTTTTCTCTCAGTGTCAAAGTTCCATTAGTTCAAAATGTCCAGGTGAAAAGGAATGCCCATTGAAATGTTCAGTCCCTGTTCAGGCGCCAATCTGTAACGTGACGCCCTCTAGGGTTAAATGTTCAGGCGCCAGGTAAGGATTTTAAATACCTATACCAATTAAAACTAAAGGGGTGCACGTCAGCATTAAGTAAATAATGATAAAAATAAGGATTGGACAAGACTCAAATGTAAATTTTAGAACATTCATTAATTGTATTTTTAACACACATAACAAAAAATGTTCAAAACTACAAATGAATTACTGTTTCTTTAAGAAAATGAACAAGCGAAAACACAAAATGTCAGACATAGAAATAAATTAAATGTAGCCATTAAACAAAAGGGGAAATAGGGGATATGTTATGTGATTGTGATATGTCTGCGTTGTGTTTGAGTCCGGGTTTGTAGCTGAGGAGAATGTGATGTGAATTGGCGTGGGAGAGACGCTTGGAGTTGGAGAACTGGCAGGTGAGAGGCCTGATGCGCGAGGTACGCGGTTGTTTGTTTACTCACTCACTCACGAATAGCTCTCGTCTGGGTCTGTATGAGTATCCAACGGATCGCACAGACAACGAGATGAAGCGGTCTGTATGAGTATCCAATGGAGTGAACCGACAATGAGATGGGCGTTAAGAGAGGGAGCCGTCCAGATCTGTATGAGTATCCAAAGGAGCGAACAGACAACGTAACCGATTTCCCGGCTATCCGTCTTGGCCTGAGTATCCAATGGAGCTGGCAGACAACGTATCCCAATTCCGCCGACACTGTAACGATGGTCCTTCTTTCAAGCACGATCCGCTCGAAGGCCTATCCAGTTAAAGAGTAGCTAGCGCGATACTTGCGCAAAGCAAATTACTCTAAACATGAAAACAAAACAATAAACGCTTCCTCTTGGCGCACACTTCAACCCACTTCTCCATTCACTTCTCTCCGCCATTACATTCAGCAGCACTTGCTTTATAGGTGGCGGTTAGCTTGTGGCCACTCCCATAATTAAGACTACGTGGTGTAAAACTGAACTCATGATGAAAAACATATGTATGAAAATGAATTGTAATATGTATGTGTATTGATGTAAAAGGAAAGTGTCTGAATGCAAAGCTTAAAGTCAGTGTAATAATAAATAAATAAACTTGGTAGCGGTGCTGCACTACAAACTGCTTGATCCAGAGGTGCAGTCCGCTACA
>JAODXP020000025.1:7059118-7080122 GCA_027497455.2 Sardinella longiceps
TGTGTGTGTGTGTGTGTGTGTGTGTGTGTGTGTGTGTGTGTGTGTGCAGTGTGTGTGTGTGTGTGTGTGTGTGTGTGGTGTGTGTGTGTGTGTGTGTGTGTGTGTGTGTCATTTGTGTATTTGTGTATTTGTGTGTGTGCATGTGTATGGTGGGTGGGTATGCAAAAGTCTTACCAGTGTTAAACCAAGTGCATCCCACATTTTGTTTTTATGCGCAGACAAACTAACATTCAAAATTCCAAAAGTAATGGTCTGCAGAAAATGCACATACACGTACTGATTTGTGTTGTTGAAGAGTGGTATTCCATTCCATACCCTAATGGCTCTTCCTCAGAGCTTTTAAGGCTTATCCCATCTATCCTAATCCCAATCTTCAGTCTCAATCCCAATGTCCCTGCTAAACCCCACACCCTGAACCCTAAGCCCTTAAAGACTTCTCTGGCATGAGATGATCTGATGATTTGCTGATTGATGCCAGTTACATTTTTGAGGGTCCTGTGTTTAGAAATTGGAGTGGATCCCATCTCTGCTGAAATACAGTAAGTTGGCACTCAGAGGAATTGAGGATTTGGAACACCACCTTGTTTGTTGGTTAAATCCAGGAGATTAAGCAATTTTGACAAGCAAGAACAACACAGTGTTGGCAGAACTCCTGTAGTTGTGTAGGATTATATGTGTAGGCAGATTTTTTTTTTCTTAGTAGGCCTACCTATTCCTTATGTCAACATTCTTGATTAGCCACTGAACACATCCATCATTACTTTGCTCTGACATTATTTTTTTTATACAATGTACCTACAGTATTTACAATAAGGTACCTACTTTTAACTTAAAATATCGCAAGATGCTGTACATTTATCTGTGGGTGTAATGGTTCATAGGCAAGTGAAGTTATTTCTTGTTGTACCATGCTATACATAATACAGTAACTTGCAGCAGCTGCTAATGCAATGCGGAGGTTTCATCATGCACAAATGCAATTGACTGTATGCACTTATAGCTATGGCTAAATGCATCCATGTATAGCTAAATGCATCCATGCAGGCATGCACCTGTGTTTACCTCAGAAAGCACCTGTCATCTGTCACCTCAATCTCACCTCTCACCTTGGCAGGTTGTATTCTCTCTCTGTATTTCTCTCTCTCTCTTTCCCTCTCTCTTTCTTCTGTCTCTCTTGCTTTTCTCTTTACTCTCTCTCTTTACCTCTTTCTCTTTTGATTCCTCATCTCAATCCCACCTCTGGCCTTAGCAGGTTTTATTCTCTCTCTCTCTCTCTCTCTCTCTCTCTCTCTCTCTCTCTCTCTCTCTCTCTCTTTCTTTCTTTCTTTCTTTCTTTTGTTCTTTCTTTCTCTCCCTCTCTCTCTCTCTCTCTCCCTCCCTTGTTCTTTCTTTCTCTCTCTCTCTCTCTCTCCCTCCCTCTCTCTCTCTCTCTCTCTCTCTCTCTCTCTCTCTCAAAGCCCCTGTCCTATCCCTCATCTCAATCCCCCCCTCTGTCTATGTATCCGTTGGCAGGTCGTATTCCCAGGGCGGTGGCGTCCATCAACCAGCACCTGCTGAGTGGTGAGGACGTGGTGAGCTGCTGCCTGGACCTGGGCGCCCCCAGCATGTCCTTCCGCATCAACGGCCAGCCGGTGCAGGGCATGTTCGAGGACTTCAACACCGACGGATTCTTCTTCCCCGTCGTCAGCTTCTCCGCAGGGGTCAAGTAGGCATCGAAAAGACACACACACACACACACGCATGTGCATACACAAACACCCACAAACACACCCACTCACATACAGTACACTCACATGCAGCATCATATAGAGTTAAAGAGACAGAGACACAGATAGGCACACAGTTTCTACTTCTGCCTCTTTATCTACTCTCTCTCTCTCTCTCTCTCTCTCTCTCTCTCTCTCTCTCTCTTGCTTTCTCTTTCAAACATCCTCCTCATCACACCTCTCTCTCGTCTGAAATGATAGAACTCATGTTGTCTAATTTGTTAATGTTGAATAATTTGTTCTGGACAGTGTTCTAACAAATTTATTCTTACACTACTCAAATAACACACAATTTGTTTTGTTTAATTTTGCTTATATATTGGTCTTCATCTCCCACTTCCTGCAGCCTGCAGGCAGATGCTGGTAAGAGTAAGAGAGGTTTTAGTGGGTGGCCTGCAGGCTGAGCATTTATAAGTAGGACAGGGAGGAGAGGCCAGAGCCGGAGCCAGCAACATTTCTCAATAATTTACACGGACATCCAGTCTTAGAGTGTTTTTAGAGGTGGAACTATTTTTGTTCTGACTTTGAATAAAAAAATAACCCACCAATGTCAGATGCTTTATCCTCTGGGCTCGCCTGGTTTCTCTGGGGCAGACTACCTTTTCACACACACACACACACGCACACACACCGCACACACACACACACACACACACACACACACACACACACACACGCACACGCACGCCTCACACACGCACACCTATACACACGCACCTCAAATTCTCAGCTTCCTTCCTTAAATGTTAAAAGTTTAATGCTACATTAAACAGTAAAGGTCACTCTAAGCAGTGGTGCCCCTTTCCGTATTACACAGAACATTTCCCAGGTGAAATTACAGAGGCATTTTATTCCTGGATCCCACTATTTTTTATTTATTTATTTATTTATTTATTTATTGTGGCCTGGAGCAAGTGTGTCAAAACATGGCCTGTTTCTCAAAGTCGAGGAAGCATGCTTGGAAGGCTGCTTTTCCGAGTATTCCATGTGATTGTGTGTCGCCAAGCTCTGTTCCAGTATCAAGGATACTTTCAAATCTCAATCTCAGTCAATTTCGAGGATCGAATCCTTCGTTTGTAGATTCTTCAAGGCTGCACTGATGGAACCTCATCTTCGTAGTGTACGACTTCCAGCGTTCTTCCAAGGAAGCATTCTCGACTTTGAGAAACACTCATGCTCTAATCAGGAAGTATGGAATGGGAAATGCAATGCACAGTCCATTATTCTCATAGAACTATTCTAGCAATTCTAGATTGTTAATGCTCAACAACCAATCAGATTGCACTTCTGTATGATTGGCTGAAATAAAGCATGCCTCAGCTATGACCCAGTTTAGAGTTGTTGCCCATGGATGCAGATCATGCAGCAGACACATAGCAGATGAGAAGCAATAAAACTTGATTAAGACATAATTTGGATTGAGATACTTGTAGATGCCATCTTACGCTAGTGGGTGTTTACAGGGTTCGCTTCCTGTTGGGTGGTCGCCATGGCGACTTCAAGTTCCTGCCACCTGCGGGCTACGCGCCGTGCTACGAGGCCCTGCTCCCTAAGGAGAAGATGCACATTGAGCCGGTGAAGGAGTACAAGCGCGACCACGAGGGCATCCGTGACCTACTGGGCACCACCAAGCTCCTTTCCCAAGCCTCCTTCATTCCCATCCCAGTGGACACCAGTCAGGTAAGCCCGCTGCCTCTCCGTGTGGCCCAGACGCCTGTCTCCAAAAAGCATAGCGGCTATTAAAGGGCAACTTCAGTCATTTTCAACAAGAGCTCTATTGCCCAAGCTACTTGAGATTAGCCAATACTGAAGACGCAAGACATTTTGGTCCAACCATATAGGTTTCCTTGAACAGAGAATAATCACTTACAACTATTCCAATGGGGCAGAATTTTGAACTGTATTTTTTACATCTTAACATACTCCAAATGTCACCACAAAAGCTATGAAGTATCAACAGACAACTTACAACACAGAACTGTATTGTGTATGACTACAAATGGCTGGGAAAAATTGAAAACTGTGTGTTTATGCTAGCAGCCAAACATTTTTGTTCATAAAACGGTTTGGTAAACACTGCATAAAAACACTATTTTAACCACTTTGTCAGACATTTTTAGTCATAAACACTACATTGGTGTGTTGTAATGTGTCTGATGATGTTACATAACTTTTGGAGTGATATTTCGAGCATATTTATATACTGAAAACACAGTTTAAAAATCTGCCTCATTGGGCTAGTTGTAAGTGATTACTCTCTGTTCAAGGAAACTATGGTTGGACCAAAATGTCTGGCGTCTTCAGTATTGCTTAATCTCAAGTAGCTTGAGCAATAGAGCTCTTGTTGAAAATGACAGAAGTTGCCCTTTAGCAACTATGCTTTTGGGAAACGGACCCTAGGTCCCCATAGTGCATATACACTGACCACTGACCAGACAAAGGCCAACTGACTCCAAATCACACCAAGCACCATCAGTCTGTGTCTGTTGGTCTGTTTGCTTGTTGGTGTCCAAAACTCCAACTGGCAGTTTGGCTCTCAGATCATTCCAAAGACTGCAACCAATCATTGCCAAGCTGAATATTTGGGGTTTGTTATGGATAGTCTGGGCAGTGGGCAGCATCTCCTCAGGCCAAAACAATGGGCGTGCCAACTCCCTAACCATGTGTTCCATGGAATACTGGCTCCCAAATCCTTCTTCACTGCAACCCCCTGCAGGATATAGAACTACACTAATGGGTTTATTGCTGTGGTTTGCCTTAAGCACAATGGCCAGTAATGTTCTACTATTGTGTGTTTTCATTAGTGTGCTTCCAGTCTCTCTTGTTTACGTTTCTCTCTCTCTCCTGTGGCCAGATTGTTCTGCCCCCTCAGCTGGAGCACGTGAGGGACAAGCTCGCTGAGAACATCCATGAGCTCTGGGGCATGAATAAGATCGAACTCGGCTGGACATATGGCAAGGTAAGGACACAAAAAAGGGAAAGAGATTAATTGTTGAGATGAGATCTTAATGTTCTTGTGTTCACAAATATTGTTCAAGTAAATATGTTTATTTCTTATAATGCTTTGGCGATTACGTAAGGAAGATTGCAACGCACGCCAAAACAAAAAGGTGCTGGCTACCGATCAGTTAGTCCGAAGGTATGAGAGAAAAGGTGCCGTACCCTCAAAGTCCAAAAACTACGAAGTTTAATTAATAAAAAGTGGAAATGTAAAAACGTTTCGGCGCAAGGTCTTCATCAGATCAGGTGGAAACACTGTACTAACAGTCATGCTAATAAAGAAATATTGAATTGAATTGATTGAAAAAAAAGACTTCCATCTAAATCTACTCAAAAGACCTGATAAATCTTCATCATTCTAGTCATGACTGAGCCAAGATGTCTAAAAATGTGGCGACCATCGGCCAATAGGAGCAGGAGTAATAAAAGGCCTGTGTGGTTCATGAGGAGCTGATAAGTCTTTATCAGTAGGTTATTATGTGGGAACTCTTCTCTCTTCTTCCTCACACAAATGGAGATCTATATCAGGGCTTCATTATCTTGCATCTGCACGTTGAGTCTTTCACTCGCTCAAGATTTGCATTATCTAAAGAAGCACTAAGGGAGGGAACAGTGCGAATGTCATTTTTTAATGTCTCCTGAGGATGTTTGATGAGATTTTAATTAGTGCCGTTAAGTGACCCTCAGTAGCCACAGTGTGGATGGACCGGAGCCCGGGCCACACACATTGATTTTCATCTCTGGTTATATAGGGGAGCTGAAGGTGGAGAGGCCTTTGATTTATGCTCTCCTCCTTGTGAAACTCCCCGCGGCGCAGAGGGAGGATGTGTGTGTGTGTGTGTGTGTGTGTGTGTGTGTATGTGTGTGTGTGTGTGTGTGTGTGTGTGTGTGTGTGTGTGTGTGTGTGTGTAGGAAACGCTGAGCACACAGCTTGCTTTTGTATTCCGTTAGCGGAGGTTCACCAAGCCTGTCGTCACGCATGCAGCAGCCTCCTCAGAAACACAACAGCCTTGTTTGACAAACTTAATGAGCAGTTCTGCCATTCCGAGGAGTAGAGGGGAGAAAAAAAAAAATGAAAATAATTACGGGTGAAGACTCTGCACCATCACTCACAGAGGCCGGACCTCATCATTTATTAAGGACAATATTTTGGAGGCCCAGCTGTTGGCAGATTAATTTCCCTTTAACGAGGACCTCATTACGTCAAAGTGACATTGTCCCGTGCCCTGACTGGGAGCTTCCCCAGGATGAGCGGCTCAGACTTGGCAGCCGAGACGCTGGGCCCATTTGACGGCCATTTTTCATTTACAATCGCTCTATTGTGATCCCGGCTCCCATTGCAATCCCATTTGCGGCGCACAAAACTGATTTGATAGGCAGTATCTTTTTTATATTGTGGAAGTGGCCAATGCATTATGCGTGGTGGAGGTGATGCGTCTTAATTGGAAATGCGTTACTGCAATCCTTTGCAGCAGCAGCAGCAGCAGCAGCGCATCCACACACAACAGCAGCGCCCGAGGATGCTGAACTGCAGCCAGGAACTGTACTTAAAGTACAGAGATAAGCAGAAATAGATTTAACCGCAGTAAATTGAAAGCCTGGTAAAGGATAGGACGTTGTAGTGTGTGTGTCACAAAGAGGAGAAGAGTCATTTAAAGGGCTTGACATTGTCAGACAAGCTGTGGGAATTCAAACATGGGCAGGGTTGTCTAACATTAAAAATAGATTATTGGTGTTATTTATTTCACGTCTTCAAACACATCAAATACTGTATTTATCAGTAACGTCAGCCACAGGAACTTTCCTTGACTTATTCATCTCTACCCCTTGACAAAATCAGTCTCAGTAACTGTGTGCTGTTAACCGCTGTGTCCTCTTCTTGTCCTCAGGTGCGGGATGACAATAAAAGACAGCACCCCTGTCTCATTGACTTCTCCAAATTGCCCGAAACTGAAATGAATTATAACCTGCAGATGTCATCCGAGACATTAAAGTAAGTTACCGTGGAAACAGTCCGCAGTTTCAGCCCACAGATTTCCGCCGTGGCGTCCGTGTCTGTGTCTGTGTCTGTGTCTGCGTCTGTGTCTGCGTCTGTGTCTGCGTCTGTGTCTGTGTCTGTGTCTGTGTCTGTGTCTGTGTCTGTGTCTGTGTGCTGCTGGAGCAGGAAGAGTAGCGTAGTGTGAGAGAGTTCCAGATTTGGGCCTGTGATTTAAATTCTAATCATGGCTGTGCTTTAATCCCCCAAGTGAAGCCCCTGAGACTGGGTGTATTGATTGGGCCAGGCCGAAACCAGGAACTAATTTCACTCAAAACTCTCAGCATCTCTGCCCCCATACATTAGAAATGCATTACTGTTAGCCTCCATTATCCTGCACTATTGAATACCTCCATTGCTTTGCTCATTTATTTCAGGTAGTGCCTAATATAAGTAGCAGGCACTGGCCTGTGTTTAGTGCTCCGGTCTTATCTGATTAGATCCAATGGACTTGGCCAGCTCAGCCAGTCATTATCTCTCTGTAGCAACATCCATTTTGGGCACGCATCATTGTTTATTTCACACACCTGCCTTGTCTTGTCCAGGACCCTACTGGCTTTGGGCTGCCTGGTGACTCAGGTCAATCCCAATGCTGAAGAAGATCTGAAGAAAGTCAAACTTCCTAAAAAGTAAGTGTTATCTACCCATTAGATAATAAAAAAAAATCTTGAATTTCCAATGGGATGAATAATTTATTTATCTATCAAAAACGATAATTTAATTGTCAAATTGTGAGTATTCAAAAAATTACTTAACTTACAAGGGTAAGAGTAAGTTATGACTCTTCTTTTTTTATTTTTAATTTTTGTAGCTATATGATGTCCAACGGTTATAAACCAACGCCACTGGACCTTTCTGACGTGAAGCTAAATCCAGGTCAGGAAGTTCTGGTAGATAAACTGGCCGAGAACGCTCACAACGTTTGGGCCAAAGATAGAATCAAACAAGGATGGACCTATGGCATCCAGCAGGTAAGACAGAGTCATCTCTATATTACGTGGAACCTATTGCACCTCTAGTGTGTGTGTTACAGTAAGTGTTTGCTTAAGGGAGAACTGCAGCCATTTTTAACCCCTAGCCCTGTCATTCAAGGTCACAGTCATAAGAATATAAAAATGTTAGATCAGTTTAGCTCGGTTTACTGTAATTCCCCCCATAGGATAGCTTAAGTGGGGGCGCCATGGCTCAGTGGCTAGAGCGTTAGACCATTCCTCCGGGGCCCCGGGTTCGATTTTGACCCGAGGTCATTTCCCGATCCCACCCCATCTCTCTCTCCCACTTGTTTCCTGTCCATCTGCCCCCAAAAATATCTTTAAAAAAAAGGATAGCTTAAGCCACCAGTCCACTGTATAGCCTACTGTATATTGTACCAAATTGTCTTGTTCTTTTTCCTACTGAAGGGACTTTAGGTTGAAGACAGCCATAGTTCTTATAATGTCATCACATGTCACTATTCTACTGCATTGCCTAGGGCACGATTACAGATGTTTGGAAAGCTTTACCACTAATTTCCCTCTGTCTGTGGTATTGTTTAGGATCTGAAGAGCAGACGCAACCCACGCCTGGTGCCATATGCTTTACTCGATGAGAGAACCAAGAGATCCAACCGCGACAGTCTCCGCGAAGCGATCCGAACACTAGTCGGATATGGGTACAACATTGACCCTCCAGACCAAGAGAGTGAGATTTGCAGTTTTATTTCAATCATTCACTATTCATTTAGTAGCAATAGCCTTCTACATTAGTAGCTAAATGCAAAACTTCTTTTGTCCTTTTATGTGTAGCAAATGCTCTATAGAAGATATTCATTCATTGTTGCATGTACAGTAATGGCATTTTATCTGATTCAATCTTTAGCAGATTTTTTAACACAGCAAAAACCCTTTTTTTAATATCTGCTACAGTATTTACTGTAACAGAGCCTATACCAAACAACAAACACCAAACAACATTTCTCTCTCATTGTGATTTGTAGACTTCCTTTGATGACTTGCAGAAATAAAGTTAAGCCTAGTTTAGTTTAGTTTAGTTTAGTTTAGCCCTAGGCCTCCTTTAATGATGTCACCCAATGTCACCCAAATCTTTTCATCCTCAGCTGCCCACGGCGTGGAGAGGCAGAGCATCGACACGATCCGCTTCTTCCGCGTGGAGAAGACCTATGCGGTCACCACTGGGAAGTGGTACTTTGAGTTTGAGGCCCAGACGGGCGGGGAGATGCTGGTAGGCTGGGCCAGACCCGGCTGCAGGCCTGACCTGGAACTGGGAGCTGACGACCTGGCTTACGTATTTGACGGGTCCCGCGTAAGTGGCTGCCCTCCGCTAAACACAGCACCTATACATTTACATCTTGGGGACACTTTAGAATAAGAGTGTACAATAATTAGCAAAATGTCCTTTATGATGGTTAACTAACTAAGTTATAGCTTGTTAGCTTAGGAGTAGTTTTGTGGGAAATGGACATTTTAGTCATGTCCATAATAATGGCAGTAAAGTGCAATGGTATGGTGTGATGTAAACAATTACATGAAATTTGATCATTTACTATTTGATATACCGTAATTTCCCGACTATTAGCCGCGGCTTATACATTGATTTTGCAAAATTTCGTCCGCTATGAGGTTAAAACAGGGGCAGTTAATATGGTGTTAATATGGTTCTGTTTTTTTTAACTTGCATAAAACACTGTCCGCGGCTTATACACAATGCGGCTTATATGCAGGAATACTGTACATAATCTTTCACATCATACAATTATGGAGATGTTTTAGTTGCACAAATGATTTTAATGTAGAATGTTATGAGCCATATGCATACTGTAGCTATCTGACTTTGCACATGAAGTGTTGCCAAACCTCTTGTTGAACCTCCATTCAGTAACAGCTGCAGCTGAGTGGTTTCATGACTTTGTCATTAAAGGAGAAGTTTGGTGTGATAAGGACCCAAAGTATATTGTAACATCATAAAAAGTTGGAACACTTGCCGGGAGCAGAATTTTGATACTTTCTTGCAGGCAGGAGAAAGCCACTTGCTATTTGTATCTTCCAGAGGTCATCTAGCTAGGTGTTAGTAACCAAATCGCTGCTATTAAACCATAGAAAGGCTCAAAATAGCCCCACATTTTGTTTATAGTGTAATGATAGTTCCAATATTTTAAACTAGGCATTGAAAACGTAGTAATTGTACATATAACTACTTACCCCCGAGCTGGATGCCTCCGGAAGCTACAACTAGCAAATGGTTTTCTCCGGCCTGCTCAAAATTCTGCTCCCTGGCAAATGCTCCAACTTTTAATGATGTTGCAATAGACTTTGGGTCCTTATCACACCAAATTTCTCCATTAAGGTGACAAACAGCGTAATGCCTGTGAATGCTTATTGTTTTTTAAATATATGAATAGTTACTGTAACATCATTCAAAGTGTATACATATGAGAAACAGTCAATAATAAGACTTTAGTATTTGCAAGTCTGTTATCCACTATGACCCTTCTAGCGAAGTGTTACCCCAATTAAGCTATTTTGTAGAATAGAATGGAGATCCAACTATGTGAATGATACACAATGCAGTAAAGTTAGTGAATTGAAGGTCATGTATCGGCAAAATAGGTATAAATTCATGGCATAATAAATTAATTATCATGTAATCCTTACTTGAGTCTTGTTGTTCTTAGGGCCGACGTGTGCACAAAGGGAGCCACTTCTTCGGCCGCCCCTGGAACAAGGGCGATGTGGTGGGGTGTATGATCAACATGGAGGACAAGTCCATGATCTTCACTCTCAACGGCGAAGTTCTCATCACCAGCAACGGCTCCGAGCTTTGCTTCGCTGACTTTGAGACGGAGGACGGTGAGTGAGCGAGCGAGCGAGCGAGACATGCAAGCGAAGCACCAATCAATCAATGTCACCGTTTTAATGCTCACCAATAGATGGAGATGAAGGAGCTCTCAAGTGGGGCATCGTGACTTATATGGCAACACGGTGTGATTACAAACGAGCAAAACATAAAGTACAAAATGAAAAAAAAAGAGTAAATGATTCAGCCAACTTGTCCATTAGCCAAAGCCATCAGAGAGAATGTTTCCGAACCTCGGCCAACAACCGCTGGGTGTTGTGTCGCCCTTCCAGGTTTCATCCCCGTGTGCAGCCTGGGTCTCTCCCAGATCGGCCGCATGAACTTGGGGAAGGACGCCAGCACCTTCAGGTACTACACCATGTACGGCCTCCAGGAGGGATTCGAGCCTTTTGCAGTCAACATGAACCGCGACGTCACCATGTGGTTCAGCAAACGCCTGCCCACCTTTGTCAACGTGCCAGTGGACCACCCCCACATTGAGGTGAGCCCCCCATCAGCCATGGGCGTTGCGTGTGTGTGTGTGTGTGTGTGTGTATGTGTGTGTGTGTGTGTGTGTGTATGTCACCCCCACATTGAGATGAGCCTCCCCATCACACATGAGCTGAGCACAAATCATGAGCATACACTAGCACCCCAACTTTCAACTGAACCCTGTGGCACAAATCTTGGGCCTAGCACCCCCACAGACTGTGTGTGTGTGTGTGTGTGTGTGTGTGTGTGTGTGTGTGTGTGTGTGTGCTGTGTGTGTGTGTCCTATATAAAACTGCACTATCCTTGACTATCCAGTGGTGTACTACAGTATATATCTGTGTGTGTGTGTGTGTGTGTGTGTGTGGTGTGTTGTATAATGTACTGTATATATTTTTGTGTGTGTGTGTGTGTGTGTGTGTGTCTGTGTGTGTCCTATACTGTAAAACTGTAGGATCATTGATTATCCAGTGTCTACAGCATACATGTATGTCTTCCTACTCCAGGTGACCAGAATCGATTGTACCATGTGTGTGTGTGTGTGTGTGTGTGTGTGTGTGTGTGTGTGTGTGTGTGTGTGTGCGTGCGTGCGTGTGTGTGTGTGTATCATTGACGTTAAGTGTATGTCTTCCTGCTTTAGGTGACCAGAATCGATGGCACGGTGGACACGTCCCCGTGCCTGAAGGTGTCCCATAAGACCTACGGCACGCAGGCCAGCAACAACGACATGCTGTACTGCAGACTGAGCATGCCCGTAGAGTTCTACCCCGGGCCCAGACAGAACATCGAAGGTACTGAAGGAACCGAAGCTCCCAAGAAAGAAGATGGTAAAGTAGACTATGGAAGCATCACAAAGGTACTGTAAATAGTATACTGCTAATATAGTGCACTCAGTAGTATAGCACAAAGGTGAAGAGTATACCTCTAATGTAAAGCTCTCTTTAGTATAGTGTAATGGATGCCAACTAGCTCAGCTAGCAGGCGGCAGTATGTGTAAATCCTCACATCCCATATCCTTCAAGAACGCTTCTAACCGCTGAGTTGGAAGCCTGGGCTTTTCAGATTAGTGGTTAGAATATTCGACTCCAGTTGTGAGTGTGGCAGTTTTGAGACCTGAGTGCGTTGCGAATGGCCCAGGCTACAATAGCACATAGTTTCATTTGTACAATTAAACTGTACTTAAGAGGCATGATAAACATAAGCACAGTTCACTGATATTTAGCAGACACTTTTATCCAAATTTAGCCCGGGTAGAGGATGATGTCTAAACTAGTTGCATGAAAAAAGTATACTGTATCATCCATATCAAAATATGTACCCAAGGGTCAAATAGTCCCACTGTGTCACATAAGACATTCCTGATGAGGGTTCCAATCTTGAATGTTCTAGAAAAAGGGCTGTACTGAGTTAAAGAGAGTGATGCGGTGGTATTTTTCCCCCAATACTGTTACTCTGTGAGATTATTACTTGTGTCATAACTATTATTTTCCAGTACTAATACGCTGTGAGATTATTATTAATTGTGTAATAACTATTAGATTATTAATTCTATTTTCACTATTATTTCCCAGTACTATTACTCTGTGAGATTATTAATTGTGTTATAACTATTAGATTATTAATTGTGTGATAACTATTAGATTATTAATTCTATTCTCACTATTATTTCCCAGTACTATTACTCTGTGAGAGTGTTTGCTGGTCAGGACCCCACCTCTGTGTGGGTGGGTTGGGTCACCCCAGACTACCACTACTACAGTAAGAATTTCAGCCTGGGCAAGATCCGCACCGTCACCGTGACGCTGGGAGACGAGCGCGGCCGCGTCCACGAGAGGTGAGTTTCAGACATGATTGAAATGCAAAGCGGCAGTCGGGAGGATTTTTTAATCTGAAACTGGCAAGGTGGCGGGTACGGGTAGCCTGGGACTCCAGGGGGACAGCAGGTCCTTTTATCTGTTTTTGTAAGGGAGCATCTGCCATCAAAAGTACTGCAAGGCAAGGCAAGGCAAGGCAAT
Organism: Sardinella longiceps; assembly: GCA_027497455.2. Classification (NCBI taxonomy): domain Eukaryota; kingdom Metazoa; phylum Chordata; class Actinopteri; order Clupeiformes; family Clupeidae; genus Sardinella; species Sardinella longiceps. The sequence continues at coordinate 7,072,255 of JAODXP020000025.1, forward strand.
GCACACAACAACAACAACATCAACAACAACAACAACAACAACAACAACAACAACAACGACAGCAAAGCTCAAACCACCCAGTGTCTTTAGCAAATAAAACCTGCTGTCTAATTCATGTCCTTTGTTATGTCCTCTGTTTTTGTGTCCTGTCTCCTCTCCTATGCGTCCTTGTCTCCTCTCCTTTGTGTCCTTGCATCCTGTCCTGTATCCTTCTCTTCTTGCTCCCCTGTCACCCATCAGCATAAGGAGGAGTAACTGTTATATGGTGTGTGTGGGAGACGTCTTACGAGGCTCCTCCTCTCGCTCCAACGTCGACCTGGAGATCGGCTGCTACATCGACCTGGCATCTGGTCTCGTCTCTTTCACTGCCAATGGCAAGGAGTTGTCCATCAGCTACCAGGTACGCACCACAACTTCAGCTATTTAATGTTTTACTAATAACTTACTTCTAAAGCATTATGGATGCATTATAACCCCTTATTATAATTATATTATCTCCCTTCAGAACGCCATTCTCTTCTCGATTGGCTGCTAGGTGACCATTATTCCCAGATAACTGGCTACTTGGAAGTAGTTTCAAAATAACTCATCTAATAACTGATTACTGTCCGTCCCATATGAATGCCTTTCAGAATGGTAACTATAACAATAATAAGCAGCCTTGTAGATCTACTTTCAACTGAAAGTAGTACCCAAACCAAACAGGTTAGCTTCTTTTAAATTTGAGTTGCATATTTCTTTACGTTTTATACGCTTCTTCAAATATACGAGAGATAGATAGATATGGGAGAAACCCTAAAGCTTTACGAATGCTGGTTCATAGACAGTGTTACCCACTGTAGCGAAATGAGAGAGTGGTCTAGAACTTGGGTCTTCAGGGTGCTAATGTAATGGATGGCAACTTGCCCGGGTTAGCTGGCGGCAGTATGTGTAAATCCTCACAACTCCAGCCTTCAAAACGCTTCTAATCACTGACTTGAAAGCCTGGGCTTTTCAGCTCAGTGGTTAGAACGTTCGACTCCCATGCAGTGGGTTTGTTGTAGTGATGTGGAGACAGGTTCTAGACCTGTGTGCGGTGCGGACCAACCCCAGCCACCGCGGACTTGACTGCAACGCCATAGATGGCTATGTCATGACAGCCAGAGCGCATAGTACTCAATCATAGTGACAGTACTCCATCACAGCCACCTTCCAAAGTGATGCTAATCAAGCCACTGGTAACAACTTTGTGATTCTGTCTCTGAATACCAATCACCACACACTAGCGCTACAGCAAACAGTGATGTAGAATACAAACTATTCCAATCCATTTGAGGAGTCGGAGTCGATGTCTAGACGTATCCGGGACGCTGTGGCAAGACGGTGGCGTAATTGGCCCCATTAAAAGGGCCAGATGCATTTGGAAGTGATTAAAGTGAGCTGATCCCTCAGTGGAAAGTCTAAAAAGTGGGAGCCCAGAAGCAGATAAGCCCTGCAGGTCGGCGGGCAGGGCTGTTCTGCACTAATGAATGCAACGCTGCTGCATCTCCTTGATGGCTGACGTTGATACAGCACCAGAATGGGGCTCCCGTTGTCACTGGAGACAAGCCGCAATCTATTTCCCGTCTGAAAGCTGACTGGATTTACATTAATCCCGACTCTGTACCCCTCCCTTCCCCGTCACACACACACACACACACACACACACACACACACACACACACACACACACACTCACTCTCTCTCTGTCTCTCTCTCATTCACTCCCTCACACACACACACACACACACACACACACACACACACACACACTCTCTCTCTCTCATTCACTCACTCTCTCTACACACACACACACACACACACACACACACACACACATATACACACCCACATATACACACCCACTCATACACACACACACACACACACACACCCCACCTGCCATCCAGCACTCCAGCACCAACCCCCTTGTGCGACATTAGCTTGTCAAGCAAGGAGCGGCATAGTTTAAATTAGAGTACGTGACTAAGCATCTGAGCATGACCAGCGGACAGATGGTCTCAGTGGACGTCTCTGAGCGGCGTACTGACAGGATTCCTCTTCCTCTGTGACGCACACACACACACACACACACACACACACACACACACACACACACACACACACACACACACACACACACGCACTGACAGGATTCCTCTTCCTCTTTGTCCCAACCAGGTGGAGCCCAACACCAAGCTGTTTCCTGCCGCCTTTGTGCTTCCAACTAGTTCTAATTTGCTCCAGTTTGAGTTTGCAAAAGTCCAGGTAGGTTTTGTCTTTTGTCTTTTTTCTGTAACGCTTAAAACACTTCAACAAACAGACAAAAAAAAAACTTTTTTGCTATTACAATCTTATCTTTATAATCTGCATGACTTGTAGATGCAAAAATCAAATCATCAATCAAAGAATGATCTTAACATACATTATACTGTATGTTTTACTTACTCAAGATAAACACAATCCAAGATAAATGATGTTTATCACAAGATAAGAGATGTTTGGCTTTTATCGGTGAAGTTAATGCTGTTTGGTTAATATGCTGTTAGTGCTGTTTGTTCTACTGTAGCACAGTGTCTTTATTAACTCTGATCCAATTTCCAACCTCTGCTGCAGAATGCCATGCCCTTGTCGTCGGCCATCTTTAAGAGCCTGCACAAGAACCCTGTGCCCCAGTGTCCGCCGCGTCTGGACGTGCAGACCATCGTGTCGGTCCTGTGGAGCCGCATGCCCAACACCTTCCTCTCCGTGGAAACGGCACGAGTGAGCGAGCGACACGGCTGGGTGGTGCAGTGCCTCGAGCCGCTGCAGATGCTGGCCGTACACATCCCAGAGGAGAACAGGTTAGTCTTTTATTATTTGTAATATTTATATATATTATTATTATTATTATTATTATTATTATTATTAGCGTTTTTTTGTAAAACATTTTTAATACTAGAATTCTATGTATCGATATGAACATTGCAGGGGTGACAATCCCATTCCGTTGTTATAAGAACACCATTGACAATAAAGAATCTATCTATCTACAGTATCTATCTATCTATCTATCTATCTATCTATCTATCTATCTATCTAAATTCAACAACAAACAAACAAACAAACAAGAGAAGAAAATATATCCCTAAACATTAAAGACAGGAAAGAAAAGAGAACAGGTTAGTGTGTGGGCCAGTCTGACTTGACTGGTCTGGGAGTACAGGAGACATCCTGGTGATTTCACCCTGTCTGATTCTCACTGAGGAACCTGAGCCAGCAGGTGATCCGTCTCACGGGACAGTGATCACACTCACACACACACACACACACACACACACACACACACACACACACACACACACACACACACACACACACACACACACACACACACACACACACACACACACACACACACACACACACACACACACACACAAACACACACACGCATCCATCTCACGGGACAGTGATCACACACATTTGTATTTCAGTGTTTCAGCACCAGAGTTTAGTACTCCCAGGGGCATGTTTTACTTTGACATTCACACACATGCTCACACACACGCACACACGCACACACACACACACACACACACACACACACACACACACACACAGTACACATACACACACACAAACATACACAACCACACACACACACACACACACACACACACACACACACACACACACACACACACACACACACTCACAGGACATGTTCCGTATGTACTGTGCCGAATTCCTTCATACGCAGCCACACTTGCGTGGATGATAGGCACCTCATTTTCTTTATGAATATTGTGTGCTGTAAGCATCATTAATCTGTGTACTCAAACGCCCTGATTACTGTCTCGGGAACAATCACTCTGAAATACCTACACCCACCCACACCCATACTTTTTTGGTAATAGGTTTTGTGCAAGTAGTGATTGCATACAATATTAGCTGTCCCTTTAATCTAAAGGCTAATACATTTTCCTTGAAGGAGTTCTGATTATAAAATGGTAGATACTGTTCCGGGATGTTGAAGTGGTTCTCCAATTGAGTGTTAAATTACTTAAGGAGTAAATGGTAAACTTTCCAAAAACACAATTACCCTGAAATTGAGGTGGACATTGAAACCTTTGGGAACTAGTGTTACAAAGTGTTTCATTTTCTCCATGTAAAATTAGGTAATTTACAGTAGCGAGGCATTGTGCCGCCCCACCTCCACCCTCTTGGAGGACACCATTCTGCTTTATGATTTTGTACTAGCTCTGTTATGTGGGTGTGGAGAAGCAAGCAGACAAATTTAATGTCAACTTGTCATGACTGAGAATACTTCACATTGTCACTTTGATTGCTGTCAAAATGTCCTGATCAAGATAAACCAAACAATGTCAAGTTGTCATGACAAAAACCGAATGACACTCAGGAGATCATAAACATCTATGACAAGTTTATAATGTTTATGTCAAATGAATTACAGTTAATGCCATTAACTGTACAGTCATGCCGTAGTTACTGTATGACAGTGTCATGACAGTCTTATGTAGGTTGAATTGAACTGAATTGAACAAATGAATTGTTACCAAATAAATGTCTAATTTCTGCATCAGATAGTCAGTGGATTAATCTTGTCAGGATGTTGTGGTGATGAGGCCCATGTCTGTCTGTCTTGTGGTCCAGGTGTCTTGACATCATGGAGCTGTCGGAGAACGAGGCTCTTCGGCAGTTCCACCACCACACTCTGCAGCTGTACTGCGCCCTCTGTGCCCTGGGCAACACCCGAGTAGCCCACGCCCTCTGCAGCCATCTCGACCAATCCCAGCTCCTCTACACCATCGACAACCAATACCTGACGGGCCAGCTGCGCGAGGGCTTCTACAACGTGCTCATCAGCATCCACCTGGACACGGCGAAGGAAGCACGCCTGATGATGAAGGATGAGTACATTATCCCTGTCACCCCGGCAACCCGCAGCATCTGCCTGTTCCGCGACGAGTCCAAGAGCCACACCCTTCCCGGCGTGGGCCTCAGCACCACCCTCGTCCCCGGCCTCACCTTCTCCCCTCCCTGCTTCATCAGCTCCAAGCGTGAGAGGCATCTCCTATGCCCCGAGATCCCACTGGCCAAGCTCAAGGCCAAGGCCATCTCCATGCTGACCGAGGCTGTGCACGGCGGCGGTGTCCACATCCGGGACCCAGTAGGGGGCAGCGTAGAGTTCCAGTTCGTGCCCATCCTTAAACTCATCAGCACGCTGCTGATCATGGGCGCACTCACCAGCGACGAGGTGAGACTCGTGCTGCTCCTCATCGAGCCAAACGTCTTTAAGGAGGAGCAGACGGCCATCACGGCAGGGGAAGCTGGTCCGGGGAAGGAGGAGGTGACCAGTGCTGAGGGGAAGGCTGTGGAGGCCGGAGAGGAGGAGGCCAAAGAGGCCAAACAGCTGGTCAGGGGCCTCCTGGAGAAACATCTGCCCGAGTCCGTCAAACTGCAGGTCAGAGAGGCTCCTCTGCCCGAGCCCTGGGGGTCCGTTTCCCAAAAGTATAACCTGTTAGCTACTTAGTTAGTTGGCTATGGGAAATTACATTTCAACCAACAAAGTTGCTAACTAACTAAGTTAGCAACTAAGTTAACATAGTAGCTAACTAAGTTAGCAATTATGCTTTTGGGAAACGGACCCCTGAGCAGTGGTGGTGGAGTGGTGGTGTGCTGTGCTGTGAGGGGGGACAGTAAAACAAAATGGATTCCATGGGCTCCATTTATAGTAAAATGCCTTAAAGGTGACATAGAATGGATTAATGGAGTATTGTACCTTGTTCTCTGATGTTCAAATACAATATATTCAATTGCATTTTGTCAAACAGAAGATCAAGTGATATTTTACAAGCCTAGTTAACATCTCATATTTAAGATGTGTATTGAGATGCTTTTTTTTGCCTAAACAACACCCCACTCTGGCCACCTTAATTGAACTGCAATGGCTTTGTGCTATTTGACATCATTTGTAGGCTTTGTTCTAATTCGCCCATGATGTAGTGGCTATTTCTAAATGTAGGATTTCCATATGAAATAGGGCAGAACCATGCCTCATGTTCATGATAGCTCTTTGACCATCCATAACCTCTCTTATATTAATTCATCAAAGCCAATGTAAAACTGGTTTTCCATTCTATGTCTCCTTTAAAATGTAAAAATTACCCTCTTTTAGTACATGCCCCCCAAGTTATGGAATCCATCTATTTTGACAGAATAACATTTGAATATGTGAAGATGATTGGTCTAATTGTAGCAAAATATTGTTGGCAGGTCAAATTCATTAGCAACCCAGAGAACAACACAAAGAAGAATGCAACTGTTCCAAAAATATTCCATTGGCTTCTATCCGAGTGTGTCTTCTAAAGGAAAACAAGACCATCCGACAATAATTCTTGGAATAATTATTCACTGTTCCACACTGTATGGTCTGTGTAATGTGTGTGTGTAATGTGTGTGTGTAATGTGTGTGTTTGTCCACGCGTGTTTCTGTGTAGATGTGTGAGCTGCTGCACTACTTCTGTGACTGTGAGCTGAAGCAGCGTATCGAGGCCATTGTGGCGTTCGCAGACTCCTATGTGTCCAAGCTGCAGTACAACCAGAAGTTCCGTTACAACGAGCTGATGGAGGCTCTCAACATGTCTGCCGCCGTCACTGCCAAGAAGACCAAGGAGTTCCGCTCTCCTCCTCAGGAACAGGTACCGCCATAGGCTACCACCAAGGAACCATAGGGTACCACCATAGGGTCCCACCAGTCTGATATTGTAATAGAGGAAATCTGAACAATCCAGTGCATAGTTATTTGTTGGTGTTTTATTGTAATATACCAGAAATGCCTTTTTGCACCTTTAAGGCAAACAGCACCTTGTGTCATATAGCCTCATCCAGAAGGTTTGAACATAAAGCTTTAACATTAACAGCTTTAGCCAGAAGATTTGAACATAAATCATCATTAATATTAACTGTTTTAGCTTGAGGGACAGCGTGGTAAAAAAAAAAATGCCGTTGGAAGTTGCTGTAAAATCCCGAGAGGAACACTGAGGTGTCTGGTCTATAAATTTGAGAAATATGTTCCCATATCAAGTGCTGCTCACTTTAGGAGATTTACTTGCGTTATGCATGACCACTCCTTCCCCAAGTCATTCATTACAGAAAGCTCCCCCTTTTAATTCATTTTAAATCCACTTCTCCCGTGGGCAAATTGATTTGAGAAAATGATATTAATCTTCCACTCCTCAGTTTTCCCCAACAGCAAAGGCCACATACTTCAGAGGCAATGCTTGTAGCTAATGTACTTCCTCATGTGGACACTCTTAATTGTTCTGAAAGTGATGTACAGAAACATTAGGCATAAATGTGCCGCGTCCAAAAGGAACTTGGCAGAGACTCAATTCTCACTGCTAATACTGTATGTGCTGCAGGCTGTGTAATGATTCTGGATGACTGATCACAACACTCAATGGTGTTTTTTTGCCCCCACCGGCACCTTCCAGGCAGCACAGCCTTAAAGAAATAGTTCACCTCTTTATGGAAATTGGTTATTCATCCCCTTACCTGGTGTTACATATGTGGGTAAAGCATTTTGGGTTTTTTTAGCTTTTAGCTTAGCTTAGGCGCTGGAATGTAATGTTGCCAGATAGCAACACTTTGGCAACTTTACTTTCCAGTGCCTATGCTAAGGTAAAATTGGGGTTGCCAGACTAGGACAACGCATGCACTGAGACCAAAACGCTCTTACCCACAAATGTAACTCCAGGTAAGGGGGTGAATAACCAATTTTCATTAAGAGGTGAACTATTCCTTTAAAAAGCACTACCTTAACCTCAACCCTATGCCTAACCCCT
>JAODXP020000025.1:7080222-7085222 GCA_027497455.2 Sardinella longiceps
ATCTCAGTCCATCTCATTCCTCACTCTCCTGTGGTCTCATCTCCTCAGCCAGTCCAACACTGACAAGCCTGGAGAGAGAATCAAAAGGCTCCTGAATATTAGATGACCAGGTTTTTCTTGAAGGCTCTGTGCCAGGACTTACTCTAGGATCTGACAACTGTCTCTTCTGATTATGCACACACACATGCACACAGAGGAGTTCTTCTCCCACTTTTCAGATGGAGTCTGGCCCCTGAAAATTTCATTGATCTCGCAGCCTCACACGGACTGGGACACACACTCACTGTTTCCGTCTCCCTCTAACCTTCTCTCACCCCTTTCACCCTCTCTCTCTCTCTGTCTATCTCTCACACTCCCATACCGACTAAACAAACCACATCCCAAACACTTTCAGCTCATTTAGGATTCAATTCCTGTAATACTTGTACATTTTGAATGCTTATAGTTTTAAAAACAACACATAAATGTCAAATCAATCTCATTTTTGTTTTTGTCTGTGTACCAGACTGAAAATAATAAACAAATATTTCGACTTGATGAAGCAGAAACTTCTGACCTATCTAGTACAGGCACTGTAATAGCACTGATTTAAAGGTACATTCTAGTGTTAAGCAATTTTAGACCCTTTTTTGGGGTGTCTAGGACAAAATAGAATGCTTTAATCGTTTTGGAACATTACAGAAACACCACTAACCACTCGAGTTGGATGTTTTAAAATAGAGCAACTAGGGAAGAGTCTTAAATAGCTGATTTCTGTGTCAACTATTCCATTTTGTCTTAGACACCCCATGAGGGGCTTAAAGTACTAAAACTGGAATATACTTTTAATCAGTTTGTGCTGAGATGGTTGAGACATGAGACTCTATGATGACTTCATATCTGTTGCCAATCACATGGAATCCCTGCTTTTTCACCAGACGTTTGAACTGATTGCCTTTTTCTGTGGTGTAGTTGGAGCGGGAGTAATATGAGATGGGGACAGCCTTTCCGTCTCCGTCACCTTTCCACTGGACACTACCTGGGTCAGACGGAGGACCGCGGCCTCGTCCTGCTGGACCGTGAGCAGTCCAACACCGCAGCCACGTCTTTCTGCTTCAGGCCCTCCAAGGTCAGAACCAGAACCAATGAGCCAACAGATTCATGGGGGAAAAAAAAGAGTAAAAGAGAAAAAGTAGAAGAATATAATGAATTCACTCCTGTGCCTGCAAGGCCACCCGGGCTCCAAGCAGAACTGCAGCACAGAATGGGTTTTTATCCCTCATCCCTGACACCCTGCGCTGAGGATGCATAGTAATGGCGCCAGCGCAGGCAGGAGCAGATGCCAGGCTTGTGCAGTCGAGCGGAGCCTGGCACAGAGGATGTACTGTAGGTCTCGACTGATGCTGATGCGGCTGGGATGCGGCTCATTTACCGTTACCCTCCCAGTTTTGCTTCACTTCTGGGGTTATGGGCCCACATGGAACAGCATTAGTTAGAACTAGAATAAGGCTAATATTCCTCAAGGATGGGCTGAATCTATAATTACCACTGGCTCTTGCTGGCCGTAATTGAACTTGAACTTTTTTTAGACTTTAATAAGATTGGGGCGGGGAGGGAAGTTGGTGGGGTGGGGGGTTACCATGGCCAACCTTTATGAAAGTTCTAATTGCGGTAGCATTTCCCCCCTCGCTATTCATTACGGGCGCGTGCATCCATCATGATAATGGAGCTGATTCACTGGGACTCCGCTACAGTCGGCCTGCCTGCTGTCTCTGCCTCCACTTTACAATAACAGACTGCAGTGGAGGGAACCATTGAGCCGCTACTTTACGCCTTTCATTCATTCAAACATGATTATACGCTTGCTGTTTTGTGTGATTCCATTTCATCGCAGGGATTTTGAGATTTTTTTCTTTTGAAAATCTTTTTACTGGAGAGAGCTGTAACTCTTTAACACTTAGTTGGTATTTCAAAGGCTTTTTGGATCAGTCCGCCTGGTAATTGGCATGCAATCCTCATTTGTTTGTCTCTCTTTTTTTCCCCCGGACAGGAAAAAGTGGAGTCCGGCCCAAAGCGAGATATCGAAGGCATGGGTGTGGCGGAGATTAAGTACGGAGACTCGGTCTGTTTCGTCATGCACGTGGCCTCCGGGCTTTGGCTGTCTTATCAAGCGCCTGATGCAAAATCCTCTCGCTTGGGGCCCCTGAAGAGAAGGGTGAGTAATGAAACAACACCACCCCCCCACACACACACACACACACACACACACACACACACACACACACACACACACACACACACACATCACATGACGCAGTGTAATGTTTTTCCGGCTGTGCTTATAAACTTGCTCTTGTTGTTTTTCCGCATGAAAAGTGCCCCCACTAGCAGCCTTTGTGAACAAGAGACCTGTCTTTATTACCCAACCCTCTATACCCCCCCACCCCCCACCCCCGTCACGTGATGCAGCGTAATGTTTGATGGCTGCTGTTACGTTATAAACTTCTCGACTTTTGTCTGCATGAAAAGTGTCCCATTAGCAACCGCTTTGAGTAAGACACCTGTCTTTTTTACTGTGTGGTGACACCGGTGAATGCGCTCCAGAACACATGGCCATAAACTAGGCCCATTAAAGACAGTCAGGATGACAACATATTTCAGCTCTTGTTACACAGGGATCACTGGCGAGTGGGGAGGCGGGGAGGCGGGGAGGCGATGAGGCGGTCAGGTGCTGGGCAGCAGCAGCAGCACGAGTCCATCAAACGTGCGCTCCGGGAGGGGAGTCGTGTCAAATGATTGGCACGGCTGGAGCGGGTTCAGACGTGATAACGAGAGAGGCGTGGTGGTGTGTGTGTGTGTGTGTGTGTGTGTGTGTGTGTGTGTGGAGGGGGATTGGTCCACCTCTGTTATGCAAGATGCTAGATTAGCTGTTGCAGGTGTGACAGAGTTTCAACCATGCCCACTTGTACCCAGACCGCCCTTCCACACTCACACACACACATGCACACACACACACACACACACACACACACACACACACACACACACACACACACACACACACACACACACACATTCACACACACACACACACACACACACACACACACACACACACACACACACACACACACACACACACACACAGCCCCTATCCCCCCACCCCAACCCAACCCCCCCCAACTTAAGGCTGGCCAGAAACAACAAACTTCACCTCTGCCTGTGTGTGACATCCTGCCCTTGGTGCTGTGCCCAAATCTGACGCACTCAAGGAAAATATCAACGTTGGCTTTTTATCCTGTCTAACCGATGAAGCTCATCTCATTAGAGTGACACTTCATGTATAGAGCAAAGCTTAGAGTGCTTCAAGGATGAAATCCATCTGCACCAGCCTCCACCCCCCCCCCACATCCACAACCACATCCATTACTCTCCGACCCCCCTCTCCCCCCTCCCTGAAGTTAGATGGAAAAGACATTTGATTATCTAAATGTACCTCGTTGGCTCCCTGTCTCCTGATGTTTACTTCCATTCTCAGCGAGGGTTTTGTTTAATGAGCTTTCTGAAACGTCTGGCTTCTGTTTGCTTTGTAATGAAAGGAGCTGGAGATTGTTTTTGATCACCCCCCCCCCCCCCCACACCCCACACACACACCCCAAACTGCCAGGGTGGAGTTTAGTCAACCTCGAAAATATGCAATATGGATCCTGTCCAAATCATTTGTTGAAATGTTATGAAAGCAGGAAATTCAATTTGATTAGGAAATCTCCTGCAGGTCATAGGTAACTTCCGACGGATCATCCGCAGACAAAATAAATCAAAATAATGCTGCGGTTTGCACATTAAGAAATGATCTGCTGACATTATTTACTGACTTGGCATTAAAGCAAATCCTGTTATCAAATGAATGCATCTGTCAAGCATATTGCATTACCCATGAGCCTTTGCAACCACTCCAAATAGGCTAGTAATTACATTGTAATAACACATGTTTTAGACATGAGGAATAGAGTTGTATTGTATTTTATATTTTGTGTGAATATTTACTTATTTTATTTATTTATGGGTGAGAGGGATCAATACCATGACAGAAAGTATGAATATTGTTTTTTTTTTTTTTCTTCAAAATAATCTCAGTGTGTGTACCCGTCAGGTCTGAGTATATGAGTATAGCCCTGTGTGTGTGTGTGTGTGTGTGTGTGTGTGTGTGTGTGTGTGTGTGTGTGTGTGTATACAGTATGTGTGTGTGTATAGAGTCTGGATTATGAGTAAAGCCCTGTCTGTACCCAACAGTGAGTATAGCCCTGTATGTGTGCGTGTGTGTGTGTGTGTGTGTGTGTGTGTGTGTGTGTGTGTGTGTGTGTGTGTGTGTGTGTGCGTATGTATGTGTGTGTGTGTGTGTGTGTATAGAGTCTGGATTATAAGTAAAGCCCTGTGTGTACCCCTGCAGGCCTTTCTCTACCCCGAGGGCCACATGGACGACGGTCTGATTCTGCAGCTGTGCCAGCATGAGGAGTCCAGAGCTGCTCGCATCATCCGCAACACCACCGTCCTCTTCACACACTTCATCAAGTAAGAACACACACACACACACACACACACACACACACACACACACACACACACACACACACACACACACACACACACACCACCGTCCTCCTCACACACTTCATCAAGTAAGACCATCATCCGCAACACACACCACCGTCCTGTTCACACACTTCATCAAGTAAGGCCATCATCTACAACACACACACACACACACACACACACACACACACACACACACACACACACACACACACACACACACACACACACACACACTTCATTATGTAAGACCATCATCCACAACACCACCCTCCTCTTCACACACACACTTCATCAAGTAAGACCATCATCATCCGCAACACACACCACCGTCCTCTTTACACACTTCTTCACACTCTTCACACAAGTAAGATGAAGGAGGAGGAGGAGGAGGAGGAAGAGGTCTCCACTGCACCATGGACTGAGCT
>JAODXP020000025.1:7092722-7122722 GCA_027497455.2 Sardinella longiceps
GGTAATAAGGAGTGTAAAAATTTGGACACACGGTGAACTTTAACGTACTCGTCGGACACGGTATGTCAGATTGAAGTGAAATTTGGTGTACATGACCTCTAGATGCTGCTGATGCTAAATTGCGAACGGATTTTTGATATTTCGTAATATGTTGTAATAACAATATTATGAAATTGTATGATTTTAATAGCTCATCACGAAACAGGAAGTGTGTCATAAAATCACACTGCATTAACCGATTGGTCTGAAACTTCACAGGTTCATAGATGGTATGACTGTGATGACATCTAGACACCCCGTGGGCGTGGCTGTTATAGCGCCACCACCTGGCCAAGCAGGAAAAGTGCCAGAAATTGACTATGCTTTAACCGATTGATCTGAAACTTCACTGGTTCATAGATGGTATGACTGTGATGATTTCTAGACGACTCGTGGGCGTGCCTGTTATAGCGCCACCACCTGGCCAAGCAGGAAATGTGCCAGAAATTGACAATGCTTTACCCGATTGATCTGAAACCTCACAGGTTCATAGATCGTGTGCCTGTGATGATATCTAGACACCCCGTGGGCATGCCTGTTATAGCGCCACCACCTGGTCAAGCAGGAAAGGTGCTAAAAGTGCTAGTGGTCAAAAATTATAACTTGGAAACGGTTTGACATAGCTTATCCAAACTTGGTTTATGGACTCCTGACCGTGTTCTGACCACGCATAACCATGAATCGAAACTCTGGAGCGCCCCTAGTGGTCAAATATTATAACTTGGAAACGGTTTGACGTAGCTTATCCAAACTTAGTATATGGACTCCTGACCGCGTTCTGACCACGCATAACCATGAATCGAAACTCTCTAGCGCCCTCTAGTGGTCAAATATGATAACTTGGACACGGTTTGACGTAGCTTATCCAAAATTGGTATATGGACTCCTGACCGTGTTCTGACCACGCAAAACCATGAATCGAAACTCTCTAGCGCCCTCTAGTGGTCAAATATGATAACTTGGAATGGACACGGTTTGACATAGCTTATCCAAACTTGATTTATGGACTCCTGACCGTGTTCTGACCACGCATAACCATGAATCGAAACTCTGTAGCGCCCCTAGTGGTCAAATATTATAACTTGGAAACGGTTTGACGTAGCTTATCCAAACTTAGTATATGGACTCCTGACCGCGTTCTGACCACGCATAACCATGAATCGAAACTCTCTAGCGCCCTCTAGTGGTCAAATATGATAACTTGGACACGGTTTGACGTAGCTTATCCAAAATTGGTATATGGACTCCTGACCGTGTTCTGACCACGCAAAACCATGAATCGAAACTCTCTAGCGCCCTCTAGTGGTCAAATATGATAACTTGGACACGGTTTGACATAGCTTATCCAAACTTGGTATATGGACTCCTGACCGTGTTCTGACCACGCAAAACCATGAATCGAAACTCTCTAATGCCCCCTTGTGGTCGAACATTATAACTTGGAAACGGTTTGACCTATCATAGCCAAAGTTGATACACAGACTGTGGACCATCTTCTGATCATGCAGTATGACTTATGTGAATCTCTGTAGCGCCCCTACTAAGAGAAAGAGTGTAAAAGGCAGACTGAGTGAGTGTGTGACAGGGAGTGTCTGCGAGTGTAAAAAATGAGGGTGAGACAAAGACAGCACACCTGTTTCGAGTGAATGTGCCTTCACTGTGTACCATTGTTGCGATATGCACTCTTTGCGGTGCACCTGGTGCGAGGGCCCGTCAACGCCGCTTGCGGCTTTAATTTTTCTTAGTTTTATACATGCATGCATTTGCACACTGTTTAAAGATAAACACATTGGCTGTGCCATAAGTTTCTATAAAAGGCACTGACAAGTCATCATCAGCACGGCTCAGAAGTTTTTGTCTCTCTCTCTCTCTCTCTCTCTCTCCCTCTCTCTCTCCCTCTCCCTCTGTCTCTTTCTCTCTTTTTCTTTCTCTCTCTCTCTCTCTCTCTCTCTCTCTCTCTCTCTCTCCCTCTCTCTCCCTCTCTCTCTCTCTCTCTCTGCCCACAGGGATTCTGGAGGTTCTCCACTGTATTCTGGTGGAAAGTCCGGAGGCCTTGAACATTATCCAGAAAGCCCACATTAAATCCATCATCTCCCTGCTGTACAAGCACGGCCGCAACCACAAGGTCAGCTACCGCTACCGCCGGCCGCCTCCCCCACACACAATAAACAAACAAACAAACAAACAAACAAACAAACGAACGGACAAACATACCAATAAGCTGGCAAACAGATGGCTGTTGAATAGAAAAGATAAAACACAGAGTTGGCAGTTCAGAGTAGCAATCCAAAGCTAATCCTTCATAGCAGCATCCCCTGCATTCACAAGCAGTCAGGACAGGAGTGAATGCTTATTTTATTCAGGACATCATGGTACAGGCCTGGCCTCCGTTTCCCAAAACTGACTTGCTATGGTAATTAGTTGCATTAGCTACTTTGAACCTGTAGTATTGGGGAACTGACCCATTGACACAGTGATGATTAGCACAGTGCTAATCTTTACCTGATGTATACAGACACAAACATTAAGGGTCAGTTTCTTCAACAGAAATGAAATATGACTACGTTTTTTTGTGACTTTGTCACACGTTAGTCTAATAATAAAGGGGGTGTGGAACAGGAAGGGAGTTTAGGGGAATGCAAGTGTTTGATTTACATATTAAAACTAGAAAAGCGCTCAGAGAACGCAGACTTCCGCCAAAGCAATGCGGTTACAGACACAATATAAATTCCAGATCATGTTCTGGATCACCGATTGCCACCAAAATCGAGTCAGTATCTTGTTTGTCCCAATATACACATTGTCTGAAAATTTCATCCAAATCTGTGCAGTAGTTTTCGAGTTATCCTGCTGACAAACAGACAAAAAGACAGACAAACAAACAGACAGACAAACCAACGCGACCGAAAACATAACCTCCTTGGCGGAAGTCACAAAAATGACATCGTCCAGAATCACTTACAGTGCCTTTTAGCCAAGTCCTAGACTACCTTGTAATTAAAGACTAAAAATCATCACGAAACAAACTTAGTCTATAGGGCTATTTCTAATCCATGGAAGCGAGTTGTTGTTGAGGTCTGTAGCCCCTTGTGTCGCAAAGCTATTTCCACTAGCTTGTTTTCACTGCAAGCCTCTAGTCTAAAGTATGTGTTACCGTATGTGAAGCTTGGCATTTTTGTCATAACACACACAAGCACGTTTCCCTCTGTGACATTCACGGCATGTCTCATAAAGAGAAGATGACAGATGCGTTTGGAGTCTTTGAGAATCTCCAGAGTGTTGACCCGAGAAGGGTGCTCACTGCTCGTGCTGGTGGAAGTCATTTGGGGAGTAGGAGGGGTGGGGGGGTGTTCATTCCTCACGCCTGTAAAAATCTTTAACCATCCACTCTTGTGTACTTACTCTCCCATTATTGGAAATGCCTGTCAAGCCTGACTAGCCTTAAAGCCCTGTAGAGTGGTGTAGGAGACATGCTAACTGATTTGGGTGCCTGAAGGCCTAATGCATAGAAGATGTATTCTCTCCTGCAGCTACTCACACAGAGATTAGTGAGCCACTCACTCAGTACTTGGGTTTATGATGGTTAAAACGGAGATATATAATGCACCATGAAGTTCATTTCCATCATTTATTCCTGCAGATTCTAAACGTCCTCAGTTCGCTCTGCCTTTGCAACGGAGTGGCTGTACGAGCCAATCAAAACTTCATCTGTGACCATCTCCTCCCTCGGCGAGATCTGCTGTTACAAACACGACTGGTCAACGACGTTCAAAGGTAATAATGGCTAAGTAATGAAATATGTGTATATGATTTTGAAGGATGGAAGCTTCAGTGTACTCAACACATGCCTAGACAATTTAGACATTGTTAATTTAGTTGAGACATTATTGCTGAAAGTGCCTGAAGTTGAATGGGATTTCTTTTTGAGTGTAAAAGCTCATTTTGTGCCACTATTAGTCATGATGTGTCAGCTAATCTCAATGTTAGCCAATCCTAAATGATCCTTTTAAGAGATTAATTCATCATTAGAAAAAAAAGCCTCTCCTCAGTGGAGTTTATGTGGCTGAAGATTTGTGCTTTCTAAGGAGGCAATAAGCCACTTGAATATTTAGGCTATCAGCGCTTGTGGAATTGATTAGGGTTTAAAAGTGGTCAAAAAGAAGGAGCCTCCCTCAGAAAGACATTCATCTTCTCTTGCTCTAAGGGCATTCCAAGGAAGAAACTGGCGAGAAAGTGAATATATCTTCCAAAGCTGTGCAGGGTATTATTCACAGAACTCATGCTGGCTTGTAGAAGAGTCGAGCGAGAAGCAGGGGACCTGGTGCGTGTCTGTGCTGATGGATAAGAACATCAGAATATAGTTAACTGCCAGATGCTTCAGAGGTCTTTAGCCACCAGCTCTATTATACACATAGAACTGCAGTCTCATCGGCAGCTGTGAGTGACTATACTGTAGGCTCAGGAATACCGACCTTCCGGGGAGAGTTTGGAGGAAAAAGGCATGTCTGGGATTTGATTTTGAAAGGAAAAGGAAACTATTCTGGGGGTCTGGTGGAAATAGAGTGCAGACAAGAAGTCATTTAGGTGAGGAAACACAAAGCCAGATAAAGGGATGCCGAAGGAACTGCTGTGGTCAAAAATGCGATTGCAGGCAAGAGATGGATCACTGCAGTCTTAATTTATTGTGCAACACTGGAAACAACAGTGCTTAGTTACTCACACTAGTCCAGTTGTGCCAAGTCCAGCATGTCCAGCTATTCTGGGAATGAGAGCCATTCTTATGCTAAATGCATTCAGTGTAAATTAGAGTTACATTTGTCATCCATTTGTGACCTAGGCTGTCAGGGTTATTGGGTATGGGGTTACTGGTTGACCCCTCAGCCCCTCTTGGTTGGCCTAGGCTCTTTGGGCTAACTTACTGATTAACCTAGGCTCTCTGGGCTATCTTACCGGTTAAAGACTTTTGATTTGGGCTTTTTGCCTTTATTAATCAGACAGGATAATATAGAGGTGGACAGGAAACAAGTGGGAGAGAGAGATGGGGTGGGATAGGGAAATGACCCCGGAGTAATGGCATGACGCTTTAACCCACTGAGCCATGGCGCCCCCTAATTTACTGGTTGACGTAGGCTCTTTGGGCTATCTTTTTAAGATATTTTTTGGCTTTTGCCTTTAATCAGATAGGATAGTGTAGAGATGACAGAAAGCAAGTGGGGAGAGAAATGGGGTGGGATCGGAAATGGCCTCGGGACGGAATCGAATCTGGGTTCCCGGAGTAATGGTCTGACGCTCTAGCCACTAAGCCACAGTGCCCCCTCTTTGGGCTATCTTATTGGTTGACCATCCTGGAGACATAATAACACACATTCTGGTGCTTGTAAACAGACCTCCATGAAACACATCCCCTGCTTTTAAACTTTATTCTTGGTTTTCTCACCATTTCAAAGAAGTCCCTGAAATGAATCAGGTTTCACCGTTTAGATAAATGTTAGCCTTAAACACTTGAGAGAAAATGTCTGCTCTTTCTCAAAGGAAATAGAGAAATATAAAGAATACATAAACACTCCCACATGCCTGGCTTACACAGTAGGTCCTAGCCTGAGGGGGTAGTGTGAATGTTTGATATAAAATACATCTACAGCAAATTGAAACTGATCCTTGAGGGAAATTACTATTCTACAGTACATTTTACCCACCTATGGTTTGTGGTTATGTGCACACACACAAACATACACACACACACACACACACACACACACACACACACACACACACACACACACACACACACACACACACACACACACACACAGAGAGAGAGAGAGAAAGATGTTGACATGAGACTGTTTTACCACTATAGGGATGCCAGTCAGTTTAGGTGCGATGATAAAGAAAATTTAAATTGTAAATGCTAAGATGAACGAATTAAGCCGTTTCCATACTTCAGGAAGGTATCATACATCACAGTCGTACATAAAATTGCATAAAATGTTCCATTTTCTCTCCATTTTCCCCTCCTTCCAGCATGCGCCCCAACATCTTCCTGGGCATCAACGAGGGATCTGCCCAGTACAAGAAGTGGTACTTTGAGCTGATGATCGACCAGGTGGACCACTTCGTGACCGCCGAGCCCACCCACCTGCGCGTCGGCTGGGCCACCACCAAAGGCTATGCCCCCTACCCTGGGGGTGGAGAGGGGTGGGGAGGGAATGGAGTGGGTGATGACCTCTACTCCTACAGCTTCGATGGACTGCACCTCTGGTCAGGTAAGTCCAATGGTCACTGGCCAGTAGGGATATGCCAGTGTGTGTGTGTGTGTGTGTGTGTGTGTGTGTGTGTGTGTGTGTGTGTGTGTGTGTGTGTGTGTGTGTGTGTGTGTGTGTGTGTGTGTGTGTGTGTGTGTGTGTGTGTGTGTGTGTGTGTGCGTGTGTGTGTGTGTGTGTGTGTGTGTGTGTGTGTGTGTGTGTGTGTGTATGTGCATGTGTATGGTGGGTGGGTATGCTATATCGTCTTATAAGAAACAGTGTTAAACCAAGTGCATCCCACATTTTGTTTTTATGCGCAGCAAACTAACATTCAAAATTCCAAAAGTAATGGTCTGCAGAAAATGCACATACACTACTGATTTGTGTTGTTGAAGAGTGGTATTCCATTCCATACCCTAATGGCTCTTCCTCAGGCCTTTAATCCTAATCCCAATTTCAGTCTCAATCCCAATGTCCCTGCTAAACCCCACACCCTGAACCCTAAGCCCTTAAAGACTTCTCTGGCATGAGATGATCTGATGATTTGCTGAGTGATGCCAGTTACATTTTTGAGGGTCCTGGGTTTAGAAATTGGAGTGGATCCCATCTCTGCTGAAATACAGTAAGTTGGCACTCAGAGGAATTGAGGATTTGGAACACCACCTTGTTTGTTGGTTAAATCCAGGAGATTAAGCAATTTTTACAAGCAAGAACAACACAGTGTTGGCAGAACTCCTGTAGTTGTGTAGGATTATATGTGTAGGCAGATTTTTTTTTCTTAGTATTACTACCTATTCCTTATGTCAACATTCTTGATTAGCCACAGAACATATCCATCATTACTTTATTCTGACATTAACTTTTTTATATAATGTACCTTCAGTATTTACAGTAAGGTACGTACTTATAACTTAAAATATGGCAAGATGCTGTACATTTTTCTGTGGATGTAATGGTTCATAGGCAAGTGAAGTTATTTCTTGTTGTACCATGCTATACATAATACAGTAACTTGCAGCAGCTGCTAATGCAATGCGGAGGTTTCATCATGCACAAATGCAATTGACTGTATGCACTTATAGCTATGGCTAAATGCATCCATGTATAGCTAAATGCATCCATGCAGGCATGCACCTGTGTTTACCTCAGAAAGCACCTGTCATCTGTCACCTCAATCTCACCTCTCACCTTGGCAGGTTGTATTCTCTCTCTGTATTTCTCTCTCTCTCTTTCCCTCTCTCTTTCTCTGTCTCTCTTGCTTTTCTCTTTCTCTCTCTCTTTACCTCTCTCTCTTTTGATTCCTCATCTCAATCCCACCTCTGGCCTTAGCAGGTTTTATTCTCTCTCTCTCTCTCTCTCTCTCTCTCTCTCTCTCTCTCTCTCTCTCTCTCTCTCTCTCTCTCTTTCTTTCTTTCTTTCTTTCTTTCTTTTGTTCTTTCTTTCTCTCCCAATCTCTCCCAATCTCTTTCTCTCTCTCTCTCTCCCTCTCTCTCTCTCTCTCTCTCTCTCTCTCTCTCTCTCTCTCTCTCTCTCTCAAAGCCCCTGTCCTATCCCTCATCTCAATCCCCCCCTCTGTCTCTCTATCCGTTGGCAGGTCGTATTCCCAGGGCGGTGGCGTCCATCAACCAGCACCTGCTGAGTGGTGAGGACGTGGTGAGCTGCTGCCTGGACCTGGGCGCCCCCAGCATGTCCTTCCGCATCAACGGCCAGCCGGTGCAGGGCATGTTCGAGGACTTCAACACCGACGGATTCTTCTTCCCCGTCGTCAGCTTCTCCGCAGGGGTCAAGTAGGCATCGAAAAGACACACACACACACACACACACACACACACACACACACACACACACACACACACACACACACACATGCACGTGCATACACAAACACCCACGCACACACCCACTCACATACAGTACACTCACATGCAGCATCATATAGAGTTAAAGAGACAGAGACACAGATAGGCACACAGTTTCTACTTCTGCCTCTTTATCTACTCTCTCTCTCTCTCTCTCTCTCTCTCTCTCTCTCTCTCTCTCTCTCTCTCTCTCTCTCTCTCTCGCTTCCTCTTTCAAACATCCTCCTCATCACACCTCTCTCTCATCTGAAATGATACAAACTCATGTTGTCTACTCAAATAACACACAATTTGTTTTGTTTAATTTTTTGGCTTATATATTGGTCTTCATCTCCCACCTCCTGCAGCCTGCAGGCAGATCAGACGCTGGTAAGAGTAAGAGAGGTTTTAGTGGGTGGCCTGCAGGCTGAGCATTTATAAGTAGGACAGGGAGGAGAGGCCAGAGCCGGAGCCAGCAACATTTCTCAATAATTTACACGGACATCCAGTCTTAGAGTGTTTTTAGAGGTGGAACTATTTTTGTTCTGACTTTGAATAAAAAAATAACCCACCAATGTCAGATGCTTTATCCTCTGGGCTCGCCTGGTTTCTCTGGGGCAGACTACCTTTTCACACACACACACACACACACACACTCACACACACACACACACACACACACACACACACACACACACACACGCACACCTTCACACACGCACACCTATACACACGCACCTCAAATTCTCAGCTTCCTTCCTTAAATGTTAAAAGTTTAATGTTACATTAAACAGTAAAGGTCACCTTAAGCAGTGGTGCCCCTTTCTGTATTACACAGAACATTTCCCAGGTGAAATTACAGAGGCATTTTATTCCTGTATCCCACTATTTTTTATTTATTTATTTATTTATTTATTTTTCGTGCCTGGAGCAAGTGTGTCAAAACATGGACTGTTTCTCAAAGTCGAGGAAGCATGCTTGGAAGGCATGCTTGGAAGGCTGCTTTTCTGAGTATTCCGTGTGATTGTGTGTCGCCAAGCTCTGTTCCAGTATCAAGGATACTTTCAAATCTCAATCTCAGTCAACTTCGAGGATCGAATCCTTCGTTTGTAGATTTTTCAAGGCTGCACTGATGGAACCTCATCTTCGTAGTGTACGACAAGTGAGTGTTCTACCAAGGAAGCATTCTTGACTTTGAGAAACACTCATGCTCTAATCAGGAAGTATGGAATGGGAAATGGAATGCACAGTCCATTATTCTCATAGACTGTAGATATAGAACTATTCTAGCAATTCAAGATTGTTAATGCTCAACAACCAATCAGATTGCACTTCTGTGTCTTGTGCCAGTAAAGAAGCTGGCTGATTGGCTGAAATAAAGCATGCCTCAGCTATGACCCAGTTTAGAGTTGTTGCCCATGGATGCAGATCATGCAGCAGACACATAGCAGATGAGAAGCAATAAAACTTGATTAAGACATAATTTGGATTGAGATACGTGTGGATGCCATCTTACGCTAGTGGGTGTTTACAGGGTTCGCTTCCTGTTGGGTGGTCGCCATGGCGACTTCAAGTTCCTGCCACCTGCGGGCTACGCGCCGTGCTACGAGGCCCTGCTCCCCAAGGAGAAGATGCACATTGAGCCGGTGAAGGAGTACAAGCGCGACCACGAGGGCATCCGAGACCTACTGGGCACCACCAAGCTCCTTTCCCAAGCCTCCTTCATTCCCATCCCCGTGGACACCAGTCAGGTTAGCCCACAGCCTCTCCGTGTGGCCCAGACGTCTGTCTCCAAAAACCATAGCTGCTATTAAAGGGCAACTTCAGTCATTTTCAACAAGAGCTCTATTGCTCAAGCTACTTGAGATTAGCCAATACTGAAGACGCAAGACATTTTGGTCCAACCATATAGTTTTCCTTGAACATAGAATAATCACTTACAACTATCCCAATGGGGCAGAATTTTGAACTGTATTTTTAACATCTTAACATACTCCAAATGTCACCACAAAAACTATGAAGTATCAACTGACACATTACAACACAGAACTGTATTGTATATGACTACAAATGGCTGGAAAATTAAAACTGTGTGTTTATGCAAGCAGCCAAACATTGTTTGTTTACAAAACGGTTTTGTAAACACTGCATAAAAACACTATTTTAACCACTTTGTCAGACATTTTTAGTCATAAACACTACATTGGTGTGTTGTAATGTGTCTGATGATGTTACATAACTTTTGGGGTGGTATTTGGAGCATATGTAGATGCTGAAAACAAATCTGCCCCATTGGGCTAGTTGTAAGTGATTATTCTCTGTTCAAGGAAACCTATATGGTTGGACCAAAATGTCTGGCGTCTTCAGTATTGCTTAATCTCAAGTAGCTTGAGCAATAGAGCTCTTGTTGAAAATGACAGAAGTTCCCCTTTAGCAACAATGCTTTTGGGAAACGGACCCCAGGCCCCATAGTGCATATACACTGACCACTGACCAGACAAAGGCCAACTGACTCCAAATCACACCAAGCACAATCAGTCTGTGTCTGTTGGTCTGTTTGCTTGTTGGTGTCCAAAACTCCAACTGGCAGTTTGGCTCTCAGATCATTCTAAAGACTGCAACCAATCATTGCCAAGCTGAATATTTGGGGTTTGTTATGGATAGTCTGGGCAGTGGGCAGCATCTCCTCAGGCCAAAACAATGGGCGTGCCAACTCCCTAACCATGTGTTCCATGGAATACTGGCTCCCAAATCCTTCTTCACTGCAACCCCCTGCAGGATATAGAACTACACTAATGGGTTTATTGCTGTGGTTTGCCTTAAGCACAATGGCCAGTAATGTTCTACTATTGTGTGTTTTCATTAGTGTGCTTCCAGTCTCTCTTGTTTACGTTTCTCTCTCTCTCCTGTGGCCAGATTGTTCTGCCCCCTCAGCTGGAGCACGTGAGGGACAAGCTCGCTGAGAACATCCATGAGCTCTGGGGCATGAATAAGATCGAACTCGGCTGGACATATGGCAAGGTAAGGACACAAAAAAGGGAAAGAGATTAATTGTTGAGATGAGATCTTAATGTTCTTGTGTTCACAAATATTGTTCAAGTAAATATGTTTATTTCTTATAATGCTTTGGCGATTACGTAAGGAAGATTGCAACGCACGCCAAAACAAAAAGGTGCTGGCTACCGATCAGTTAGTCCGAAGGTATGAGAGAAAAGGTGCCGTACCCTCAAAGTCCAAAAACTACGAAGTTTAATTAATAAAAAGTGGAAAAGTAAAAACGTTCCGGCGCAAGACCTTCATCAGATCAGGTGGAAACACTGTACTAACAGTCATGCTAATAAAGAAATATTGAATTGAATTGGATTGATTAAAAAAAAAAAGACTTCCATCTAAATCTACTCAAAAGACCTGATAAATCTTCATCATTCTAGTCATGACTGAGCCAAGATGTCTGAAAATGTGGCGACCATCGGCCAATAGGAGCAGGAGTAATAAAAGGCCTGTGTGGTTCATGAGGAGCTGATAAGTCTTTATCAGTAGGTTATTATGTGGGAACTCTTCTCTCTTCTTCCTCACACAAATGGAGATCTATATCAGGGCTTCATTATCTTGCATCTGCACGTTGAGTCTTTCACTCGCTCAAGATTTGCATTATCTAAAGAAGCACTAAGGGAGGGAACAGTGCGAATGTCATTTTTTAATGTCTCCTGAGGATGTTTGATGAGATTTTAATTAGAGCCGTTAAGTGACCCTCAGTAGCCACAGTGTGGATGGACCGGGGCTCGGGCCACACACATTGATTTTCATCTCTGGTTATATAGGGGAGCTGAAGGTGGAGAGGCCTTTGATTTATGCTCTCCTCCTTGTGAAACTCCCCGCGGCGCAGAGGGAGGATGTGTGTGTGTGTGTGTGTGTGTGTGTGTGTGTGTGTGTGTGTGTGTGTGTGTGTGTGTGTGTGTGTGTGTGTGTGTGTGTGTGTGTGTGTGTGTAGAAACGCTGAGCACACAGCTTGCTTTTGTATTCCGTTAGCGGAGGTTCACCAAGCCTGTCGTCACGCATGCAGCAGCCTCCTCAGAAACACAACAGCCTTGTTTGACAAACTTAATGAGCAGTTCTGCCATTCCGAGGAGTAGAGGGGAGAAAAAAAAAAAATGAAAATAATTACGGGTGAAGACTCTGCACCATCACTCACAGAGGCCGGACCTCATCATTTATTAAGGACAATATTTTGGAGGCCCAGCTGTTGGCAGATTAATTTCCCTTTAACGAGGACCTCATTACGTCAAAGTGACATTGTCCCGTGCCCTGACTGGGAGCTTCCCCAGGATGAGCGGCTCAGACTTGGCAGCCGAGACGCTGGGCCCATTTGACGGCCATTTTTCATTTACAATCGCTCTATTGTGATCCCGGCTCCCATTGCAATCCCATTTGCGGCGCACAAAACTGATTTGATAGGCCGTATCTTTTTTATATTGTGGAAGTGGCCAATGCATTATGCGTGGTGGAGGTGATGCGTCTTAATTGGAAATGCGTTACTGCAATCCTTTGCAGCAGCAGCAGCAGCAGCAGCGCATCCACACACAACAGCAGCGCCCGAGGACGCTGAACTGCAGCCAGGAACTGTACTTAAAGTACAGAGATAAGCAGAAATAGATTTAACCGCAGTAAATTGAAAGCCTGGTAAAGGATAGGACGTTGTAGTGTGTGTGTCACAAAGAGAAGAGTCATTTAAAGGGCTTGACATTGTCAGACAAGCTGTGGGAATTCAAACATGGGCAGGGTTGTCTAACATTAAAAATAGATTATTGGTGTTATTTATTTCACGTCTTCAAACACATCAAATACTGTATTTATCAGTAACGTCAGCCACAGGAACTTTCCTTGACTTATTCATCTCTACCCTTGACAAAAATCAGTCTCAGTGACTGTGTGCTGTTAACCGCTGTGTCCTCTTCTTGTCCTCAGGTGCGGGATGACAATAAAAGACAGCACCCCTGTCTCATTGACTTCTCCAAATTGCCCGAAACTGAAATGAATTATAACCTGCAGATGTCATCCGAGACATTAAAGTAAGTTACCGTGGAAACAGTCCGCAGTTTCAGCCCACAGATTTCCGCCGTGGCGTCTGTCTGTGTCTGTGTCTGTGTCTGTGTCTGTGTCTGTGTCTGTGTCTGTGTCTGTGTGCTGCTGGAGCAGGAAGAGTAGCGTAGTGTGAGAGAGTTCCAGATTTGGGCCTGTGATTTAAATTCTAATCATGGCTGTACTTTAATCCCCCAAGTGAAGCCCCTGAGACTGGGTGTATTGATTGGGCCAGGCCGAAACCAGGAACTAATTTCACTCAAAACTCTCAGCATCTCTGCCCCCATACATTAGAAATGCATTACTGTTAGCCTCCATTATCCTGCACTATTGAATACCTCCATTGCTTTGCTCATTTATTTCAGGTAGTGCCTAATATAAGTAGCAGGCACTGGCCTGTGTTTAGTGCTCCGGTCTTATCTGATTAGATCCAATGGACTTGGCCAGCTCAGCCAGTCATTATCTCTCTGTAGCAACATCCATTTTGGGCACGCATCATTGTTTATTTCACACACCTGCCTTGTCTTGTCCAGGACCCTACTGGCTTTGGGCTGCCTGGTGACTCAGGTCAATCCCAATGCTGAAGAAGATCTGAAGAAAGTCAAACTTCCTAAAAAGTAAGTGTTATCTACCCATTAGATAATAAAAAAAAATCTTGAATTTCCAATGGGATGAATAATTTATTTATCTATCTAAAACGATAATTTAATTGTCAAATTGTGAGTATTCAAAAAATTACTTAACTTACAAGGGTACTCTTCTTTTTTCTTTTTAAATTATTGTAGCTATATGATGTCCAACGGTTATAAACCAACGCCACTGGACCTTTCTGACGTGAAGCTAAATCCAGGTCAGGAAGTTCTGGTAGATAAACTGGCCGAGAACGCTCACAACGTTTGGGCCAAAGATAGAATCAAACAAGGATGGACCTATGGCATCCAGCAGGTAAGACAGAGTCATCTCTATATTACAAGTTGGACCTACTGCACCTCTAGTGTGTGTGTATTACAGTAAGTGTTTGCATAAGGGAGAACTGCAGCCATTTTCAACCCCTAGCCCTGTCATTCAAGGTCACAGTCATAAGAATATAAAAATGTTAGCTCATTTTGGCTCAGGTTTACTGTAATCCCCCCCATAGGATAGCTTAAGCCACCAGTCCACTGTATAGCCTACTGTATATTGTACCAAATTGTCTTGTTCTTTTTCCTACTGAAGGGACTTTAGGTTGAAGACAGCCATAGTTCTTATAATGTCATCACATGTTACTATTCTACTGCATGGGCTAGGGCACGATTACAGATGTTTACAGATGGAAAGCTTTACCACTAATTTCCCTCTCTCTGTGGTGTTGTTTAGGATCTGAAGAGCAGACGCAACCCACGCCTGGTGCCATATGCTTTACTCGATGAGAGAACCAAGAGATCCAACCGCGACAGTCTCCGCGAAGCGATCCGAACACTAGTCGGATATGGGTACAACATTGACCCTCCAGACCAAGAGAGTGAGATTTGCAGTTTTATTTCAATCATTCACTATTCATTTAGTAGCAATAGCATTCTACATTAGTAGCTAAATGCAAAACTTCGTTTGTCCTTTTATGTGTAGCAAATGCTTTATAGAAGATATTCATTCATTGTTGCATGTACAGTAATGGCATTTTATCTGATTCAATCTTTAGCAGATTTTTTAACACAGCAAAAACCCTTTTTTTAATATCTGCTACAGTATTTACTGTAACAGAGCCTATACCAAACAACAAACACCAAACAACATTTCTCTCTCATTGTGATTTGTAGACTTCCTTTGATGACTTGCAGAAATAAAGTTAAGCCTAGTTTAGTTTAGTTTAGTTTAGCCCTAGGCCTCCTTTAATGATGTCACCCAAATCTTTTCATCCTCAGCTGCCCACGGCGTGGAGAGGCAGAGCATCGACACGATCCGCTTCTTCCGCGTGGAGAAGACCTATGCGGTCACCACTGGGAAGTGGTACTTTGAGTTTGAGGCCCAGACGGGCGGGGAGATGCTGGTAGGCTGGGCCAGACCCGGCTGCAGGCCTGACCTGGAACTGGGAGCTGACGACCTGGCTTACGTATTTGACGGGTCCCGCGTAAGTGGCTGCCCTCCGCTAAACACAGCACCTATACATTTACATCTTGGGGACACTTTAGAATAAGAGTGTACAATAATTAGCAAAATGTCCTTTATGATGGTTAACTAACTAAGTTGTAACTTGTTAGCTTAGGAATAGTTTTGTGGGAAATGGACATTTTTGTCATGTCCATAATAATGCCAGTGAAATGCGATGGTATGGTGTGATGTAAACAATTACATGAAATTTGATCATTTATTTAATATACATCATCTTTCACATCATACAAATATGGAGATGTTTTAGTGGCACAAAGGATTTTAGTGTAGAATGTTATGAGCCATATGCATACTGTAGCTATCTGACTTTGCACATGAAGTGTTGCCAAACCTCTTGTTGAACCTCCATTACTGTAAACAGCTGCAGCTGAGTGATTTCATGACTTTGTCATTAAAGGAGAAATTTGGTGTGATAAGGACCCAAAGTATATTGTAACATCATAAAAAGTTGGAACACTTGCAGAATTTTGATACTTTCTTGCAGGCCGGAGAAAACCACTTGCTAGTTCTATCTTCCAGGGGCATCTAGCTAGGTGGTAGTAACCAAATCGCTGTTTTAAACCATAGAAAGGCTCAAAAAAGCCCCACATTTTGTTCATTTATAGTATAATGATAGTTCCAACATTTTAAACTAGGCATTGAAAACGTAGTAATTGTACAGATAACTACTTACCCCCGAGCTGGATGCCTCCGGAAGCTACAACTAGCAAATGGTTTTCTCCGGCCTGCTCAAAATGATCTCAAAATTCTGCAAACACTTCAACTTTTAATGATGTTACAATATACTTTGGGTCCTTATCACACCAAATTCCTCCATTTAGGTGACAAATAACATAATGCCTGTGAATGCTTATTGTTTTTTAAATATATGAATAGTTACTGTAACATCATTAAAGTGTATACAAATGAGAAACAGTCAATAAACAGACTTTAGTATTTGCAAGTCTGTTATCCACTATGACCCTTCTAGCAAAGTGTTACCCCAATTAAGCTATTTTGTAGAATAGAATGGAGAACCAACTATGTGAATAATACACAAGGCAGTAAAGTTAGTGAATTGAAGGTCATGTATCGGCAAAATAGGTATAAATTCATGGCATAATAAATTAATTATCATGTAATCCTTACTTGAGTCTTGTTGTTCTTAGGGCCGACGTGTGCACAAAGGGAGCCACTTCTTCGGCCGCCCCTGGAACAAGGGCGATGTGGTGGGGTGTATGATCAACATGGAGGACAAGTCCATGATCTTCACTCTCAACGGCGAAGTTCTCATCACCAGCAACGGCTCCGAGCTTTGCTTCGCTGACTTTGAGACGGAGGACGGTGAGTGAGCGAGTGAGCGGGCGAGACATGCAAGCGAAGCACCAATCAATCAATGTCACCGTTTTAATGCTCACCAATAGATGGAGATGAAGGAGCTCTCAAGTGGGGCATCTTGACTTATATGGCAACACGGTGTGATTACAAACGAGCAAAACATAAAGTACAAAATGAAAAAAAAGAGTAAATGATTCAGCCAACTTGTCCATTAGCCAAAGCCATCAGAGAGAATGTTTCCGAACCTCGGCCAACAACCGCTGGGTGTTGTGTCGCCCTTCCAGGTTTCATCCCCGTGTGCAGCCTGGGTCTCTCCCAGATCGGCCGCATGAACTTGGGGAAGGACGCCAGCACCTTCAGGTACTACACCATGTACGGCCTCCAGGAGGGATTCGAGCCTTTTGCAGTCAACATGAACCGCGACGTCACCATGTGGTTCAGCAAACGCCTGCCCACCTTTGTCAACGTGCCAGTGGACCACCCCCACATTGAGGTGAGCCCCCCATCAGCCATGGGCGTTGCGTGTGTGTGTGTGTGTGTGTATGTGTGTGTGTGTGTGTGTGTGTATGTCACCCCCACATTGAGATGAGCCTCCCCATCACACATGAGCTGAGCACAAATCATGAGCATACACTAGCACCCCAACTTTCAACTGAACCCTGTGGCACAAATCTTGGGCCTAGCACCCCCACAGACTGTGTGTGTGTGTGTGTGTGTGTGTGTGTGTGTGTGTGTGTGTGTGTGTCTGTGTGTCTGTGTGTGTGTCCTATATAAAACTGCACTATCCTTGACTATCCAGTGGTGTACTACAGTATATATCTGTGTGTGTGTGTGTGTGTGTGTATGTGTGTGTTAGCATAATGTACTGTATATATTTTTGTGTGTGTGTGTGTGTGTGTGTGTCTGTGTGTGTCCTATACTGTAAAACTGTAGGATCATTGATTATCCAGTGTCTACAGCATACATGTATGTCTTCCTACTCCAGGTGACCAGAATCGATTGTACCATGTGTGTGTGTGTGTGTGTGTGTGTGTGTGTGTGTGTGTGTGTCGTGTCGTGTCGTGCGTGCGTGCGTGCGTGCTGTGTGTATCATTAACATTAAGTCTATGTCTTCCTGCTTTAGGTGACCAGAATCGATGGCACGGTGGACACGTCCCCGTGCCTGAAGGTGTCCCATAAGACCTACGGCACGCAGGCCAGCAACAACGACATGCTGTACTGCAGACTGAGCATGCCCGTAGAGTTCTACCCCGGGCCCAGACAGAACATCGAAGGTACTGAAGGAACCGAAGCTCCCAAGAAAGAAGATGGTAAAGTAGACTATGGAAGCATCACAAAGGTACTGTAAATAGTATACTGCTAATATAGAGCTCTCTTTAGTATAGTGTAATGGATGCCAAGTAGCTCGGCTAGCAGGCGGCAGTACGTCTAAATCCTCACAACCCTATCCTTCAAGAACGCTCCTAAACTAAAGTACACAGCAGACACTTTTATCCAAATTTAGCTTGGGTAGAGGATGGGTAGAGGATGATGTCTAAACTAGTTGCATGATAAAAGCGTACAGTATCAAGCATATCAAAATATGTGTCAAGGTTCAAATAGTCCCATTGTGTCACACAAGGCGTGCTTCATCAGGCTTCCAATCTTGAATGTTCTAGAAAAAGGGCTGTACTGAGTTAAAGAGAGTGATGCGGTGGTATTTTTCCCCCAATACTGTTACTCTGTGAGATTATTACTTGTGTCATAACTATTATTTTCCAGTACTAATACGCTGTGAGATTATTATTAATTGTGTAATAACTATTGGATTATTAATTCTATTCTCACAATTTTTTCCCCAGTACTATTACTATGTGAGATTATTAATTCTGTTATCACTATTATGTTTCAGTACTAATACACTGTGAGATTATTATTAATTCTGTTATAACTATTGGATTATTAATTCTATTCTCACTATTGTTTCCCAGTACTATTACTCTGTGAGAGTGTTTGCTGGTCAGGACCCCACCTCTGTGTGGGTGGGCTGGGTCACCCCAGACTACCACTACTACAGTAAGAATTTCAGCCTGGGCAAGATCCGCACCGTCACCGTGACGCTGGGAGACGAGCGCGGCCGCGTCCACGAGAGGTGAGTTTCAGACATGATTGAAATGCAAAGCAGCAGTCGGGAGGATTTTTTAATCTGAAACTGGCAAGGTGGCGGGTACGGGTAGCCTGGGACTCCAGGGGGACAGCAGGTCCTTTTATCTGTTTTTGTAAGGGAGCATCTGCCATCAAAAGTACTGCAAGGCAAGGCAAGGCAAGGCAATGCACACAACAACAACAACATCAACAACAACAACAACAACAACAACAACAACAACAACGACAGCAAAGCTCAAACCACCCAGTGTCTTTAGCAAATAAAACCTGCTGTCTAATTCATGTCCTTTGTTATGTCCTCTGTTTTTGTGTCCTGTCTCTCCTCTCCTTTGTGTCCTTGCATCCTGTCCTGTATCCTTCTCTTCTTGCTCCCCTGTCACCCATCAGCATAAGGAGGAGTAACTGTTATATGGTGTGTGTGGGAGACGTCTTACGAGGCTCCTCCTCTCGCTCCAACGTCGACCTGGAGATCGGCTGCTACATCGACCTGGCATCTGGTCTCGTCTCTTTCACTGCCAATGGCAAGGAGTTGTCCATCAGCTACCAGGTACGCACCACAACTTCAGTTATTTAATGTTTTACTAATAACTTACTTCTAAAGAGTTATGGATGCATTATAACCCCTTATGAATGCATTTTTAAAGCTTTACGAATGCTGGGTTCATAGAAAGTGTTACCCACTGTAGCGAAATGAGAGAGTGGTGTACAACTTGAGTCTCCAGGGTGCTAATGTAACGGATGGCAACTTGCCCGGGTTAGCTGGCGGCAGTACATGTAAATCCTCACAACACTATCCTTCAAGAACGTTTCTAACCACTGAGTCGAAAGCCTGGGCTTTTCAGCTCAGGGGTTAGAACGTTCGACTCCCATACTGTGGGTTTGTTGTAGCGATGTGGAGACGGGTTCTAGACCTGTGTGCGGTTCTAGACCAACCCCAGCTGCATTAAACATGCAACTTGACTGCAACGCCATAGATAGCTAATGTCATGACAGCCAGAGCGCATACTCAATCATAGTGACAGTACTCCCATCACAGCCACCTTCCAAAGTGATGCTAATCAAGCCACTGGTAACAACTTTGTGATTCTGTCTCTGAATACCAATCACCACACACTAGCGCTACAGCAAACAGTGATGTAGAATACAAACTATTCCAATCCATTTGAGGAGTCGGAGTCGATGTCTAGACGTATCCGGGACGCTGTGGCAAGATGGTGGCGTAATTGCCTCCATTAAAAGGCCAGATGCATTTGGAAGTGATTAAAGTGAGCTGATCCCTCAGTGGAAAGTCTAAAAAGTGGGAGCCCAGAAGCAGATAAGCCCTGCAGGTCGGCGGGCAGGGCTGTTCTGCACTAATGAATGCAACGCTGCTGCATCTCCTTGATGGCTGACGTTGATACAGCACCAGAATGGGGCTCCCGTTGTCACTGGAGACAAGCCGCAATCTATTTCCCGTCTGAAAGCTGACTGGATTTACATTAATCCCGACTCTGTACCCCTCCCTTCCCCGTCACACACACACACACACACACACACACACACACACACACACACTCACTCTCTCTCTGTCTCTCTCTCATTCACTCCCTCACACCCACACACACACACACACACACACACACACACACTCTCTCTCTCTCTCATTCACTCACTCTCTCACACACACACACACACACACACACACACACACACACACATATACACACCCACATATACACACCCACTCATACACACACACACACACACCCCACCTGCCATCCAGCACTCCAGCACCAACCCCCTTGTGCGACATTAGCTTGTCAAGCAAGGAGCGGCATAGTTTAAATTAGAGTACGTGACTAAGCATCTGAGCATGACCAGCGGACAGATGGTCTCAGTGGACGTCTCTGAGCGGCGTACTGACAGGATTCCTCTTCCTCTGTGACGCACACACACACACACACACACACACACACACACACACACACACGCACTGACAGGATTCCTCTTCCTCTTTGTCCCAACCAGGTGGAGCCCAACACCAAGCTGTTTCCTGCCGCCTTTGTGCTTCCAACTAGTTCTAATTTGCTCCAGTTTGAGTTTGCAAAAGTCCAGGTAGGTTTTGTCTTTTGTCTTTTTTCTGTAACGCTTAAAACACTTCAACAAACTTTTTTTGCTATTGCAATCTTAGCTTTATAATCTTTATGACTTGTAGATGCAAAAATCAAATCATCAATCAAAGAATGATCTTAACATACATTATACTGTATGTTTTACTTACTCAAGATAAACACAATCCAAGATAAATGATGTTTATCACAAGATAAGAGATGTTTGGCTTTTATCGGTGAAGTTAATGCTGTTTGGTTAATATGCTGTTAGTGCTGTTTGTTCTACTGTAGCACAGTGTCTTTATTAACTCTGATCCAATTTCCAACCTCTGCTGCAGAATGCCATGCCCTTGTCGTCGGCCATCTTTAAGAGCCTGCACAAGAACCCTGTGCCCCAGTGTCCGCCGCGTCTGGACGTGCAGACCATCGTGTCGGTCCTGTGGAGCCGCATGCCCAACACCTTCCTCTCCGTGGAAACGGCACGAGTGAGCGAGCGACACGGCTGGGTGGTGCAGTGCCTCGAGCCGCTGCAGATGCTGGCCGTACACATCCCAGAGGAGAACAGGTTAGTCTTTTATTATTTGTAATATTTTTAATATGTTTTATTAGCGTTTTTTTGTAAAACATTTTTAATACTAGAATTCTATGTATCGATATGAACATTGCAGGGGTGACAATCCCATTCCGTTGTTATAAGAACACCATTGACAATAAAGAATCTATCTATCTACAGTCTATCTATCTATCTATCTATCTATCTATCTATCTATCTAAATTCAACAACAAACAAACAAGAGAAGAAAATATATTCCTAAACATTAAAGACAGGAAAGAAAAGAGAACAGGTTAGTGTGTGGGCCAGTCTGACTTGACTGGTCTGGGAGTACAGGAGATATCCTGGTGATTTCACCCTGTCTGATTCTCACTGAGGAACCTGAGCCAGCAGGTGATCCGTCTCACGGGACAGTGATCACACTCACACACACACACACACACACACACACACACACACACACACACACACACACACACACACACACACACACACACAGACACAGACACACACACACACACACACACACACACACACACACACACACACACACACACACACACAAACACACACACACATCCATCTCACGGGACAGTGATCACACACATTTGTATTTCAGTGTTTCAGCACCAGAGTTTAGTACTCCCAGGGGCATGTTTTACTTTGACATTCACACACATGCTCACACACACACATGCTCACACACGCACACACACACACACACACACACACACACACACACACACACACACACACACACACACACACACACACACACACACACACACACACACACACACACACACACACACACACACACACACACACACACACACACACACACACTCACAGGACATGTTCCGTATGTACTGTGCCGAATTCCTTCATACGCAGCCACACTTGCGTGGATGATAGGCACCTCATTTTCTTTATGAATATTGTGTGCTGTAAGCATCATTAATCTGTGTACTCAAACGCCCTGATTACTGTCTCGGGAACAATCACTCTGAAATACCTACACCCACCCACACCCATACTTTTTTGGTAATAGGTTTTGTGCAAGTAGTGATTGCATACAATATTAGCTGTCCCTTTAATCTAAAGGCTAATACATTTTCCTTGAAGGAGTTCTGATTATAAAATGGTAGATACTGTTCCGGGATGTTGAAGTGGTTCTCCAATTGAGTGTTAAATTACTTAAGGAGTAAATGGTAAACTTTCCAAAAAACACAATTACCCTGAAATTGAGGTGGACATTGAAACCTTTGGGAACTAGTGTTACAAAGTGTTTCATTTTCTCCATGTAAAATTAGGTAATTTACAGTAGCGAGGCATTGTGCCGCCCCACCTCCACCCTCTTGGAGGACACCATTCTGCTTTATGATTTTGTACTAGCTCTGTTATGTGGGTGTGGAGAAGCAAGCAGACAAATTTAATGTCAACTTGTCATGACTGAGAATACTTCACATTGTCACTTTGATTGCTGTCAAAATGTCCTGATCAAGATAAACCAAACAATGTCAAGTTGTCATGACAAAAACCGAATGACACTCAGGAGATCATAAACATCTATGACAAGTTTATAATGTTTATGTCAAATGAATTACAGTTAATGCCATTAACTGTACAGTCATGCCATAGTTACTGTATGACAGTGTCATGACAGTCTTATGTAGGTTCTTTCAAATGAATTGTTACCAAATAAATGTCTAATTTCTGCATCAGATAGTCAGTGGATTAATCTTGTCAGGATGTTGTGGTGATGAGGCCCATGTCTGTCTGTCTTGTGGTCCAGGTGTCTTGACATCATGGAGCTGTCGGAGAACGAGGCTCTTCGGCAGTTCCACCACCACACTCTGCAGCTGTACTGCGCCCTCTGTGCCCTGGGCAACACCCGAGTAGCCCACGCCCTCTGCAGCCATCTCGACCAATCCCAGCTCCTCTACACCATCGACAACCAATACCTGACGGGCCAGCTGCGCGAGGGCTTCTACAACGTGCTCATCAGCATCCACCTGGACACGGCGAAGGAAGCGCGCCTGATGATGAAGGATGAGTACATTATCCCTGTCACCCCGGCAACCCGCAGCATCTGCCTGTTCCGCGACGAGTCCAAGAGCCACACCCTCCCCGGCGTTGGCCTCAGCACCACCCTCGTCCCCGGCCTCACCTTCTCCCCTCCCTGCTTCATCAGCTCCAAGCGCGAGAGGCATCTCTTATGCCCCGAGATCCCACTGGCCAAGCTCAAGGCCAAGGCCATCTCTATGCTGACCGAGGCCGTGCACGGCGGTGGCGTCCACATCCGGGACCCAGTAGGGGGCAGCGTAGAGTTCCAGTTTGTGCCCATTCTTAAGCTCATCAGCACGCTACTGATCATGGGTGCACTCACCAGCGACGAGGTGAGACTCGTGCTGCTCCTCATCGAGCCAAACGTCTTTAAGGAGGAGCAGCCGGCCATCACGGCAGGGGAGGCTGGTCCAGGGAAGGAGGAGGTGACCAGTGCGGAGGGGAAGGCTGTGGAGGCCGGAGAGGAGGAGGCCAAAGAGGCCAAACAGCTGGTCAGGGGCCTCCTGGAGAAACATCTGCCCGAGTCCGTCAAACTGCAGGTCAGAGAGGCTCCTCTGCCCGAGCCCTGGGGGTCCGTTTCCCAAAAAGTATAACCTGTTAGCTACTTAGTTAGTTGGCTATGGGAAATTACATTTCAACCAACAAAGTTGCTAACTAACTAAGTTAGCAACTAAGTTAACATAGTAGCTAACTAAGTTAGCAACTGTGCTTTTGGGAAACGGACCCCTGAGCAGTGGTGCTGGAGTGGTGTTGTGTTGTGCTGTGCTGTGAGGGGGGACAGTAAAACAAAATGGATTCCATGGGTTCCATTTATAGTAAAATGCCTTAAAATGTAAAAATTACCCTCTTTTAGTTCATGCCCACCAAGTTAGGGAATCCATCTATTTTGACAGAATAACATTTGAATATGTGAAGATGATTGGTCTAATTGTAGCAAAATATTGTTGGCAGGTCAAATTCATTAGCAACCCAGAGAACACAAACAGCCCTAAGAATGCAACTGTTCCAAAAATATTCCATTGGCTTCTATCCGAGTGTGTCTTCTAAAGGAAAACAAGACCATCCAACAATAATTCTTGGAATAATTATTCACTGTACCACACTGTATGGTCTGTGTAATGTGTGTGTGTAATGTGTGTGTTTGTCCACGCGTGTTTCTGTGTAGATGTGTGAGCTGCTGCACTACTTCTGTGACTGTGAGCTGAAGCAGCGTATCGAGGCCATTGTGGCGTTCGCAGACTCCTATGTGTCCAAGCTGCAGTACAACCAGAAGTTCCGTTACAACGAGCTGATGGAGGCTCTCAACATGTCTGCCGCCGTCACTGCCAAGAAGACCAAGGAGTTCCGCTCTCCTCCTCAGGAACAGGTACCGCCATAGGCTACCACCAAGGAACCATAGGGTACCACCATAGGGTCCCACCAGTCTGATATTGTAATAGAGGAAATCTGAACAATCCAGTGCATAGTTATTTGTTGGTGTTTTATTGTAATATACCAGAAATGCCTTTTTGCACCTTTAAGGCAAACAGCACCTTGTGCCATATAGCCTCATCCAGAAGGTTTGAACATAAAGCTTTAACATTAACAGCTTTAGCCAGAAGATTTGAACATAAATCATCATTAATATTAACTGTTTTAGCTTGAGGGACAGCGTGGTAAAAAAAAAAATGCCGTTGGAAGTTGCTGTAAAATCCCGAGAGGAACACTGAGGTGTCTGGTCTATAAATTTGAGAAATATGTTCCCATATCAAGTACTGCTCACTTTAGGAGATTTACTTGCTTTATGCATGACCACTCCTTCCCCAAGTCATTCATTACAGAAAGCTCCTTCCCCTTTTAATTCATTTTAAATCCACTTCTCCCGTGGGCAAATTGATTTGAGAAAATGATATTAATCTTCCACTCCTCAGTTTTCCCCAACAGCAAAGGCCACATACTTCAGAGGCAATGCTTGTAGCTAATGTACTTCCTCATGTGGACACTCTTAATTGTTCTGAAAGTGATGTACAGAAACATTAGGCATAAATGTGCCGCGTCCAAAAGGAACTTGGCAGAGACTCAATTCTCACTGCTAATACTGTATGTGCTGCAGGCTGTGTAATGATTCTGGATGACTGATCACAACACTCAATGGTGTTTTTTGCCCCTACTGGCACCTTCCAGGCAGCACAGCCTTAAAGAAATAGTTCACCTCTTTATGGAAATTGGTTATTCATCCCCTTACCTGGTGTTACATATGTGGGTAAAGCATTTTGGGTTTTTTTAGCTTTAGCTTAGCTTAGGCGCTGGAATGTAATGTTGCCAGATAGCAACACTTTGGCAACTTTACTTTCCAGTGCCTATGCTAAGGTAAAATTGGGGTTGCCAGACTAGGACAACGCATGCACTGAGACCAAAACGCTCTTACCCACAAATGTAACTCCAGGTAAGGGGGTGAATAACCAATTTTCATTAAGAGGTGAACTATTCCTTTAAAAAGCACTACCTTAACCTCAACCCTATGCCTAACCCCTGTTTCAGACTATACACTTCCGTCGACGGAACCCATTAACTTTGCATGGAGTTTTCCCAAAATGCATTGTGGGTCCGTCTGTTCCGTCAGCTCCAGCGTCCGTTGAAAAGTGGAAAAATGTTCAACTTTTCAGGCAGCAACGGATCCCCCAACTAATCAAGATCGACTCCCCCTCCGTTAGACACGCCCTCTGTCATCCGTCAACGAATGAAACTGATGTACAGAAACATTAGGCATAAATGTGCTGCGTCCAACAGGAACTTTGGCAGAGACTCAACTCTCTCTCCTAATATGTGCTGTAGGCTGTGTAATGATTCTCTAAGACTGATCACAGCACATCAGAAATGTTTTTCGGAACAGCTTGGATCATGTCTACACACTGTTTCTTCAGATTGATCATACAGTATGTTTGGTTATTCCCTGTGGGTGTGTGTTTTGTACAAGCTGTTGTATTCTAATCTAATCCAGATTAATATGCTGCTGAACTTTGGGCTTGGAGACGACTGTCCCTGTCCTGAGGAAATACAAGACGAGTTGCACATCTTCCATGATGATTTGCGCATACACTGTGGTAAGACTCTTTATATACACACACACACACACACACACACACACACACACACACACACACACACACACACACATACACACACACACACAAAGACACACGTATACATTTACAATACACACACACACACACACACACACACACACACACACACACACACACACACACACACACACACACACACACACACACACACACACATACACACACACACACATACACACACACAGACACACACACACACACACACACACACACACACACACACACACACACTCACAGTTGAGAGTATTGACCTAAGCCACACACTCCTCCTGTGTTCTCCCCACACACAGGCATCCCAATCGAAGAGGAAGAGGAGGAACCGGACACATCCATCAAAGGTCGTCTGATGTCTCTGGTCTACAAGATCAAGGGCAGGCCGCAGAAGAAGGAAGAGGAACCAACAGAGGAGGAACAAGCCACTCCAAGTAAGTGGCACCTAAGATAATACCAGTGATATGCAGCAGGATCATATATGGAGATACATGTTATGTCTATTCACAGTTTTCAAAGCCTGATTAACAATAATGCCAGAAATCGGGCCGATCCTTCAGATGAGATGAGTTTGAGCTTTTGCAGTCGCAAAATAGAAAAACCCATTTTCGAGACCCCACCCTACAATGAAACAACAATTATTTCACATCAAAGGAGACAGAAATTACACAAAATAGCACAAAATATCTAAACTACTTCATATTTAATCAGTAGATTAAATTGTGGTTGTACTGTAGTTTGATACCATATTATAGCCACTCCCAGTAAGCGGGTTGTAGTTTGATATCATTTTATAGGCGTTCATAGTCTGCCACTTTACATTTGTATTATGCAGATTTATCACCTGGAGAAATGGAATACTATTTTTCTGATTGGCTGACAGGGTGTGTGTTACCTCACATAGTGCACATCATTGAAAATTCATCAAAAAAGTTTAATTGCTGTTAATTGTAACTATAACAGCCATTGTAAACAGCAGTTTAACTTGTCAGCAAGACGCTACTAGTGACTTTATGATAAATGGGTTTATTGTCATTGAGGTGCACAATTTGTACGAGAGAAAAACAACGTTGTGTGCTTTTTTACAAGAAATTTTAACTTGACAAGTGGGGAACTGCACTTCGTACTTGCATCATGGGGCCCTTTGCCTCAGTCACATTCATTACATCTGGACGTCTCAGCAGCCATTATTCCTTACATATTTCAAATATGTACCAACATTACGGATGTACTAACCAAATTGTCAGATGGATGTAAATTCCGCTGATGGTCCATTATGGTGCTGTAAACAAAAAAACAAACAAACAAACAAACATGGCATGGATAAACACAAACTGGCATGGATGAAGCCATACACAATTCCACCCAATCAAAGCATAGCATTAGGGACATGAAAGCGAGTGAGGAATTTGATTGGCTGTTGAGCTTAAAAATATAATACATTTTTAAACAGAGTTTTGAACTGTACCTTTAATAGTCCAAAGCCAGATGGACAAGTATCCATATTCTCAAGAGGGGACAAATGAAGGTCAACTTTCCGTTGTGTGTAATCGTGCAGCTCAAAGTGCTGGAGTAAGCGTCAGTCCATTCACAGACAGGCTGAGTATTTAAACTTTTGGACGACACACCTGCTCTACTCTACTCTGCTCTGCTGCGTGAAGGTCAAGCACTGAGAAGTGAGAAGCAGGCTCTGTTGTGCTGTGCTGTATGTGTAAAGCCAGCGTTGCACACACACACACACACACACACACACACACACACACACAAACACACACACACACATACCATACACACACACACACACACATACATCACACACACACACATACATCACACACACACACACACACACACACACACACACACACACACACACACACACTTGCAGGGATGCTAAAATAATTCCTGTGACTCATTAGGGGGTGTATAAATAATTCAGCAGATTTAGGATGCAGTGGGAGGTGAGTTTGGAAACTCAGCAACACACACACACACACACACACACACACACACACACACACACACACACACACACACACACACACACACACACACACACACCAAACCCCCCTCTGTCAGTATGTAGGTCAGTGTAATTAGCTAAAGAAATCACTGTGTGGGAGCCAAAAAAAGTCATGTATAAGTTGGTTTTCACTGAAGTGGGCAGTTAATTTATGTAGCGTGTGTGTGTGTGTGTGTGTGTGTGTGTGTGTGTGTGTGTGTGTGTGTGTGTGTGTGTGTGTGTGTGTGTGTGTGCGTACAGTATATGATCTAATATATTTGATGTATTTTATTTTATGTCTTTATTTATGTCCCTGTAAGTCCAGGTAAAGCTGCCAAAGCAGTGACCCTTAAAGGTTACCTTGATCAGTAAGCACTCCCTCCTGTGGTGCGCTAGCCTTCATTTCCTAGCAGTGCTCTTCCAGGGGCGCCAGAGCATGTGGTATTCCCCATGCATGTGTCCCCAATACCCCCATCACCCTCCCCAGGAGAGGCTCTTCACCTCTTCAACCCCGAGAGAGAGAGAGAGAGAGAGAGAGAGAGAGAGAGAGAGAGAGAGAGAGAGAGAGAGAAACATACGCTTATCTATGTCATCTAGCTTCGGCGGGCTGTTGAGCGGTCGTCGCTCACTCTGCTTATTTTTTCGTTCCCACAGGAGGTAGAACGGAAGCCACAATATTGCACCCGGAAATCACCAACCTCAAGTTCAAGATAACAAAAATGTTTTAATACGTTTTATACGAACTGTAGCAAAATATTTCAAAACTTTGCGACCGCATAACGCTCTCCTGGCGCTCTCTAGAGAGGAAACGATTGCCAATGGAGATGTTCCAGAGCCAGACGCTTTGCACGAAGAGAAGCGATTTGAAAGTGGATGGTCACATCAGGCGAACTCTGT
The DNA here is from genome assembly GCA_027497455.2 of Sardinella longiceps. Lineage (NCBI taxonomy): Eukaryota > Metazoa > Chordata > Actinopteri > Clupeiformes > Clupeidae > Sardinella > Sardinella longiceps. The sequence goes on from JAODXP020000025.1 coordinate 7,122,259, forward strand.
CCTGCTGCATCTGAGCCCAAACCCCCAACCCTGTGTGTGTCTCTCTGTGCTGCCCATGGACATCAGGAACAAAAATAGTGTCTTTTGGACGCAACACATCAGTGGGTGCCGGCCAGCAGGCATTGGCCAGAACCGCAGCGGACGCTGCCAACATCCTGGCACTGAGCTCACCCCTAAGTACAGCCCAAAAAGCCTGTTCGTTAATCTTGCACCAATTAGAGGCGTGCTGATGGTCAGAGTGGACTCCAGTGACCGGCAATGGCATCTATACTTTATGTGTCCAAAAGAAACTAACTTATGTACATTTTTCCCCTTATATAACTGGGCCATAGATTTGTTTTCAGATTTGGATTTGGCTGTAGTGTGTACCCTGTAGAGTCTTACATAAAGATATCAAAAGTGAGGTTATGTGTGGTATAAAAAGCTTGAAAAATATGCAAGAGTGAGAAACATAACCGTTTATA
>JAODXP020000025.1:7132722-7145222 GCA_027497455.2 Sardinella longiceps
GTGTGTGTGTGTGTGTGTGTGTGTGTGTGTGCACAGCCTCCCCTGCCATGCGTGGTTCTACGCCCCTGGACGTGGCCGCCTCCTCTGTGATGGATAATAACGGCCTGGCCCTCGCTCTGGAGGAGCCTGACCTGGAGAAGGTGACTTTCGCTCCATTCCTCTCCCCATAAAACAGCACCACACACACACACACACACACACACACACACACACACACACAGACAGTTTCTCACCACACACACTCACACAGACAGACGGGCAGCCGCTCACTACACACTCACACACACACACACACACACACACACACACACACACACACACACACACACAGACAACCGCTCACCCCACACGCACACAGACAGACAGATGCACCACACACTCACACAGGCACACACAGACAGACAGACAGAACACACACACATACACAGACACAGACACACACACACACATACACAGACACACACACACACACACACACACACACACACACACACACACACACACACACAAACACACATTCTCTCATACACTCACACAACACTCACACACACACAAACACACACATACAAACACACACAATAACAGAGACAGACAACCAGCTGCTCACAACTCACACCTCACAACGCACACTACTGCATTCAAATGAATGCAGACGGAATTAGCATCAACTGACAAAAACTCTCTAAAAGAGAGAAAAGTCTTTTCAAAATGACCTTGGTATTGTAATTCTTTGTAGTGATGATAAGATTATAATCTTCCAAAGACACTCGACATTGGCATAATTCAGTGTTTTTGAAATGCTAAGCACTGAGATGTGGCCCTTTGTTTTGTGCCTCTGTTCCATGCTTGTGTGTGTGTGTGTGTGTGTGTGTGTGTGTGTGTGTGTGTCTCCAGGTGGTGACATACCTGGCAGGCTGCGGGCTCCAGAGCTGTGCCATGCTGGTTGCCAGGGGTTACCCGGACATTGGATGGAACCCTATGGAAGGAGAGCGCTACCTCTCCTTCTTGCGTTTTGCTGTCTTTGTCAACGGTAGGTTAAGTCAAGTCAATTCAAGCGTTCTTTTATTGTCAGGTCAACCATGTCAACCAATCGTTAGCCTATAATTATATGTAACCGGTGGTGGTCCGCACCGCACACAGGTCTCGAACCTGCCACCCCGCCAGCTACAACAAACCCATGGCATGGGAGTTGGACGCTCTAACCACTAAGCCAAAAGCCCAGGCTTCTAACTCAGCAGTTAGAAGCACCCAAGGAATTGAGTTGTGAGGATTTGTTACATATACAGCGAGACGAAATGCCGTTTCACCATGGATCAAGTGGTGTGACATTTAAATAGACAATATAAATAGACAATCAAGACATATGTGACTAGACATTGAATTGAGAGTCGCAACTGCATTTTTTGGCATTTTGAGTTATTTACAGGTTCTGAAAGTGTAGGTTGTAGGCTTTCTAACAATGTAAATCCAATAACATTTGAAGAAGTTGTAGCCATTTGAAAGTGTACACATGTCAGCGCTACAAACTGAGAAAACTGGCTTGGAAGTTTGTCCTGAATCTAGGGTAGGGGAACACAATGGTCCTCATTTGCATGACATCACGTTCAGCCCTCCCCCCTGTCAGTCAGTAGTGTCAGTAGGTAAACAGAAAGTTCAGTGCCTATGTAAATATAATCACCTGATTGTGTAATTATATCACAGAGGTACAGGCTTTAAGTAGGGGTAAAATGTCAGTGAAATTATTTTTCATATGTTTTGATAGTATTTTGTGTGTGCTTGTGTGTGTGTGTGTGTGTGTGTGTGTGTGTGTGTGTGCTAACCCTAGGTGAGAGCGTAGAGGAGAACGCTAATGTGGTGGTGAAGCTGCTTATCCGACGTCCTGAGTGTTTTGGCCCGGCGTTGAGAGGAGAGGGGGGCCAAGGCCTTCTGGCGGCCATGAACGAGGCCATTAAGATCTCTGAAGACCCCGCACTGGACCTGCCCACTGTGCCTGAGGGAGGACTCCCAGAGTAAGAACACTCACACCTCTTTTCCACTACAAATCATATAGCATGCTTAAAGGGTGTGTGTGTGTGTGTGTGCGTGTTTGTGTGTGCCAGGGCTGTGGAGGGATACTAAGCAACTTTTTGCCACCTCTTCTCCACTACAGATATAGCTTACTTAAAGGGATTCTAGGCAACTCTTGCCACTGTCTGAAGTATCCTTTTTATCAGATACATTGTTTTGGTACCATATCCAAATTAATTTGGATGGCATAGTCATATGAACTTTTCATAAATGCAAGTTTTATTCCCATCAGAAGTCTGGGATATGCAATGTATGGTTCTGGTTAGGGGGTAGGAAACCTCCTCAAAATAAAAGAAAACTGAGTCACAGCATAATATTGCTCAATTTTGTTTGTTTTGTTTGTTTTGTTCATTAGCATGTCTAGTAGTGGCAGAAAGATAAAAAATGTTAGTATTTATGTAGCTAGTTCACTAGTTTTACAGCAAAAACCAAACAGTGTCCCTTTAACCACAGACATGATATGAGACATCAAGCTAGCAAGATATAGGAGAACAAGATATGATGCATTAAAATTAAATTCATTTGAAATGTTTCAACTGTCCTGTATTCTATTGATGTTCCCTGCACCCTGATCTCCCTGCATCTTACTATCTTATGTACTTCTGATTAGTTTCATTGATGTTTATTTTGTGTAATGTATCTTCTTCTGTGTGTGTGTGTGTTTGTGTGTGTGTGTGAGTGTGTGTGTGTGTCTGCCTGTCTGTGTGTGTGTGTGTGTGTGTGTGTGTGTGTGTGTGTGTGTGTGTGTGTGTGTGTGTGTGTCAGGGCCGTGGAGGGGGAGGAGGAAGAGGAGGAGGTGGCACACATGGGCAACTCCATCATGTCCTTCTACTCTGCCCTCATCGACCTGCTGGGACGCTGTGCTCCCGAGATGCATGTGAGTGTCTCACACACACATTCACTCACCACCTACACACACACCACACACACCACACACACACACACCACACACACACTTACACTCACACACACACACACACACACACACACACACACACACACACACACACATCACATACACACACACACACACACACACACACACACACACACACACACACACACACACACACACACACACACACACAAACTGTCAGGCTGTTGAGTAGCAGACTGAGAAATGAAGCCCAGACTCCATTAGAATATGGCCTGGTGTACTGTAAGTGTGTGTGTGTGTGTGTGTGTGTTAGTGTGTGTGGGTAAAGATGTCCTCTGTCCTCTTTTATGGATGATTGTGACTGACTGGGTGAGTATATGTTGTGATGTCTGCATCACTGCGCTAGAGTGCATTGTGGTGCAAATCCCATTTCTCCACAGGGACAGGACTGTAAATCTCTCTCTCTGTCTACTGTAGAAGAATCAGCCCAGGACTTACTGTGTGTCTGTGAGTGCCAGTGAGATTTAGCTGCTGCTGTTTGGCAAATGGCAAATGAAAATGCCAGAGCAAGAAGCATTCACAGTACACCAGTTGTTTGCCAAAATGAGTAAATCGTTAGCCTCATAGCATAATTGAGATATTTGCATAACTTAACTCTCCTACCACTTTCGCATCATCCTGTCTTTCTTGAACTTGAAAAAACAAAAACACTAAAATAACAAAAACATAATCTGCTTAAGTTTTGATACAAGCAAAATGGCAGAGAGGAAAGAAGCACTGAAATATGAAATATTAGACAATTATGCAATGAGGCTAACAAACAAAAATGTTCTGTGAAAGGGAAATGAATAAAGCTGATTTCTGACGTTTCTGTGGTGTCTCCCAGCTCATCAGCAAAGGCAAAGGTGAAGCGCTGCGTATCCGTGCCATCCTGCAGTCCCTGGTGCCAACCAAAGACCTGGTGGGCATCATTAGCATACCACTCAAGATGCCCGTCGTCAATAAAGGTAGGAATGCCACAGACACACACACACACACAAACACACACACACACAACACACATACACACACTCACACACTCACAGACACACACACAGACACACACACACACACACACACACACACACACACACACACACACACACACACACACACAAACACACATACACACTCTCACACTCACAGACACACACACACACACACACACACACACACACACACACACACACACACATAAATCCCACTCAAGATGCCCGTGGTCAATAAAGGTAGGAACACCTTTGCCTGTCTCCCTAACTGTGTGTTCAGACCGCGGATGATAAATTGCCAAGTTGCCAAAGTGTCCTAAGAAACATTAGCCAGGCGAACGACCGCCTGCTGGCTCCGCTCATTTCATTTCGTTCCTGCACAGTAACAAAGTCAGCAGAGTAGCTCATGGCTGACGCATTCGAATGTTTCACCGACACAGATCCATGCAGACTAAGATTCAGCGAACAGAGTGAAGCCGATGTTATGATTGGTAGTTGCCGGACCGCATCACTAACTCATTGACGTTAAGATAACCGAAGTTAACATTTTTTATATGCGTTCTAAACTGTAGCAAAATGTTGTCAAAACATTGCACCTAGCTGCATATGGTGCCAAAGTCGCCTGTCTCCATACAAAGTCAATTTCTTCCGTTGTCCTTGTTGCCTGCATCGCTTGCGGTCTGAACATACAGTAAAGGGTAGCACCATAAACCCCCTAAGGCCCAGCACTGTAAACACACTCTAAGGCACCGCCGGGTAGATTGATGTCACAATGTCACTGTGTCCATCATCGCTGCGTGCTGAAGTTTATGGCTCTCTGCTCGTAAATTCTTTACAGCCTTCATGTGCGTCTGTAATTCTGTCATACGCCCCCTCTCAGGTTTCCATTCAGTGTTTACGCCTCTGCCCTCTCCCTCCACCTCTGCCCTCTGCTTCTCTTTCTCCTTCTTTCTCCTTCTCTCTTCCTCTCCTTCTCTGTATCCCCATCTCCCGTCTCTTTCTCTCTGCCTCTCCCTCTCTTTCTCTCTCCCTCTCCTTCTCTCTGCCTCTCCCTCTCCGTCTCTCTCCTTCCACTTCTCTCTAGCTCTCCCTCTCTTTCTCTATCTCTAGCTCTCCTTCTCCGTCTGTCTCTCGCTTTTTCTCCCTCTCTTTCTCTCTAGCGCTTCCTCTTTCTTCCACCTTTTCTCTCTGTCCCTCTCTCCCCTCTCTCCTTCCACTACTTCTGTCTGTCTCCGCACTCTCCTTCTCTCTCATTCTCATCTTTTAAAAGTTTTGTGTCTTGTCCTCCTTCTCTCAGATGGCTCTTTCTCTCTCCCTCTACTCCCTCTCCATGTCCTTCTGTCTCTACCTTTCCCTCTCCCTCTCCCTCTTCTTCTTCTTCTTCTTCTTCTTCTTCTCTCTCTCTCTCTCTCTCTCTCTCTCTCTCTCTCTCTCTCTTCGAAGTTTTATATCTTTTTCTCTGTGTCCTGTCCTCCCTGTCTCAGACGGCTCAGTGACGGAGCCCGACATGTCAGCCAGCTTCTGCCCGGAGCACAAGGCTCCTATGGTGCTGTTCCTGGAGCGCGTGTACGGCATCGTCGACCAAGCTTTCCTGCTCCACCTGCTGGAGGTCGGCTTCCTGCCGGACCTGCGCGCCTCTGCCTCTCTGGACACGGTGAGTGGACACACACACACGCACACACATACACACACACACACACACACACACACACACATGCCTAACTGTCTGAATGGGCCTGAATCACTGCCAATCAAAGGGCCAGTACTAATCAGAACTACTTGTCTGAGGCGATAGAGAAAGAAAAAACTTATAGTGGGCCGTGCTATCGGACAAGTACTTAGGTTTCAGGAAATATTTTGCAATTGTTGTCATGGATTGGCTGTAAGTGATCTGCTACCTTATAGAACGGTTTAGGTCTTGACTGTGATGTTTGTTTGTGTTGTGTTATTAGGGATGCAATATTTGTTGTGACTAACATCTACTTGATACCCCACACTGTGTAGAAGATTCTATATATGGTGGGGTGTTTCATAAGATAAGATAAAAAGATAAAAGATGGTACTTTATCCATCCCAAAGGAAATTGAAGCATTCATGTTCCTGTCTGTAGCAAAGACTTTCTTGCTCTCACTGGCCTCTTGAGAGGAGGCTCTTGGCACTTGGACTAGCAGTTGACGTGGTGACAGACGGAATTGGCAAGGGCCACATTGTAGTCAACACACACACACACACACACACACACACACACACACACACACACACACACACACACACACGCCTGGATGACGGCGCTGAAAAGCTCCTCTCAGGGGTCATGTCATATCTCGGAGAGTATCCCCTGCAGTATCCCATGGCTGCACACTTACACCATCTTCCCCTGTTGGGCCGCCATTAAAGGCTTGCTGGACACTCTAAGCAAATCCCTTTGCGTCCCCTTAAAGCTGTGCTTAGTATAGATGTTAACACTGTAAGACTGTGTGTGTGTGTGTGTGTGTGTGTGTGTGTGTGTGTGTGTGTGTGTGTGTGTGTGTGTGTGTGCGTGTGTGTGGATGTCTTATGCATGTGTGGGAATGTTTGTCTGGATATAGAGCATGTCTCATCACTCAAGCCCACCCTCAGGGGGTTGTTCACTGACACTTTATATACAGTATGTATACACTTTATTTATGTACGCGTACTTAATCTTTCAGCAAAGGTTTAGTTTAGGCTACTGTAGTTTACAGTAACAGCTAATCTTCATTCTGTGTGTGTGTGTGTGTGTGGGTGTGTGTGTGTGTGTTTGTTTCCATGTTTCCATATGTGTCTGTTCATGCAGTGTGTGCATTCCAGTGTGTGTGACTGTGCATGTGTGTGTGTGTGTGTGTGTGTGTGTGTGTGTGTGTGTGTGTGTGTGATAAGCAATATTTTTGTGAATTTGTGTGTGTGTGATGTGTGAATTAAAAACAGTAAAATAGTAAAAGTGGAGGCAGGATCCGCCATTATTCATATTTAAAAGTGTTTTTATTGGATGGTGACATTCATGTAAAAAAAGCTAATGTCTGCCCCTGACTCTGTTGTGTGTGTCATATTTCTGATCCTGACTCTGTTGTGTGTGTCACCGGGCCAGGAGGTCCTCAGCACGACGTGTGTGTGTGTGTGTGTGTGTGTGTGTGTGTGTGTGTGTGTGTGTGTGTGTGTGTGTGTGTGTGTGTTGTGTGTGTGTGTGTGTGTGTTTGTGTGTGATGAGTGATGTGTTTGTGAATATGTGTGTGTGTGATGTGGTGTGTGACATTTAATAAAAGCTAATGTCTGCCCCTGACTCTGTTGTGTGTGTCACATTTCTGATCCTGACTCTGTTGTGTGTTGTCACCTGGCCAGGAGGTCCTGAGCACGACGGAAACGGCGTTGGCGATGAATCGGTACATCGGCTCGGCGGTCCTGCCCCTCCTGACGCGCTGCGCCCACCTGTTCTCCAGCACGGAACACTACGCCATGCTCATGGACTCCACGCTGCACACCATCTACCGCCTGTCCAAGGGACGCTCGCTCACCAAGGCCCAGAGAGACGCCATCGAGGAGTGCATAGTGGCCATCTGCTCGTAAGAGACACGTCTCCATAGTGACAATACTGGTCCAATACCCAAAAGCATGGGCGCCGCTAGAAATTTTGGGCCCTATGACAGAAAATGATCTTGGGCCCCCCAAACACTGATTTATTCAAATATTCAAATTTTCTCTGGGGCCCCCTTTCAGTGCCAGGTCCTTAGAATCATCCTAACTTTCCCCCCCTCAGGGTGCCTCTGCCCGAAAGCATAGTTGCTAACCAGTGTGGTTGGCTATGGTGAAATTGCATTGCAACTAACAAAGTTCCTAACTTGGAAAGGTTTGGGAAATGAATCCCATTAAGAGTGTAAACTAGTACTGTACTATACACAGTACATACAGTACATACACACATACATATACAGTATATGGATGCAGACACATGCACAAAAACATTTCTAGGGCTCATTTATTGCTGTCTGTATAAGGACGATGCTTGATGGATGTGTTGAGATGAGAAATGAGTGTTTTGTGGCAGTACAGTGTGTTATATGTCAGCTGTTGTCTTGTTTGTTTGTTGAAATCTGTCTTGTTTGTTTGTTTGTTTATTTATTTTGTTTGTTTATTTGTGTTGTTTGTCAGCCACCTGCGTCCCTCCATGCTGCAGCAGCTGCTAAGGCGTCTGGTGTTTGATGTGCCCATGCTCACGGAGTACTGCAAGATGCCTCTCAGGGTGAGTGGAGTCTGCACACGCGTGCACACACACACACACACACACACACACACACACACACACAGCACAAATGTTTACGGAGTACTGCAAGATGCCTCTCAGGGTGAGTGGAGTCTGCCGACACAGCAACATGGCAGGATGCCCTCAACACTCTGCTCAGGATGCCCTTTGAACTCTGATCTCTGAACTCTGTCCCGTCCATTTGGTCTTCAATTCTCTCTTTCTCTCTTTCCCTCTCTTTCCCTCTTTTCCCTCTCTTTTCCTCTGCTTGACTTTCTCTGTCTCTCTCAATAAATCTCTCACACTCTATTTCTCAATTTCACTCATCCTGTCTTTTAGCAGACACACACACACACACACACACACACACACACACACACACACACACACACACACACACACACACACACACACTCAGACCTTTTAAAAATAGTTGTGGTGTGGTGGGCATCTCAAATCCCTATTTTCCAGCCCATTAATTTCCCTTCATTCTGGCCGGTCAGACTTTGTATTTTTTTCTCCCTCCTCCCTTCATCTATTGAGTGCATTGCTGTCAGTCATACTGCACACACACACACACACACACACACACACACACACACACACACACACACACACACACACACACACACACAGAGAGAGAGAGGGAGAGAGAGAGAGAGAGAGAGAGAGAGAGAGAGAGCATTGCTGTCTGTCACTCATACTGCACTCAAGGCGATTAATTCATTTGGCGTCCATGTTGTGCATTATGTTTTATGAGGTGCAGAGTAGCGGCCGCCGTCAAATCCGACACGCTCTGTTCCGATTCCGCCCGTCTCTCAGCTGTCAATCACAGACCTGTCATTATGCTCTCTCTCTCTCTCTCTCTCTCTCTCTCTCTCTCTCTCTGTCTCTCTCTCTCTCTGCCCGCTGTGATTGGTTGCAGTTGCAGGTCCTAAATCAGATGTGTGATGTCTGGTTAAAGTTGTCTTGCTTGATTATAATTCATTACATTTTTAAAATTGCATTCAGTGCTGCCTTCAGTGCCGCTCCCCTCCACCAGGCCCTCAGGCTGGCTAGATGCTCAGCTTGTGGGGCTGGCAAGACAAACAGGTGGTGCTTGGGTTTGTGCACAGTTAGCCATACACTGCATTTGCCAGCTAAATTCCCCGTTAGCATCCAGAGAAATGAAATACTGCTTTCTTATTGGCTGACAGGGTGTCCACTATTCTGATATTGACACCTGTGATGTGTATCTGGTAAAAAATAAATAAATTAATCACTGTTCTATATGGCTGCGTTTCATAACACCTAGTGAGCTACTAGTTAGTTAGTTAACTAGTTAGCAACTTCAGGGGCTGGCAATGGGTATATAATGCCAGCCAGCAAAGTTGCTAACTCAGTTAGGACTTGGAGACTGTGCCTTTAACAGCAGTGGGTGTTGTGGGAACATTCAGAGTTAAAGGCAAGTTGCTAACTGAGTTAGGACTTGGAGACTGTGCCTTTAACAGCAGTGGGTGTTGGAACACTGATAGTTAAAGGCAAGTTGCTAATGGAGTTAGGACTTGGGGACTGTGCCTTTAAAAGCAGTGGGCAGTGTAGTGGGAGTAGTTTAGTCTCCTCTGTCTAATCCAGACACTGGGAGCTCAAGGCACACACACACACACACACACACACACACACACACACACACACACACACACACACACACCACACCACCTGCACCTTCAACCACCTTCACACACCACACACACACTCACTCTCTCTCTCTCTCTCTCTCTCTCTCTCACACACACACACACACACACACACACACACACACACACACACACACACACACACACACACACACACACAGAGAGAGAGAGACGCTCCTCTGGGGTTCATATAGCCAGATGAGTCTGTCAGCAGGTTCTGGTGATGTGTCACCTCATATCACCCTGGCTGAGTGTGTGTGTGTGTGTGTGTGTGTGTGTGTGTGTGTGTGTGTGTGTGTGTGTGTGTGTGTGTGTGTGTGTGTGTGTGTGTGTGTGTGTGAGCCAGGTGACACTGATGAGACTCCTATTGGGACCCTCATTGCCTCTGTCTCACATGACTCAATACAGCACAGCACAGCACAGGAGAGAACTCCGTTCTTACCTGCATACTCTCTCCAGGCCTTAGTCTAGTATAGTATATTCCACTTTACCTGCATATTCTCCTCAGGCCTACAGGGGTTCTCAAACTGGGGTCCCCCAGGGGTCCACGGCGGCACATTGCCAGGGGCTCCTTAGTTCACGTGAAGTAGAGCTCCAGGAGATAGTAGGTTGACTGAATGAGTTGCCTGCTAGGAAAATAAAAAGGGCGTGTAGCAGATTTCATCACATTCCTCCTAACCCTCTTTAGTAAAACTCCATCTTTTCCCCTTTAAGGGCTCCGCACACCGCTTCCGACACAGTGCGGAGCACTCCGTCTTCAACATTCCATTCCATTGTTTTCAATGCAACCCCGCACACCAGCGCCGATGTCTTCCGCCGTCGGTTGTGAATTACGATTCAAGTCTATTTTGTCGGAGCCGCCCATTGACATCCAATGTTAATTTCACCGGCTACTGTGCTAGGTGCTAGGCGAAATTGTCTGATTCGAAAGTGCTCCTCAATGCTGTCGGAACCGGTGTGCGGCCGGCTTTACTTGTGTCTGCAGCTCCTGACTAAGCACTATGAGCAGAACTGGAAGTACTACTGCCTCCTCACCCTCTTTAGTAAAACTCTTAACCTCTTATATATACAGTAATTTCCCGCATATAAGCCGCATTGTGTATAAGCCGCAGGACAGTGTTTTATGCAAGTAAAAAAAAACAAAAAACATATAAACACCATATTAACTGCCCCCTGTTTTAACCTCATAGTGGAAGAAATTTAGCAAAATCAATGTATAAGCCGCGGCTAGTAGTCGGGAAATTACGGTTAAAACTCCATCTTTTCCCCTTTACTTGTGTCTGCTGCTCCTGACTAAGCACTATGAGCAGAATTGGAAGTACTGCCTCCTCACCTCCCAACCCTCTTTAGTAAAACTCTTAACCTCTTATATATATATACAGTCATGGTGTTCCCTTTGTGTGTGCAGCTCCTGACTAATCACTACGAGCAGAACTGGAAGTACTACTGCCTCCCCACAGGCCTGGGCAGCTACGGCATCGCCTCTGAGGAGGAGCTCCTGCTCACCAAGAAACTCTTCTGGGGACTCTTTGATGCCCTCTCGCAGAAGGTACTGTACTGTATGCTTCACACACACACACACACACACACACACACACACACACACACACACATACACAAACGTACACACACACACACACACACACACACACACACACACACACACACACACACACATGCTGCACTGTTCTTCTCAGTGCCGAAGCTAATGGCTACACACACACACACACACACACACACACACACACACACACACACACACACACACACACACACACGCACACACACACTACACACACACACACACACATGCTACACTGTTCTTCTCAGTGCCGAAGCTAATGGCCACACACACACACACACACAGTTCCCATGGAAGACCCTGGGTGTCTCAGTCTTTGGTGTATTCTTGTATTTCTCTTTGAAAGCTTCCAAGTTGTGCATCTGCACTGATATTAATAGAACCAAAATAAAAGATGCCTTTTGTCTCTCTCCAGTAATTACTAGCACGCGCACACACACACACACACACACACACACACACACACACACACACACACACACACACACACACACACACACACACACACACACACACACACACACACACACACACACTTCCCACTGCTTCAATATTTACTGCCTTCATGTGCTGAATTGTATTCATGAGACTAAAAAAGCAGGGCTGCTCTGCATGGAGGGTTTGGCACTTTAATAAGGCTGAGATAGATAGAACATCTGCTGCCAAAAGGAGAGAGAGAGGGAGAGAGAGAGAGAGAGAGAGAGAGAGAGAGAGAGAGAGAGAGAGAGAGAGAGAGAGAGAGAGAGAGAGAGAGAGAGAGAGACCAAATTATTCATAGAGCGTGACTCCTTAAACTCAGATCTTCAGTTTCTTTTGAAGTGAAATCAAAGGAAGAGGTATCCTCAGGTAACCATACTGTTCCTTAGTCCCTCCGCTCTACTCTCTTAAGTGTGTGTGTGTGTGTGTGTGTGTGTGTGTGTGTGTGTGTGTGTGTGTGTGTGTGTGTGTGTGTGTGTGTGTGTGTGATGTACAGAGAGAGAGTGTGTGTGCGTGTGTGTGTACTGTCTTTGTGTAT
>JAODXP020000025.1:7150222-7165222 GCA_027497455.2 Sardinella longiceps
CAATTGATTATCCTTTAAGAAATAAAACCAGCAGGGGAAGGATATCAGGACATTGGAACAGCTGCTTTGTAGTGGAGTACCCACACAGGGAGGTCTAGCTGAGGGAGAACTGGAGGGAGTTTGTGTTCTTTAATAGAACTGCAGAACTATTTTATGTTCTTTAATAGAATTGGAGGACTATTTCATGTTCTTTCATAGAAGTGGAAGGCTACTTCATATTTCTTTAACAACTTGGAAGGCTATTTCATTTCATTCTATTTAATGACATAACACCCCCTCAGGGGCCAGCTGAGTATGGAGCAAGACTCTGCCGCCATGGAGAAGAGATTCGCCTCCAAGTTCCTCAAGAGACTACTGGCCTACGTGGACTCTGCCCAGGAGTTCATCGCACACCTGGGTGAGTGGGACACCGGCCCGGCCGCGGGGGACAGAAACAGTATAAAAGACAAATAAAAAATTCCTTGATTAGAGATGGTTGCATGCTTGACAAACAGTTCACATTAAATGTTTGTAAATGTGGTGCCTACTTCCCGATCACTCACTTCCTACTGTTTACTACATTTTTCCTACTCTTTCAGAGGCCATGGCTTCCAGTGGCAAGACGGACAAATCCCCCCATGAGCAAGAGATTAAGTTCTTTGCCAAGGTTAGGGCCATTTCAAGCATTAGGAATGGACTAGAATATGAGCAAGTGTACAGTAGTATTGTAGTTTATTATTTTATTAGTCGTAATAATTAGACATGACAAAAAAAAAAACACTTTTGAATTGAATGGGGCAGAATTGTCCTTTAAGTACCCAAAATGAAAGCAAGTATGCATGTATTTCTGATGTATTTATATATTAGGAATGCATTGTTCATATTATATTGTTATGGATGAATTCTTCCCTCCCTCTCCCCACGCATCAGGTCCTGCTGCCCCTTATTGACCAGTACTTCAAGAACCACTGCCTCTACTTCCTGTCCACCCCGAGCAAGAACCTCAGCAGCAGTGGCTATGCCACCAACAAAGAGAAGGAGAGGATCGCTAGGTAGGCACAGACATAGATATAGTATACTAGACTAATATAGGTTACTATATGTGTATACTGTATACAGTATATGAACCTCAACAACAGTAGTTATGCCATCAACAAAGAGAAGGAGAGGATCGCTAGGTAGGCACAGACATAGATATTAGATAGAATACTAGACCAAAATAGGTTACTATATGTGTATACTGCATACTGTATATGAAGCTCAGCAACAGTGGCTATGCCATCAACAAAGAGAAGGAGAGGATGCTACGTAGTCATAGCCTGGGCCCACCCATACTTCCTGTCGCTGCATGAAATTTCGCGATCAAGTCAGTATGGCCAAGGACGCAATTTCCTCAACTCTTGAGTCCAAAAAATCAGGACCAAATGAGAAACAAGCAGGCTGAAGGAGGTGAACTTATGAATACTCTGTCCAACTCTTCCCCATAACATCGATAGCATTTGATAGATGTTTATATTAATCCTGCCTGGAATTCCCAGGCAATGCTAGCTATACTAGACCACAGTTCATTTCTGAATGTGGTTGCGCAGGCCAGGCTAATGTAGCCTGGCGATGCCATCCTAAGTAGCTCCGCTAAACATTTATTTCCGCACGTAGTCTGGAATAAACCCCCCTTTCCGCCTTTCCGTCAGTTACTCTACGGTTTAGCCAATCAGCACACAGTTTAGAGCGATGTCTCAAAATGTTAGTCTTTTTTTGAGGTCAGCGATAGGGACGCGTTTGTTATTCTCTCACCCACTTTCGAATTACATTCACAAAATTGGTACATGACATTAGCATCCATGATCTTGAGGATTTATTGCCACTACGATGTCAAAATAGATCAGAACTTGCGAGAGATCTGTTAATACTGAAAGCGAAAGTTGTAGGCGTGAGAGCCAGGTGAGGGAATACGTCATATTCAAACGGAAACCTATTCCAATTGCGTTGGGCCAGACTGTATGACACTTTCAACAGTCACTTTTGCCCAGGCTAACGCTAATGTAGGCAGGGACACAGACATTATATAGAATGCTAGACTAGTATAGGTTACTATATGTGTATATCTATGGGTGCAGAGGTCACACCCATCCCCTCCAGCTCTTCCCATTTTGCTTTACACAGCCACAAGCCTGGGTATAAACTTATTTTTGTCAACATCCATGGGCCACACATCCATGGGCCCCCACACAGAATTCTGTGCCTGGTCTAAAATGAAGATGCCAGATGGCATTGCATCCTACAGATGCCATAGTCCCATGAACGATGGTTCTGTTTTTATGGACCGACATTTCATGGACACCACTTTGTAGTGTACTGAGTAACAAGTTTAGTTTAGGACAAACTAGTCAGGTTGTGTATGCAAACTGATGGTCAAAAGATGTAGCGGGCGGCAATAGCCGGCTAGTCTCCGCAATTCGGGGACCGGGTTGATTCCGTCAGGTATTTCCCGATCCATACCCTTCTCTCTCCCACTCATTTCCTGTCACACTCTCTGTCTATCAATTAAAGGCAAAAAGCCAAAAATATCTTAAAAAAAAAAAAAGCATGTAGCTCCCAGAACTGTATGCTGCTGAGCAATCTGAATAACGCTGCAAGATCGGTCTTTAATGAGAAACGCCTTTGACACGCTTGTTTTTCTCCACTTTGATCATCTCTCCTCTGTGATTTCGTTATATTCCTCTCCCTTCTTCCGTCAGTGCATCCTGTCTTTCTCTCTCTTTCTCTATCTCTCATTCTATCTTTCTGTTTTTCTTCTCCCACAGTCTGTTCTGTAAGCTGGCATTGCTTGTCAGACACAGGATTTCTCTCTTTGGTAAGATAATAGCCCTGTCTGCTTCAGTCTCACACTTCATCTTTAATCCCTCTCTACTGGGACTCCAACATGGTACTCGCTCAGTCAGCTGATGTCATTCTGTCTGTCTCTCTCTTTCTCTCTTTCTCTCTCTCTCTTCTCCATCTCTCTCTCTCCTCTCTCTCTCTCTCGCTCCCTCTCTCTTTCCCTCTCTTTCCCTCTCTCCCTCTCTCTCCATCTCTCTCTCTCTCTCTCTCTCTCTCTCTCCCTCTCTCTCTCTCTCTCCCTCTCTCTCTCTCTCTCTCTCTCTCTCTCTCTCTCTCTCTCTCTCTCTCTCTCTCTCTCTCTCTCTCTCTCTCTCTCTCCCTCATGACTAGGTGCTGATTCCCCAACCATGGTGAGCTGTCTGCACATCTTGGCCCAGTCGATGGATTTCAGGTTGGATTTCACAGTCAAATGTTTCATGTGAAGCATGTCATTAGGGATTGAAGCATCTCCTGTCAGCAGGGGCGGACTGGGACAAAAAATCGGCCCTGGCATTTCGAACAAGACCAGCCCACCATATTTTCGGTCTTTTCGATATGTCTGCATGATTACAGTTACAGTGAGAATGTCAGGGCCGTTGGCCCAAATAGTGTGTCCGCCCACCGGGCATTTGCCCTGTATGCCAGATTGCCAGTCCACCCCTGCCTGTCAGGATACAGATGGAATAAGTCCTGTCCCAGAGCAGGAGTTTTCTTCCCATGATTCATGTCTCTGTAATGACATTCCCAATGTGTCTTTAATGGATTTGTATTGACACTTTTGGTTCTATGGGTTTAACTACACATTTTTGTACCAACACATAATGTATGGTTACCACTAGAATACTGCTTATACCTCAAATGCATTTCTTTGCTTTTTTACCATACCTTACGCTAATTAACCTGTCCGTTGTCTTCCTACACAATTCAAGCATAGACTGAGGGACTGGTTATGAACAGGCTGCCTTATAATGTGACAATACAGAAATATTAACATCATAAAGTCAGCTTTATGAGATTGTAGCTCTCGTTGTTTCCCATGTCTTTCCTTGCTTGACTGAGCTGCTTTAGTGACTCTAGAGATGTGACTGACTTACTGTGGCTGCAGACAAGACTCACAGCTCAGCCCTCTCCGTCTCACAGTCTCTTCGTCTCTCTCTCTGTCTCTTTCTCTCTCTCTCTCTCTCTCTCTCTCTCTCCATCTCTCTGTCTCTCCGTCTTCTCCTCCCCCAGGACAGTGATGAAGTCCGGCTCAGAGCTGGTGAAGGCGGGCGTGCGGGCGTTCTTCGAGAACGCGGCGGAGGATCTGGAGAAGACCCTGGAGAACCTGAAGCTGGGCAAGATGACGCAGCGTAGCCAGATGAAGGGGGTGTTCCAGATCATCAACTACTCCACCACCGCACTGCTGCCCATCCTCACCGCGCTCTTCCAGCACGTCACGCAGCACCACTTCGGATCCGACCTCTTACGTACGTACAGGAAAAGCATCTGTAATATGTATTTATTGACATTTATGAAGAGATGCATCATCATTTCTTTTTTTTTTCTTCAGTGGACGACATGCAGCTGTCCTGCTACCGGATCCTGACGTGTCTCTATTCCTTGGGCACGGGGAAGAATGCCTATGTTGAGAAGTATGACACCAACCTCTCACGGTGGCTCTAATTTAGATCTAAAATTATAATCACTTGGCAGTAACTGTGTTAATCACTGTAGCCCTCCCTGAGCTCTTCACTCCTGTACTGTAGTTAAATGGGTCTCAGTCTAGTTTGGATATTCCCCCCTGGCATTGCCATTTAACTAAGACTTTTTAATTCAAGGTTACATGGCAAATTATCTAGTTGTGTGTGTGTGTGTGTGTGTGTGTGTGTGTGTGTGTGTGTGTGTGTGTGTGTGTGTGTGTGTGTGTGTGTGTGTGTGTGTGTTAGACAGAGAGAGAGAGAGAGAGAGAGAGAGTGTGTGTGTGTGTGTGTGTGTGTGTGTGTGTGTGTGTGTCTGTGTGTCTGTGTGTGTATATGTATGCGTGGCCGACACTGTAGGTCTTAAGTTTCTAATCTAATTTAAGTTGCCGGTTGTACTGCTGTTGTTTTGATGGGCTTGAAGGGTGAATGAGTACGGTGAAGGCTGATGATTGGATTGTGTGTGTGTTGCGCCCTCTACAGGCAGCTCCCAGTCTTTGGCGAGTGTTTGTCCACTGTGGTGGGTGCCATTCCCGTGGCCTTCCTGGAGCCGCACCTGAACGCGCACAACCCTCTCTCTGTGTTCAACACCAAGACCCCACGAGAGAGAGCCAGTGAGTCTGCCTCACAGTCAACACTTTTAGATCACCAGCACACTCACAGTAGTGCACTCAGACGGCCCTCTCCATACTTTTAGAATAGCAGCACACTCACATATACAGTGGTACACTTAGTCTCTCCATACTTTTAGATCACCAGCACACTCACATATACAGTAGGGCACTCAGGCCAGTCCATACTTTTAGAATATCAGCACACTCACATATACAGTAGTGCACTCAGGTCTCTCCATACTTTTAGATTGCCAGCACACTCACACACTGTATGCAGTAGTGTACTCAAGTCTGTCCATACTTTTAGAATACCAGCTCTTATACTCACACATAGTATATCAGGCCTGTTCATACTAAGAGCTACTGCTATAGGAAACTGTATAACTATACTGTGCTACCATGCAATAATGCTGTATTACCATTCAGTATTACTATAACTACATTGAATCATACCGGTATACTGTAACTTTATATGTCATTTGTGAAATTTGTTGTGTGGATTTTGTCATGTCATGATATTTAAAACTATAGTGTTACCTTTATTGTTTCCATTACTTACAGTGCCTAAAAGAGGATTTGTCCTTTTATCCCAGTTTACAGTAATATTGTCAAT
This sequence comes from Sardinella longiceps, assembly GCA_027497455.2. Taxonomy (NCBI): domain Eukaryota; kingdom Metazoa; phylum Chordata; class Actinopteri; order Clupeiformes; family Clupeidae; genus Sardinella; species Sardinella longiceps. Next base: position 7,155,964 of record JAODXP020000025.1, read on the forward strand.
TAAACAATAGTCTACAGATTGCTGTATGGTTTGCTCATGTTTTTGTAAATCCTTATCAACAGAGACAAGTGTGTTTAATACATTAATAAATTGCCTTATGAAATTAAAATAGGCACTTACTGATTTGACAGAACATAATGAGGCCATAAAGGTGACTACCGTGTTGGCTGTTTGGTAAGGGGAGACTTCAGATGGAGACTCATGGTCGTTTATTTCCTGTTTCCCTCTTCCTTGTCCTCCTCCAGTTCTGAGCATGCCCGATAGCGTGGAGGAGATGTGTCCCGAGATGCCGGAGCTGGACGGTCTTCTGAAGGACATCAGTGACCTGTCCGAGTCGGGCGCCCGCTACTCCGACATGCCTCAGGTGATCGAGGTCATCCTGCCCATGCTGTGCACCTACCTGTCCACCTGGTGGGAGAAGGGGCCGGACAACAACGGCGGCAGCAGCGGCTGCTGCACCAGCGTCAACTCCGAGCACCTGAGCACCATGCTGGGCAACATCCTCCGCATCCTCAACAACAACCTGGGCATCGACGACGCTCCCTGGATGAAGAGACTGGCAGGTCTGGCAGGAATATTCCACTTTGTTACCTCCACCAAGGAGGTTATGTTTTCGGTCTCGTTGGTTTGTCTGTCTGTTTGTCTGTCTGCTTGTTTGTCAGCAGGATAACTCGAAAAGTACTGTACAGATTTAGATGAAATTTTCGGACAATGTATATATTGGGACAAGCAAGAGCTGATAAAATTTTGGTGGTGATCGGTGACCCAGAACATGATCTGGAATTTATATTGTGTCTGTGACCACATTGCCTTGGTGGAGGTCTGTGCTCTCTGAGCGCGTTTCTAGTTATGAAATTGGGTTATTCACCCCCTCACCTGGAGTTACATATGTGGGCAAAAGCAATTTGGTCTCCGTACAGTACACCTGCCAATTAGTCAGCTCCTGAGCTTTTGACAAAAAGAAAAAGAACAACAAACAAACAACAAAGAAACAAGTCTGCTGAGATGAATCATTTCACTAGCGTAGAAGTCTAGACGTACCCTGGCTATGGCAAATTGTTTTGCTCTGCCAGTATGTCTATTGATTAGCCATAGGGACTCGTGATTGGGCACCCTGTCAGCTCTATGTGTGTGAAGAGTCGTTGGGCGGGCTAGCGTACCTTTTCATCTCAGCTCCTCACCAAAGTAAACAAGTGCAAACACAAGAAGACTGATTTTGTGTACCTTTACTGTACCCTGTTGCTCTTGGATTCCTGTTGGTGCGCCTGTTCCTGGCCACCTTCCTACTGCACTTTTGTACTTTGCACAAATAGGCTGACACATATTACAATTTTGCTGCATTTTTTACACTAGTTATCATATGCGCATGACAGATAAAAACTCCTTATATCCTTATATCCTTTTCAGCTCAGCTCCTCACCAATGTGTCCATTGCTGATGTATTCCAAAATGGAATGATTAACTTGTTAATCATCCCTTGTAGTCTTCACCCAGCCAATCATCTGCAAGGCGGGGCCGGACCTGCTGAACCGGCACTTCCTGCCCACTCTGGAGAAGATGAAGAAGAAGACGGTGAAGGTGGTATCGGAGGAGGAGGCCCTGAAGGCGGAGACCAAGAGCGACACGCAGGAGATGGAGCTGCAGATACTCGACGAGTTCGCCGTGCTCTGCAGGGACCTGTATGCCTTCTACCCAATGCTCATCCGCTATGTGGACAACTTCAGGTAATAATATGTCTCATACACACACACACACACACACACACACACACACACACACACACACACACACACACACACACACACAGGAGAAACACCCCAATGCTCATCCGCTATGTGGACAACTTCAGGTAAGAGTGTCACACAATCTGAGGACTTGAAAGATAATAAATTGATAAATAAATAATGATTAAATAAGTAGTTAATGATTTTTTTGGTAATTAATGATTATGTAAGGGATAACGTTCAGTGAGGCGGTCATTAAATGCCACATACGTGGCATTACTCTGTCGGGAGATATTCCATGATAATGACCGCCTCACTGAATTATTACACGGCTACCTACTATAGATATTATTAACATGTGACGAAGCCTTGTTTATCACTACTTTAACAGCAACTTTAGTGATTAAGATTGATCATACCGTCTGCTGAAAAGAAGTATTCTTTTAACTTACAGATCATCTGATTGGTTAAGGCAACGTTCTGTTTCACTTTTGCTTGACAGCGGTCTGTTATACTTAGCAACGGTCCGTTATTAAAAATTAGAACTTTGTAAAGTCCCATTGAAGTGAATGGAGCATTCTACAGCATTTTAAAGAGCTGTGTGTGAATGCTAAATGATTTTGTTTGTGTGTCCAGGTCCAAGTGGCTGAAGGAGCCTGACCCTGACTCCACTATGCTCTTCAACATGGTGGCCGAGATCTTCATCCTCTGGTGTAAATCTCATGTGAGTCTCTCTCTCTCAAGTTCAAGCGTTCTTTATTCATCTCCTTGGGGAGAAATTTGTGTCGACAAGAAATTTCTCTCTCTCTCTCTCTCTCTCTCTCTCTTTCTCTCTCTCTCTCTCTCTCTCTCTCTCTCTCTCTCTCTCTCTCTCTCTCTTTGTCTCGTTCTCTCTCTGTATTTTGCACCACCTTGAAATAGATTTTGGAGGTGTTTTTTTGCTGTGCTGTGCATGTACCAAATGAGGAGTTTAAATCACTCTGCAAAATGCTTAGATGTCTCTAAGTCTTCTTTGTGCCATACTTCACAGTGTAACTCAACCACAAGTCTGTATCCCCCTCAGGTTAAATAGAGTTCAGATCAAATAGCGTCAAATCAACTCAGTTTCTGCTTGATCCAATAACACCCCACCGCCCTCCTTTCCACTGCACAGAATTTCAAGAGGGAGGAGCAGAACTTTGTGGTTCAGAACGAGATCAACAACCTGGCGTTCCTGACGACCGACTCCAAGACCAAGATGGCCAAGGTAAAGGTTAAAGGTTAAAGCAGCCCCCGCGTGTCTCGCTGGGCAACCCTGCGCCCCAGGAGCCGGAGCTGGAGCTACTGCTGCTGCTGTCTCTTGTTAAATAGCCTCCTTTCTCAGGGGCTCCAGACGGACGGCTGCTAATGATGCGCTGGAGACACAACACAGAGATTGTTCTAATTGGTCGTCTGCATGTTTGATTTCCTCTCACGGTACCTCCTAGCAACTAATCCTCCTTTTCCCCTCAAATCTTTCTCTCTCTCTCTCTCCTTCCCTCCTTCCCTCCATCCCTCCCTCCCTCCGTCTGTTTCTGTCTCTCCCTCTTTCTTGTGTGTGTGTTAATTCTACCTCTGCTGCTCTCTCTTGCTATCCCTCCCTCTCCTGTCAGCATTTCATGGGGGCAAAGAGAACAGTAGGGATTTTTCTTTCTTTTTTTTTTTTCTTTTTCTTTTTTCTTTTTCTACTAATGCAGTTCCATCCCATATGCTGCTGCACAGTGTTTTTTTCTTTTTTTTTTCCCTCACTTGGCTTTCGGGTCGAAGTGGGACTTTAAAAAATGGCCTCCCTTGCACATTTGTCATGCTGTTTCAGTTCTACTGAAGATGTCTCCCAGTGTGGCTGTTGCTGCTGTGCTTGCATTTTGCTCTCGCAGCTTCTCTCTAATTAGACACAGTGGCTGGCCAGACCACAACTCCCACACAATTACAAAAAGTGTCCAGCGATGTTTCTAAAGGATCCAGACCACCTAATTTGCAAGATGCTTGGACAACACTTGCACTTATTGCACTGAGTGCTAAGTTAGCACAGCAGTACATCATTTTTTTTTATTTATTTATATTTTCTTTATACAAGGATTTAAGTTCTGACAGATTAAACATTTGTCATTTTTAACCTGAGGAGGCAATTTGTTGCCTTTTCCATATTTTCCATATTTTTACTTATTTATTATTATTATTATTATTATTATTATTATTATTATTATTTTGATGAGAAATGCTCCATGAGGACTCTCATCAGCACTGAGCCTGACCCCATGTGCTTGTTGGAATGGGTGTCGGTGTCGTTTTGTGTCCGTGTGTGTGTGTGTTTGTGTGCGTGTGTGTTTACAGTCGGGGGGCCAGGACGGAGAGCGCAAGGGTCGCCGGAGGAAGAGAGAGCTGTACTCAGTGCAGACCTCCCTCATCGTGGCGGCCCTCAAGAAGCTACTACCCATCGGCCTCAACATGTGCACACCAGGAGATCAGGAGCTCATCGCCCTGGCCAAGATACGCTACGCCCTGGTGAGAGAACCAGACAGCACAGCATAATCCCCCCCTCACCTAGACACCACCTGCAATTCATGACATAGAGCACCCCTCACCTATTCACCACCTCTAAAGCATAGAGCACTCCTCACCTATTCACCACCTCTAAAACATAGAGCACCCTTCACCTATTCACCACCTCTAAAACATAGAGCACCCCTCACCTAGTCAACACCTCTAAAACATAGAGCACCCCTCATCTAGTCAACACCTCTAAAACATAGAGCACCCCTTCACTATTTCACCACCTCTAAAACATAGAGTGCCCCTTCACTATTTACCACCTCTAAAACATAGAGCACCCTTCACCTAGTCAACACCTCTAAAACATAGAGCACCCTTCACCTATTCACCACCTCTAAAACATAGAGCACCCCTCACCTAGTCACCACCTCTAAAACATAGAGTGCCCCTCATCTAGTCACCACCTCTAAAACATAGAGCACCCCTCATCTAAACAACACCTCTAAAACATAGAGCACCTCATATCTAGTCACCACCTCTAAAACATAGAGCGCCCCTCACCTAATCAACACCTCTAAAACATAGAGCGCCCCTCATCTAATCAACACCTCTAAAACATAGAGCGCCCCTCATCTAATCAACACCTCTAAAACATAGAGCGCCCCTCATCTAAACAACACCTCTAAAACATAGAGCACCCCTCATCTAGTCACCACCTCTAAAACATAGAGCACCCCATAGTCACCACCTCTAAAACATAGAGTGCCCCTTCACTATTTACCATCTCTAAAACATAGAGCGCCCCATATCTAAACACCACCTCTAAAACATAGAGCACCCCATATCTAGTCACCACCTCTAAAACATAGAGCACCCCTCACCTAGTCACCATCTCTAAAACATAGAGCACCCCTCGCCTAGACCATCTGCTTTAACTTGTCTTTCATCCACAGAAAGACACAGACGATGAGGTCAAGGATCTGCTTCGCCAAAACCTTCACTTGCAAGAGAAGGTGAGACGTGTGATGCACAAAGATTTTAAAGCCAAAACAACTGTGTACTTTTAGTCTAGTAGAAGAATGCTGTAGTAATGAAATTAAAAAAACAAAACAAATAGCTGTTACTGTGAAAGCTTTTTGATCAGACACTGAGTGTGTGTGTGTGTGTGTGTGTGTGTGTGTGTGTGTGTGTATGTGTGTGTGTGTGTGTGTGTGTGTGTGTGTGTGTGTGTGTGTGTGTGTGTGTGTGTGTGTGTGTGTGTGTGTGTGTGTGTGTGTGTGTGTGTGTCTGTGTGCGTGTGCGTGTGCGTGTGCGTGTGTGTGTGTGTGTGTAGTCAGATGATCCGGCAGTGCAGTGGCAGCTGAACCTGTATAAGGATGTGGTGGTGAAGAGTGATGGGCCTCCTGACCCAGAACACACCGTGGAGAGAGTGCAGGGGCTTTCAGCTACCCTATTCCATCTGGATGCGGTATGGATAACGCACACACACACACACACACACACACACACACACACACACACACACACACACACACACACACACACACACACACACACACACACACACACACACATACAGCATAGGCACTCACACACACCACACACTCAGAGGTAACCACACATACACACACACACACACACACACACACACACACACACACACACACACATAGGCACACACACACACACACACACACACACACACACACACACACACACACACACACACACACACACACACACACACACACACACACACACACACACAAAAACACACATACACACAGACACACACACATACCCATTCACACAGCCCCTCATTCTCTCACCAATTCAACAGAAACCTCCACATGAGAGCCATCATTATGTCTTTAAAAAGTGCTTACATAAGGATTCACATAAATGCATACGCTCCACCCTCATCCCCCAGGCTCTAGTTGCAATGCAGATAAGTAACAGAGAAAAGGGTGTTTCTCACAATGGCATTGCATTAATACATTGCATTTGTATGCATTAAATTTCCTTTGAAGTTATGAGAATGGGTCGTTACAACTCTGGTATTTCTATAGCTGATCATTATCATTCACAAAACATGGTTTCAACCAAAGAGGACTGAAAGGTAGCTGGAAACTGTTTGAAATGCAGTCGTATGCAGACGAGTTGTTGTTCTCCAAAGTGTTCACTCCTTTAGGTTCACACTTCATGTCATAATTTAATTTTAGTTTAATCTCACAGTCAGGCTGAATGGTATTTTTTGCCCTCAATGGCACATTCCAAGCAGCACTGCCTGCAATGAACTACCTTAACCCTAATCCTAACCTTAACCACCTTAAGGTTCAAGGGTAGTACCTTGAAGGCAGCGCTGCCTGGAAGGCGCTGTTGAGGACAAAAATGACCAAATACCATCTTACGGCCCGGAAACTACACTTGTGAGGTCCAACTCTCAGAGTATCATGTGTGAGGTCATCTCTTCCCATCTCAATCTCACACATTTCCCACACCTGTGTGTGCAGGTGGAGCTGCCTCTTCGGGGCAAGAAGAACATCGCTCAGAAGTTGCTGTCCAAGCAGCGCAAGCGTGCCGTGGTGGCGTGCTTCCGCATGGCACCCCTTTACAATCTCCCCAGGTACCCCACCTACTAACACATCAACATAGCACCTTTACAACCTCCCCAGGTACCCCAACCCTGGAAACACATCAAATCAGCCCTTGGCGTCTCTTTACAACCTGCCCAGGTACCCCACCTACAAACACATCAACACAGCCCTTTACAATCTCCCCAGGTACCCCACCTACAAACACATCAACACAGCCCTTTACAACCTTCCCAGGTACCCCAACCCTGCGAACAAAAACTCATCAACGCAGCACTTACATATAGCACCACTACCATCTAATAAGCTTTAAGAATACAATGTCCCCACTTACAAATACATCAACACAGTCCCTTTACAACATCCCCAGGTACCCTAACCGTATCCCTGCAAAGACATCAACACAGCCCTTAGCGTCCCCTTTACTAACAAGCCTTAAGAATATTTACAACCTCTCCAGGTACCCTAACTCTAACCCTACAAACACATCAACACATCAACACAGCCCTTAGCGTCCCTTTACAACCTCACCAGGTACCCCACCTACAAACACATCAACACAGTCCTTTTATAATCTTCATAGTTACCCTAGCCCCAACCCTGCAAACACATCAACACAGGTTCCTTTACCACCTGCCCAGGTACCCCACCTACAAACACATCACAGCCCCCATGAGAAACAGCCAGTTGTGAACATTAGAGCTAAAAAAGTTAGCTTGAAAAAAATCAGCCCTTAGCACCCCCTCCACTAGCATCTAACATGCCTTATCAGCCCACACATACAGTAAACATATACAGTACACATAGAGTAACTCCACATAAAACATATGGACTGTGCTGTAGCCTACTGTGTCTCTGCTCCCTTATCCCAGAGCAGAGAAGTGAACTACACTGGCATTCCCATCTTATAGCAGTCATTTCTAAATGTCTGTTTTTCTCCTTCCTCCTTTTCATCTGTGTTTTATAATTTTAAACCAATTAAGAGACCAGTTCCCTCCCTCCCCCCGCCTCCCTATAGGACATCCAATCATCAGTCAGATACTACCAAGCTGAAATGTAATTGTGTCTCTTCCACACTACTGACATTGGTGCTGAGCTGCACTTCTGTTCATTCTCCTAAAAATGTCTTCCTCTCTATTGTCTCTGCCACGGGGCCACACTCCTCCCTTTCCCTCCCTCCCTCCCTCCCTCCTTCCTTTCCTCCTCTCCTCCCTCCCTCCCTCCCTCCCTCCATCTTTCCTTTCTTCCTCCCCTCCCTCCCTCCCTCCCTCAGATACAAAAATAATAATTTCTTCCTGAATGGCTATCGGTACGTGTGGCTGGAAAAGTGTTACCAAAACTCCAGCTTTGACCGTCTGTTCTCCTTGCTTACGGTACGGTACTGTGAGACCCTTAAAGAGTTCTTGGTTCCACTCTCAGTTCCCCCTCCTCCTCCTCCTCCTCCTCCTCCTCCTCCCCTGTCATCCTGCAAGCTAAAGGCCGTCCCGTCCGTCCGTCTGTCCACCAGCACACCTACTCTGCTACTCTGACTGGTCACTAGTCAGGCAGCAAATCTGCGTTGTGCTATCAACAACACTCTCATCTTTTTTTCTTTAATTCCTATCTGGACTTTCTTTGACATTTTTTTAGCTCCTCATTTTGTACACATGAGTGGTGACACCCTTTATTTGCAACACCTAAACCTAAGATGGAATGGTTCTATTGATACTAACCTGTGTTTTGCATTGAATAGTGATAGCAATTCCTGACATTTTGAATGAATGGTTTTAAAATGGTGTTTTACTGTAGCTGCAACAGTGACTTATTGTCCTTCCATATTTGAAGTGTGCATCTGTGTGTTTTAAACCATCCTTATGACCAGTCAGATGAGGCAGTGGGTCTACATCAACCCCCACCTTCCTTCATCCAAACACATCGCACCTCCCTCAGAGAGATCAGTCCATCATACACACCCCCTCCATTCATCCGTACATCTTTTCACTTTAACTGTCCATGCATCCTTTCTTTTTCCTTTATCATCAGCCCCCTCCATGCCTAAACCAGCTCTTCCCTCCATCCCAAACACCCCCCTCCCCCCTCCATTCCCTTCTCCCAGGCATCGGGGTATTAACCTGTTCTTCCTGGCCTATCAGAGGTTCTGGATAGAAGCAGAAGAGTACTTTTTTGAGGAGAAGCTAGTGCAGGACCTGGCAGTAAGTACCCGCTTGATGGAGGCCGGTGGTGGGGGGCAGGTTGGCAGCGCCCGCTACATCGAGCGCCCTGGAGGCACGAGGCCGATCGAGCGGTTGGCCTTGCTACCTCGGTCTCGGCGGGTCGCTTTCTGCCCGGGCGCCGTCGCCGCATCCTGTGTGGCTCGCCAATTTCCCAGGCTCGCTCGCCGGGGTCCGCATGAGCGTGTGCTGCGTGTCTTCCCCTGCGCCCAACTCACTG
>JAODXP020000025.1:7170222-7185222 GCA_027497455.2 Sardinella longiceps
AACTGCTGGTTCTGTATTGAGTTCTGCCCAGGATTGAGTTTGTCTATTGATTGTTGCCAGACTATACATTTTAATGTTATAGTATGGCTTGTTAGGCAACGTATGTCCATAAACTTACCTTTTTTTTTCTTTGCAGAAAATGTTGGACTATCTGAAAGAAAAAAGAGACGCAGGGTTTTTCAAGAGTTTGTCTGGACTCATGCAAGCTTGCAGGTATATTACTCTCTTTGGGATTATGCCTACAACAATGTAATGTTTTGAGCTTCAGTTTCTGTCATGGCCCAAATTAAATACCATACAGCATTTCCTATGCACTGGTATGTTGCATATCATTGAAAAAGATGTATTTTTGCTGTAGTGTCCTGGACCTGAATGCATTTGAGAGACAAAACAAAGCAGAAAGCCTCGGCATGGTGACAGAAGAAGGATCAAGTGAGTGAATTTGTAGATGATCTGTTGTGTTTATTCCTCCCTTCTATCCTGACCACCGCCCAAACTCAAAGCCCAACCCAAAACCCAAAGTAGGCCAGTGCCTCTCTCTCTCATCACCCAGCACTGCCTCTCTCTCTCTCTCTCTCTCTCTCTCTCTCTCTCTCTCTCTCTCTCTCTCTCTCTCTCTCTCTCTCTCTCCATCTTTCCTAATCTCCTCTGGAGCCTCCTCTCTTTCAAGTCTGAGTTTGTACTGTAGCCCTCCCTATGGTTTTTAAGGAAGTACTGTGTGTACGTAGATTATATGCTCATCACGTGAGCCTGCCAACCTGTACCATTGCGCTGTAACATTGCCGTCTCATTCTCAGCCTCTTCATGCCATTCCGTGTTCTAACAGTAGATTTAAGGTGAAGCTCACAAATGACCACAGACAGTTGGCTGTCCACAGCTTTTCCGCCTTTATCAGATTGCTGTGGCCCTTCCCTTTCCCTTGCAAAACAAACCCCCAGGCAGTCATATATCCCATTATTTCCAGTGATCGAATGTGACCACTGTGAAAGAATCACATTACTGTGATGTTATGCAATTTCATAATGACGTCTTAGTCAGACTGCTCAATCAGCAGCGGGTGGTCAGTGTAGTGGAGCTGTGGCAATAACTTTTTATTTTGCTGAACGCCTCACTATTTTTGAAAACTCTTGACACTATTTTTGAAAACTCTTGAACAAAACCCAGGTTTCTGTATTTCAATATAAAACCAAATAAGGACATTCCCTTAATCCTTGTGATTTCTATCTGAATACATGTCATACTGTATATAATTAATCTATTTTCAACAGTGTTGGCACTCTGAACACACTTTGGGAACATTACTGTCAGTAAATAGATTACATTTTAAAGTTATTGTGTAATCATTGGAAATGGGGAAGAAATATTGGTCTTCTAAGGGCAGAAATTCTCGCCCATTCAGCAGCTTTGTTGTTTGTTTGTCATCATTATGTGGTCCTGTTATCATGTTGTCAATTTGTCAATTTGTCTGTCTGTTTCTCTGTCTGTCTGTCTCTGTAGTCTCCTGTCTACTTTTGTTTATGTTGGGAAAATAGAGGCTAAAAAAAACAAAAACATGCCAAGATAAGTTGTGTACCTGCCACGTCCCTGTGTACATAGTATAAAGTTACTTACTAATTTGTTTTATTTGTTTTGTACTGTATTTATACTTACAAAAGATTCCATTGTCCTCTCCTCTGCTTACGTCTGCTTTTCTTGTTTGTCTTCCTCCTCCTCTCATTCATACTCATGGATGACAGTCAACTCGAGTGAGAAGGGTAAATATAGTCACGGATGCTGCTGCTCTCTAACGCTCTTACACTGTGTCTCTTCGCCACCTGTACTGGGCATGTTCCAAACCACCCCCCACCCCCCCAACCAAATCACCCCCCAACCCTCTACATACCCTCCAGTAGTTGTGATGAGTCACCCTTACCCCCTTCTCCACCTACCCCAACCCCACCTACCCCCCCACCCCATCTTCCCCACTGGTTCACACACTGTAAAAAACTATTTGTAATGGTTACTTGAAAAATGTGTGGAAACTCTTTGCCTCAAATGAGTCAAGTAACTATAACTTATCTTTTTCAAGTTAAAAGCACTTTACATCTAAAAAGATAAGTTATAGTTACTCAACTCATTTGAGGAAACGAGTTTCCACACATTTTTCAAGTAACCATTACAAATAGTTTTTTACAGTGCAGGACGTTCTGCATGTTTAGATGACATCTCAGTACAGGTTTCAGACCCATTGATGCAGGCAGACTGACACAATCAAAACCAAACCTCATTTGCTCACTACTGTATGTTGTGTTTGTTTGTGTGAGCCTGGGGGTTGAGACCTCCTCTTCATAACAGTACTAACACGGTGTCTCTTCATCGCTTTCCCAGTGCCCCATGAATTATTCTTATTATTATGAATATTATTATGATAATTATGACTATTATGTAATGTTTATTGTTTTATATTGATTATAACATTGGACAGGCCAGAGGTCCAAGTGAAAGAGACATGTTTGCATTACTGCTCAAATATTATAAAAGCATCCTGAGATGTTTTATATTGAATATTGAAGTCTTATATTATAAATTATATTATTTTGTATTACAGTATATGTATTATATAGTGTTGTACTCAGAACCTAACTATATGCCTCTTGACCCTCATCACCCCTCAAGCTTCTAAAGTGCTGCAGAATGATGACTTTACGGTGGACCTCTTTAGGTTCCTGCAGCTTCTGTGTGAGGGCCACAACGCTGGTAAGGACTCCTCCTGTAGCAGCTGATAGATCCCGTATTTTATTATTTTTCCTTCGTTGCTTTTTGGTTTTACATATATTTTTGGTTGGCTCCTCTCGTTTGTCTGGCGCAACAACAATGTGATATTGTGCCACAGATTTCCAGAACTTCTTGCGTACCCAGACTGGTAATACTACAACAGTAAACATCATCATCAGCACCGTGGACTATCTGCTCCGTTTGCAGGTAACACCCATAGGAGCCTCTCTTGTCTAAAGCGGTCCGCACACCGGCTCAGACACTGTGCTGAGCACTCTGCTTCCAACATTCTATTCCATTGACATCCATTGTTAATGTCCATTGACATCCATTGTTAATGCCACAGGCTACTGTACTAGGTTGGTTGCGAAATAGTCAAATTCAAAAGTGCTCCGCAATGCTGTCGGACCCGGGGTGCGGACGGCTTAATGCATATATGCACTGCTCTGCCTGTGATCCAAGGTGAACCTGTTGTCTCTCCTCTCACCCACAGGAGTCCATCAGTGATTTCTACTGGTACTATTCTGGAAAAGATGTCATGGATGAAGCTGGCCAGTTTAATTTCTCCAAAGCACTTAATGTTGCAAAGCAGGTGTTCAACTCACTTACTGAGTACATTCAGGTAATAATTCTTTTTAATTTAATTTTTTTTTATTTGCTTCATGCTCCTGCCAAAACACACTAATGTATATTTCGATATATATTTCAAATACAGTAAATATAAGTCATACAGTAAAGCCATACAGTATATCATAAAGTTGTAATAAACAGTGTTATGGTTAGAGTGCATAAATCCACTTTATCATGCAGCGTTAAACGGTTGGCTTTTATGTGGGCTCTTTCATGCCAAGTGGCGTGGGAGGGAGGTGGGGGGTTTGTGTGTGGGGACTGGTGTGGGAGGGAGGTGGTGGATCTGAGTGAATGTGAGTGGATGGTTACTGGAGTTCATGCTCTTCCCCAGGGCCCCTGCATTGGGAACCAGCAGAGCTTGGCACACAGTAGGCTGTGGGACGCCGTGGTGGGATTCCTGCATGTGTTTGCCAACATGCAGATGAAGCTTTCACAGGTGCAAATCTCTTGTGTTTGATCTCCCATCCTGGGCTCTGATGATCAGCCCCCTATTTGATCTTTTTTTCTCTGATCTATGGTCATCTGAGCATTTAACCTGCCTAGTGCTTCACTATTTATTATTGAAATACAGCTAGCTTGGCAGTACACAGCAACCACATGTAATCTACATGGTCATTTTAAAGCCTTTAAAAATTCAGTTCAGTGAGTTTGGGTATCCTGAATGTTTCTGAATAAACTCATCTTCTTCCTCAGGACTCAAGTCAGATTGAGCTGCTAAAGGAATTGATGGATCTACAGAAAGATATGGTGGTTATGATGCTGTCTCTCCTAGAGGGTAGGAATTGGAATAATTTTGTCCATGTTATATTTATCTGTCTCTGATTCTGCAGATGAAATGACTTAATCCCAAATGTGTCTTTTCCACTTGCAGGTAATGTTGTGAATGGTACGATTGGAAAACAGATGGTAGATACACTGGTGGAATCTTCTAGCAACGTTGAGATGATCCTCAAGTTCTTTGATATGTTCCTTAAACTGAAAGACCTGACAACCTCGGACAACTTCAAAGAGTATGATCCCGACAGCAAGGGCATCATCTCCAAGAAAGAGTTCCAGAAGGCCATGGAGAATCAGAAGCAATACATGCAGTCTGAGATCGAATTCCTGCTCTCCTGCGCAGAGGCAGATGAGAACGACATGTTCAACTATGAAGAGTTTGTGGACCGCTTCCATGAGCCCGCCAAAGATATCGGCTTCAATGTGGCTGTGCTGCTCACCAACCTGTCAGAGCACATGCCACACGACAGCCGCCTCGTCACCTTCCTCGACCTGGCCGAGAGCGTCCTGAGCTACTTCGAGCCGTACCTTGGGCGCATTGAGATTATGGGCAGCGCCAAGAGGATCGAGCGGGTCTACTTCGAGATCAGCGAGTCGAGTCGGACGCAGTGGGAGAAGCCGCAGGTCAAGGAGTCCAAGCGACAGTTCATCTTCGACGTGATCAACGAGGGCGGCGAGAGTGAGAAGATGGAGATGTTTGTCAACTTCTGTGAAGACACCGTCTTTGAGATGCAGCTGGCTTCACAAATCTCCGAGTCAGACGCCGTCGAGCGGCCTGAGGAAGAGGAGGAGGAAGAGGAGGAGCCAGAAGAGGAAGAGGAGGGTCTGGAGTCCCAGTCGGCCTTCTCAGCGGCCTGCACCTCTGTGAAGAGGAAGGTCTCCAACTTCCGCAAAATGTTGACCCTGGGCAGCATGCGCAAGCAGCTCAAGGCTATGTGGAAGCTGAGCATCCGTGAGATGATCACCGGCTTCTTCGGCTTCTTCTGGATGCTCTTCACCGGCTTCTTCAAAGGCATTTACGGCCTCATCTTCGGATTCTTCCACATCATCTGGTCCTCCATCTTCGGAGGCGGTCTAGTCGAGGGCGCCAAAAACATCAAGGTGACCGATATCCTGGGCAACATGCCCGACCCAACGCAGTTCGGAATCCATGGCGACGTTCTAGAGGCGGAGAAGGCGGACGGTGTAGATCTGATGATGATGCCGGACATGGTGCCGTCGCCGGGTGGGGAACAACTGGAAGCGGACTTGCTGGTGGAACTGATGGGAGGGCCGGGGAAGAGGGAAGGAAAACACGGGCCGGAACTGGGCCTGGGTGACGTTTCTGAGGTCAAGCCTGTTGAGTCCGCCGCTGCTGCACCAGAAAAGAAGAAGACCAAGGTCTGTAGTGTTTAACTGTGTCCTGATCTTGTGGCGGCCATCTTGTGTACTGTAGCTGTGATGCAAGTGTCCCTATCTGTTTAGATCCTATCTGTTTAGATCCTATCTGTTTAGATCCTATCTGTTTAGGTCCTATGAACTTGACTTGATTACTGCTTTTTGTTTCATGCAGAAAGCTGAAGTTCCGGAATCAGAGCCAGAAAAGGCAGAGTGAGTGTAGACAATATTAGAAGCATTGCCACTGTATTAGCATACATTGTCCTAGCAATATATACTGTATATATTAGCATATATTGGCATGGTTGTCCTGAGATGTGTTCCTCTACAGTACAGAGAATCAGGAGAAAGCGGATAAGGCCAAAGAAGAATCGCCTGCGGAGCCTGAGGCTAAGGAGAAGCCAGTTCGCAAGCCCAGGCGCGGTGCCGACCAAGAGGAGAGCCCTGCCTTCATGGCCAGCTTCATTGCAGTCCTGGAGGTGTACAAGACCAAGATGCTGGTGAGAGAAACCAAGCCAGCCCAGGGGCCTGTGGGGGAGTAGCCTAGAACTGTATAGACGTACTCTAGCGGTAGCAAATTGAATTTACTCAGCGAGTACTGTTAGAAAAGAGATTATGGTTTGGTTTGCGAGTTGGTTTAGGGAGTGAGACCAGGACTGAGGTTGGATTTCTAACAGTATGTCTTGCTATCACTCATAGATTGTGCTCAAGTTTTAGCCGTCTTACCTGAGGGTCTATCACTCGTGGCCAGACTATACTATATATTTTATGTGATTATCTGACTTGTCAGGCTAGTGGGGGAGTCCTTGTTGGGGCTCTTTTTCTGCTCTTCTGCAAAATTATGGGATGCTAATATCTCAAGTATAGTTATTTGGTTATTGATCATTGAGGCCTTGCAATGAAGAAATTCTGAAACCAGAATTGTTTCATTAGATACAACAAAGGCACTTTTCAATAATATCTAGTTTCAGTCTGGGTCTGATTTCAGACCTTGTATGGACTTGTATGGTTCTTTGTTGCAAGGCTTCAATTGATTATTATCAATTAGCATCAGTAATGGAAGATTAGTCTTGAGCAGTGACAGTTCCAAATGCATGTGTAATGTCCTCAGTAATATATATTTATATTCTTTTTTCCAGAACTACCTGGCTCGCAACTTCTACAATCTTCGCATGCTGGCTCTGTTTGTGGCCTTTGCTATCAACTTCATCTTGCTGTTCTACAAGGTAACGTGTGTAATGTTTGCCCAGATCCAAATATTGAATAATGTTATTGACAAGAGTGCTTTCAGGTGCCATAGTTGTTCAGAGAGGGTTTCTGTTGCAACATTCAAAATGGCAGCATACAGTAAGTCTCAGACGTTATCTAGGTTATTGCATTTTCAAATGAAAGAGAAGCAACTTGGGTGCTGTTGCAGATGCACTCCTTATCCATCCTTATCCTCCACCAGTTTTGCCGTAAAGATCTAAAGACACTGTCAACTTCATGCTCTGGAACCTCATGCAGGACATGTCCTCCAAATCAGACTGTTTTTAATCTGCTCACAAGAGACTATGAGTTTATGACCAGATCTAATAATATTTTATTGGGACAAAAAACATAAAAAAGAACATAAAACAGTAGATGGGGGTCAGAGTTTGACTTCAGGTGATATTTTTTTTATTCTCCCATTGAATATACCCGAGTGGGTGCTGCCAGGTGCAAGGCAGTTACAAAATAGTGGCCAAGCTGTTGCTCAGTTTCATCAGACCCACTTCATTTGTGCATACTGTGGAGTAGTGGAGCTCAGCTAGTTCAGTTCAGAAATGCTTCCTATTTTGTTACATTCTAAGCGGCCAACATTTTGCATTCACTTTGAAAATAAACTGTAGATCCAGCCTAATCATTTGCATTGATTTCCTAAAGTCAACTCCACCTTCCCCACTTACCAATGCAAACTGATAGTAAACTGCTTCAGTCTATAAAAACTGTTTCTACCATTGATGTATAAACACATACATTTACCTGAGGTGACTTTTTAAAATGTTAGTCTCAGTATTGCATGTGTAACCATTGAATCCATCAGGAGTAGGTTCTTAAGTGTAGACAGATAAACTCACGGACACACGAGCTTGAACTGAACACTCCATCAGAATACCCATCATTCCAATCTCTCCCGCCAGTTCTCCCATAGCGACACCATCCCACAACTGGAGGGGAACTGGAGTCATAACATAATCAAAACATTTTCTGTTCTTACACGTGTATCAGTTTTCAAAGCATGACATCATCAATCCCAGCCCGCCATGTTTACCTTTGCTTCTTCTCAGGTGACTGGCGGGGAGGACGATGAGGAAGAGGACTCCTGGGAGAATGGAGGTGATGAAGATGAAGAGGACGACGATGGATTGGAATATTTCGTGCTTCAGGAAAACACTGGCTACATGGCGCCCACCCTGACCTTCTTAGCCATCATACACACCGTCATCTCCCTCCTCTGTGTTCTGGGCTACTACTATCTGAAGGTGAGGAGGAGAGGACAGGCATCAGTCAATGCTATGTAGCCCAGTATTAACAGAGGATTGAAAGCGATCTTTGCTATTACCCCTACAGACCTAGCACCCAGACTATAATGGCCTTGCAAGTATTGCTATGCTAGCATGCCATTGTAAATTCATAACTTGTTTCATATGGGTGCTTTTGACATTGTCTAGGGCCCTTGTACAGCGTTTAAGTACTCTGTTGAAACTTCAGTGAGATGATTGATGATGGTGCTGGTGACTTTGTGCAGGTCCCACTGGTGATATTCAAACGAGAGAAGGAGATTGCCAGGAGTCTGGAGTTTGAAGGCATCTACATCACAGAGCAGCCGTCGGACGATGACATCAAAGGACAGTGGGATCGATTGGTTATAAACACGCCGTAAGACAGCAAGGCCAAATCCACAGAGGAGCTCGTGTCAAGTTCAAACTCTCAAATATGCCTTGACAAAGCAGTTAGGATTAACAACGCCATCTTGTTTTTTATCTATTCTGTCTGGGTCCCTTCTTTTATGCTCTCTTTCCATTTTCTTTCAGATCTTTTCCCAGCAATTACTGGGACAAATTTGTTAAGAGAAAGGTAAGACGAGGAATTTGAGTTTCGCTAGGTGTTAATTAATTGTTAATTAATCAAGGATTATGTTATATCCAATATTACGATTTATTACTTATGTATAGCTTATTTATAACAAATCTTTATCCTTATTTGTGCAGGTCATTAATAAATATGGTGATTTGTATGGAGCCGAAAGCATTGATCATTTATAGCAAATGTTTATCTTTATTTGTGCAGGTCATTAATACATATGGTGATTTTTACGGAGCCGAATGCATTGATCATTTATAGCAAATGTTTATCTTTATTTGTGCAGGTCATTAATAAATATGGTGATTTGTATGGAGCTGAACGCATTGCTGAACTTCTTGGCCTGGACAAGAGTGCCCTGGACTTTGACCCCACCATCGAGACTGTGGCTCCTGAGGCTTCACTGGTTTCCTGGTGAGCACATGAATGATTGTGTGTTTGTGTGTGTGTGTGTGTGTGTGTGTGTGTGTGTGTGTGTGTGTGTGTGAATGACCTGAGTGTAAACAAATAGTGCTCTTAATACAATGCTCTCACAATTTACTTTGGCAGGTTGAGTTCCATTGACACCAAGTACCATATTTGGAAAATGGGTGTGGTTCTGACCGACAATGTGAGTTGTTTTGAAGGACTAAATAAAATATTCCCTCAATCTATGACAACCTCTTGAATGCCTCCCCCCCCACCCCCCAACCCCCATAATTTCAGTCTTTTGGATTCACAGGGAGCTCAACTGAGTCCTTAAAGTCTCTAGTTGTTAACCTCATCTTTGACCACTGTTTGTTGCTATAGAACTTCCTCTATCTGATCTGGTACACCACCATGTCCGTCCTGGGTCACTACAACAACTTCTTCTTCGCTGCCCATTTGCTGGACATCGCCATGGGCTTCAAGACCCTGAGGACCATCCTGTCTTCCGTCACTCACAACGGCAAACAGGCAAGTATACGACCACAAGGGGGCACTGTTGACCCAGCAGTGGAGCCCCAGATGACTGTCCACCCTCACTCACTCACACTCCCAGTCCAGTGGGAGACTGTTGGTGCTGGTGAAAGGCCTAATTGATCTTCTGTTCTTTTCCTGCAGCTGGTGTTGACCGTTGGGCTCTTGGCTGTGGTGGTCTATCTCTACACAGTGGTGGCCTTCAACTTCTTCCGCAAGTTCTATAACAAGAGTGAGGATGAGGATGAACCCGACATGAAGTGTGATGACATGATGACTGTGAGTATATTACAGTATAACCCCATCAGGATTGAAAATTCATGCATGTTCAAACCCCATCAGGACTGGAGAAATTACTTCTCTATTAATAACAAGTCATTCAGATGCTCTTAAAACATCCCAGCTTGACTTATACACATAGTATGTCCAGCTATGACTTAAATCAGTACCAATTACATTTTTTAATGTAATTTTGATTTTGTCTGTTTTAATTATTTGTACACTACAAATATGGACCTCTTGACTACAAGAGCCTATAGAATAAACCTACAGATTATGGTGAAAATAGAGCATAAAGAAGACATACAAGTTTTGTAGGAATGACACACCCCTGCTCTGCTCTCTGTGTGTTTTTTAGTGCTACCTGTTCCACATGTATGTGGGTGTGAGGGCTGGCGGTGGAATTGGTGACGAGATTGAGGATCCCGCTGGTGACCCGTACGAACTTTACCGTATTCTATTCGACATCACCTTCTTCTTCTTCGTCATCGTCATCCTGCTGGCCATTATTCAGGGTGCGTAACGCAACGAAATCAAGTGGAGAAGAGTGTGTGTGGTTTGTGTGTGTAGGACATGTAAAGGAAGTGTGAGGATAGTACCAGAGTTGTATAAAGTACTACAGTAGAGGAGTGGAGTAGAAGTAAAAGTACCATATCAAAAAAATGACTTGAAGTTGAAGTGTTCTTTAAACACCATACTTAAGTGGAAGTACTAAAGTATTCAAAATGTTTTGTACGTAAGTATTGCAAGTAGAAGTAGCCCCTCCGGTCGTCTTGGCTCCCCCTGGCCGTAGCAGTGATGAGGTCATGATGGTAGTGTTGAGTGTATGCATCAACTGGGATACGAACCAGGGACCTTCTACACCAACCTCAGTGTTCTTACCTGGAGAGCCACCCAGTCCCAGATGCAACTAAGGGCAAAACATGCATCAATAGACCTGTATATGTAACGGAAGCCAACTCGCTCGGCTAGCTGGCGGCAGTGCGTGTAAATCCTCACAACTCAATTCCTTGGGCGCTTCTAACTGCTGAGTTAGAAGCCTGGGCTTTTAGCTCAGTGGTTAGAGCGTCCGACTCCCACGCTGGGGGTTTGTTGTAGCTGGCAGGGTGGCGGGTTCGAGACCCATGTGCGGTGCGATCCACTTCTGGCTACATATAGAGTCAGTTGAGTTGCAGTAGAATCACTTTTCTGCACTTTTCCACCTGTGATAACAGGGTAAAATGGTAAATAGAAAATTAAACAAAGAAACAAAAAAACGATTCCTCGACTGTCATATATTTTTTGAAACAATGCCACTTTGATTGTACCAGTAATGTTGATTTCACTGTAAATGAGGGCTTTCCTCAGTAAATGTTCTGGGAATTCCATAAAGGTTATTAATCAATCAATGACAATGTTTGAAAACTGCAGTGATGTTTGCTCTGTTAATGGTCCATCTCTGTCCCTCAGGTCTGATTATCGACGCCTTTGGAGAGCTGAGAGGCCAGCAGGACCAAGTGAAGGAGGACATGGAGGTCAGTAGACTAGTGTAGTGTGATCCACCCAATATTCCCCCAGTGGGATAAACCTCCTCATTATAACATCTAACAATCTAACACCGCCTCCTTCCCCAGACTAAATGCTTCATTTGTGGAATCGGTAACGATTACTTTGACACAACGCCGCACGGCTTCGAGACTCATACCTTACAGGAGCACAACCTCGCCAACTACCTGTGAGTATCAGCTTCTCTGCCCTTCCCTGTTACCATACAAAACTAAGATAAGGTTATAGATATATTAGCAAAAGTATTTATTATTAAAGATATATTATCAAAAGTAATATTAATATTCTATGCTAAATACACAAATATTCTGTGCATTTGTCACTCTTCAGGTTTTTCCTGATGTATCTTATTAACAAGGATGAGACTGAGCACACAGGACAGGTGAGTCACTCTTTCCCTGCTAGTCTATAAATAATGAACCCAAATAGAAATCATTTACATGTGTGATTTCCTTAAAACTTTTTAGTAATTTTAGTAGGCCCTATGTCACTCAGTTACATTCTGTGTCAAAAACATTCTCGCTGTATGTTTTGACTTGTTGAAATGTCTTTTTTGACTTGAAAAATGTTCTTGTACACTTTTCATCATCTTTAATAAACCAATAAGCTCTTTTCTATTTATTCTTTGTCTATATCTGCTTATCAGCCTAAATACTTGCCTGTCCCAGAGCAACAGGCAGCAGGCCACACGAGTGTGTACTGTACTGTAATAATCCATGTCTTCATCACGAGCATCTCTTCTCTTCCCCCCACAGGAGTCGTTTGTGTGGAAGATGTACCAAGAGAGGTGCTGGGACTTCTTCCCAGCTGGAGACTGTTTCCGCAAGCAATATGAGGACCAGCTAGGCTAAAAGAGATGAGTGAGTCATGGCCAAAGTCCCTGGCCAAAATCTGACTGAGACTGCAAACTCTGAACCCCAACACAAACAAGAACCTCAAAACTAGCTTCCACCTCCATGCTGTCCAGTCCAAGAAAGTAAATCACTTTTTTTTTGTCCAACATGTAATACCACCAATGCTTTTACACCTTCAAGAGTTTGAACGAACTACGACTATGACAGACTTTTTAAAAGGACGCCTTTGCTGTGAAGAAAGGGGAAAAAGAAGAAAATATAAGGGAAAAAAAACAACCAACAACCAAACTACCAAAACACTTATGCCGTCTTCATGGAACTGATTGAAGTTGCCTTCCCATCTGCTAAGCCCAAACCTGTTGCACAATTTGTCTTGAAATTGTAAAATTGACGTCTTCGGTGCGGGTTACGAGGTGTGCTGAGTGAATGTTTGACAAAAATATGCACAAGAAGTATCGCTAATGGATTTTATCGAGTGCTTCATTGAGAGAAACGACATACTTAAATAAAACATGGCGGTAAATGTTACAGAACCTTTGAAAAGAGGTCTGTGTGCTGCAACAAATACAGTCCCTCATGGGGACACGACTTGAGCCCATTTTGATGTATGATCAAGTGTCAAAGTGCCTTAAAAAAGAGAAACTATGCAAAAAAAAAAAAAAAAAAGTATGAAGAGATGAACACTTTGTCCCTCCTCATGGTTTAGTGCGGTAGACTGGGGTAGTGCGCCATTATTACCTCCTAGGTTAGTTTTTTGTGGCTTTAGTTGGAGTCTGTTCTAGAATACAGAAGTTCCCATAGCAATAAGTGTTTATTGGTTTGGATGTGTTTGCGGCTACTGCAAGGAGACTCTCAGCCACCTGCACATGTTCACCATTACAGCATTCAACAGAAATTCACTGCTGAGATTTAAAAAAAAATAATAAAGAAATAAAGAAATAAAAATAATGAATTACAAATTATGAGTTTATTGAATAACAACTACAACAAGAAAAAAAATGTAAACTGCTATTGTATGGCCATTTGTATGTATGTAGTGGCTTTGGTGATCGCCATTTCTTTTTTTTGGGGAGGGGGGAAAAGAATAAAGCAAACGATGCAATAACTCCCAGCTGTCAATCATGTCAGTCCCACCCACAGACATAAAGCCGCAAGGTTACCTCAAGGACATAGTACTTGTTGAGTTACATCTTACACAGAGACAGAGAGTCCTTACAGGAGCAACTGCACAAGGCGCATTCTTGCAGCTGCTGAGTGCCTTGCATGTTCAGTCTTAGAAACCATGTAAAACCAAACTAAATGAAAACACTTCAGCCCTTTGGCTTATTGTAGCCTTAATGTAAAGCTCACTAAAGTTAAGCTGATTGGTTAAGCAAGGTGCTGATTGAAGGAATGTTCTGCGTTTCCATGGCTGCACGTTCCGGTGCTGCAGTATGGGTTCTAACCACTGTGTCTGTGGAAGAACAAGTGGCAAGAACCCTGTGCCAAGCCAAGCCCAAGTTCCGTCAGGAGATCATGCTGTCCAGCCAATCCTCTAGGTCCTCCTCTGTCACTTCCTGTTTCACAGGCACCGCTTTGGGTGGAGCTTCCTGTTCTTTTGGAACTCCAACAGTCTCCATAGTTTCCTTTCCTTTAGGGATCTCTACAGCCTTCACAGCCTCTTTTTCCTTTTCTTCTCCTGCTTTCACAACAAAACACACACAAAAAAAACAAAGCTTAAACACTCAACCTGCCGTCCGTTTCTCAAAAGCACAGTAGCTAACCAGTTAGCAACTTTGATAGTTGACAATGCGAAATTGCATTGCAAACAACATAGCTGCTAACTTAGTTAGCAAATGTTCTTTTGTGAAACGGAGGTCAGAACCATACATTTATTGAGCTGAAATTGGATTGTATACAACTCTCTCTTCTACTCACTCTGCTCACAGACTGGAGTAACCTCTGGTGCAGTGTTGTTGGGTTGCGAATCTGTTAGAGAGAGCTCAGTCACAGGCTTCTGCAAGCCCAGGAGGAGGTCCAGCTCTTCGTCCGCCTCGTCTGTGTGAGCGTCCGCTTTACTGGAGGAGATCTGGGACTCTGGGGTGCTGTTGGTCGGTGCTGGTTTCACTGGGCTACTGGACACACCTGTGTTGGACCCCAGGCCTTTGGCCACTGGAGCAGTGGAGGGTTTAAAGGTTCCGCCACCTAGTGTGTTAGAACCTGGTCTGCTCACCATGGAAACAGAAGGCAGTTCTGCTGGTGTAGCTGCCTAAGGCGGGGAGAGAGAGAGAGCGAGAGAGAGAGACAGAAAGAAAGAGAGAGAGAGAGGGGAAAAAGATATTGACGTCACACCACAGACCTGTTAGATGTGCGCACAATGGTCGCTGCAGAGACATCTTTGTTTAAGCGTCTCTCTTATCAGGTGAGACTGGGGTGGGGGGGTGGGGAGGGGGTAGAGGGAGGGATGGAGGTAGCGTTAGCGGTAGCTTACCTGCACCAGCTCCGGCTCCAGCTGAAGGCGTTGGTGAAGAGGCAGCTCCTGTAGAGACTGGGCCAGCACTGCCAGCTCCACAAACACACCACACATCTGCAGGGACAGGGAGGGAGAGAGGGAGGGAGAGAGAGAATGAGAGGATGGAGAGCAAGGGAGAGAGAGAGAATAACAGAGATGGAGAGAGAGAGAGAAGATAAGAGTGAGGGAGGGAGAGAGAGAATAAGAGATAGTAACCTGGGGAGCACAATCACACCTGCACATGCATGT
>JAODXP020000025.1:7190222-7202722 GCA_027497455.2 Sardinella longiceps
TAACAGTGTTTGTGTATCTTTCCGCAACAATCCCATTGTACCATGATGTGGAATAATGAACTGCAAAAACCTCTGTAAAAGGAGTCAGGGAGTTGGCCATGTATGGTATAAAAGCTTCCCGGGCTGAGGGACAACCATATTTGGCATGCCAAGCATCTCGGCATATTTGTATAGTTAATGGGAATTGGATATTAACGGTGATTGGCAAAGTTTACGACGCGTGGAGAAGCCCTCTGAAGGGGCAGCGATCCGTCTTTGGTGGTGTTTCAGCGCTTTGGCAATGCGCTTCTGTTAATCCTCTCCAATCGGCCTGAATAGCAATCGAAAACAAACATCTGCATGTACACACACACACACACACACACACACACACACACATATATATATGTACACACACACACACACACAGCCAGCAGAGGGGACGCTTCCCTGCCACTAATAAGAGATGCTATTCTGTGTGTGTGAGCTGGAAGTGTGGGAGTGCGTGTGTGGGAGTGTGTGTGTGTGTGTGTGTGTGTGTGTGTGTGTGTGTGTGTGTGTGTGTGTGTGTGTGTGTGTGCATGTGTGTGTGTGTGTGTGTGTTTGTTGAGGGGGGGCACCCCGTGGGTTGGAACGTTTTTGGGCCAGGTTGGGTCGAGACGGGAGTATCATGCGAACCCCATGCAGTAGGGCAAACCGGACTGGGTGGTGCTGCAGCCCTGGCATGTGTTAACGACAACAGATGTGACCCACCCTTGGGTTGGCACTCTAGGCCCGCTAGCCCTGGTGCCGAGAGCGAGGAGCGAAGAGTGAGGGCACCCGGCGCGAGGGCAGGCCATGGGGGACGGCTCTCCAGTAGCGATGCCAGCTGAGCGTGTGTGTGTGTGTGTGTGTGTGTGTGTGTGTGTGTGTGTGTGTCATTAAAGAGCAGACACTTCATTACTATACGGTGCACTTCAAGAGACGCCGCAATCTCACTGCTCTCCTCTCCTCTCCTCTCCTTTTCTGTCGGGGGGATGCTTTGCGTTATAAATTTAATCCTATCTGTTTTCACGTAATCACACGGCTGTGTTTAGCTCGCACTCTCTCTTCTCTTCACCACCAACCCCCTGTGTCACACTCTCTTGCTCTTGCCTTGCCACCAACCCCTCCATAGCAATCCATCTCGGCATGACTAAATGCACTTCTTACAAGTGTACAGGTGGCACAAGGAGTTTTTTTTCCAGCTATTTTATTTGCGTTAATGAGATTCTCCCCCCCCCCCCACACACTCCTGTATCTTTGTCCCATTAATCAAAAAGAAAGAAGGTGATCTTGGCTGATAAATACTTCAGTGGCCAGTATGTGTATAGGGCCATACAACAGGATACTGCTATGACATGAAATTAAAGGTGCAGTGAGTGATACTGTGTTATTGTTTGAGGGGCAGGCTGCCAAAAATGTAAAAACCTCAATGGCCCAAATCTGTCTCTAAGGGGTTAATTTAGATTGGATTTTGTCCAGTTTTCCCCTTCACTAATAATGTTGTTTAAAGAGCCAAAGCATTATTCACCTTATTCCGCGGGTAAACATGGGGGCTGCCATCATGGTTGTCTTTCAAAATCCGGTCAGGCAACGCATTCGCTTAGCGTTGTAATATTTGATGTTTTAATGGTCTGATATAAGTGGTCTTACTATGAAATTGTGGTCACTATATCCATAAATAAAGTTAGTACAGTTCGTCGCCAGATAAAAGATGATGTTTTCATCAGTGTGTTTCCACGGCTGCAATAAGGAGTTTTGTGATCGTGGTATTTCATGAAAATGACGTTGATGTGAATGAGAGGCAGCGGCTAATGGACATTCGAAGACAATCGGAGGACATTCACGGAAGAAAAAAGAATAAAAAAGGGGCAGGGCTGCATAAGGTGAATACAGTCACATCATAATTGCTGTGTCTATCCGGTATAAAGTGTATATTATTGACACTGTTTGTAGACTCTTCCCCGCCCTTCTTAGGAAAAGTGTTTGTGTGAAACGTGCTGCGCAACTTTTTGAACTCAACACTAGTCAAACAGACGGTCACAAAGCGGAAATACTTTGAACAAGCTGGTCCAAAAGCGACCAGCCTACAGTAGTCTACACACTACATACTGCATAGTGAATGGATCTATAGCATAGGTTCTCAAAGTTGAAACATTTCTGGCAGCAACATCTGATAATATTTGTAAAACAGTTAAAATTACATAGCTTTGAAACAATGAATCTCCGGTTAGTGGTGTTTAGCCGCATCTATGGTCATTAATTTATTTCAATAAATGTTACTGTAGAGAGGCAACGTGGTCATTAAAAAGTTTAATTTTTTTTTTCTTTTCCTCCCCACGCCCCATTGGCGGCCCTCAGTTCAATGCTGGGTCCCTAAATTGGCCCTCACCTATCAAAACATTGAGAACCTATAGGTTTCCCATGATTCCTGTGATGTGTACATACATACACACACCAGGTACAGAAGTCCTGGCAGAATCAAGCAGGATGACCAAGCATAGCTCCAAGACAGGTTGTTTATTGGAGTCTACATGCTTTGGGTGTCTTTGGTTTTCGATATTTAGCTGAGGCTACAAAGATCAGTCTTTGTGGTTTGGTGCAATGTGGAAAGGTAGTGCTCCCCACTAATGTTTTATAATAATAATAATAATAATAATAATAATAATAATAATCATGTTTTACTCATTTTTCCTTTTTTGTTTTTCATATAGGTGCACCCTCAAAGACTTCAGGTGCACCCGGGATACAGTATGTATTGCTGTACATGTTGTTTTTTTGGCCACTGTCGGAAGCCCCTGGAGGATCACCACACCACACCTCCCCTCTCCTCTCCTCTCTTGTCTTCTCCTGTGTGCAGTACATGCTGCTGTGTAAATGTTTTACTTGTTTTGCCTGCTTGGCATCTCACTCACCCACTCTAGGATCACACTCACTACTAGTACAATGCCTCATGACACTTCACGTTGGAACAAGCCGGGGAAAACACAAAACTTTCTCAGAAAAATATAAAATTACAAACCTGCAATACCAAAACAACAACATTCACAACATTTGGAATAAGGACTACAGAGCAGACTCTTCCTGTCAAACAATGGACAACAGCTGCCCTAGTCGAAAAAGGTAAGATACTTTTTTTCAAGGTTTCTATTTGATTTAGGCCTCTCGCCTTCTCTCCCTCTCTCTCTCTCTCTCTCAAACACACACACACACACACACACACACACACCCACGTTACTCGCCTCACCCTTCGTGTTTTGTGCAACCTGGCAGGCTAGCAGTACACAGCCAATTAACAATAATCAGCTGCGAAACTAACTGAGCATTCAATAAACAGTTTCACACTAATTGCAATTAAAGACCGCAGTCAGTGATGCACAACAGCATCAGACAATCCTTCATTCAATGCAACCAATGAAACTGGTACACACAGTAAAAAAACAAAACAAACAAAAAAAAAAAACGTAGTGTCAGTTTGTTTTTAGAGTTTTGTGTTTTCAGAAAAAGTGTTGAAGGTGGCTCATTAGGCTAAACAGTCAAACATCTCTGATGCTAAAAAAACGAAAACGAAAAAAACAAACAAAAAAAAACCCAATTGTAGTCATTTCATCAGCTGAAGAAATGGGATTTGACTATATTTCATTAGAATTGTTGCACCTGTCCTTCCCGCTTATCAGTTACATTCTTCATCAATTCTCATCAACGTTAAACAGTTGAATAGGTAGAGTACACAGGTTGAACACATGAACCCATCAAATAGATTACTACGGTGGCCATAACAACCAATGACTGTATATATAGAGATAACAATGACAATGTCGTCGTCTATATCTATTCTACTTTCAAAGACCAACTGCCCCAAATCCCAACAACATTCCAACAACAGCATATCACTGGATTGATAAGAGAAACTGATAAAGTCAGAAACATGATTCCGGAAGACTAATTTTGTGTTCTACTTGATATCCGATTCTCAATTCCACTCCTTAGCTAATTTTCTCTGTGCAGTGCGTTTTAGCACATATTGGAGGTGATCGGGGGCACAAATTGTCTTAATCCCTTTGCATTCTCATAATCCCTTTATGTAATTTTTGAAAAAGATGAGCTGAAATGTTCTCAGACTGCAGCTGTGAACTTTTATGAACTATATTACCACCACAAGATCTGTTATTAATTATACATCAAGTAAGCAGACGTATTCTCCTACCTCATAAACAGATTAATCTCCTTATTCAGAATATTACCTTAAGTTAAATAGCATTGATAAAGTGTTAAAGAGTTAAATTGCAGCACAGTTAGGCTATTGCTAAACCATGATTTAAATAGCAGTACATTTAAGTAGCATTGTAGATCCATCAAGCATCTAAGCAGTTCTCCTACCCTGCACCAGCACCTTATGAAAGTAGGCTTATATGACAAGAGCTGAGCTCATATACACTGTGCTTATTTTTTTATGTTTTTATACATTTATCTATTTATTATGCTGTGCGATAGGTCCACTTGTGGGTCCCCAACTGACCGGATTAAACTCTGCCTAGTAGCTTGCTACCTTGGTTATTTCCTTTATATTCAATACTATCCAGTCCATGTTTGCACTTGACACTTGTTCTGACATCTGGCACACTCCTTCCTGGTCGAACATTCAGGTTAAGAGGGTCAGGTTTCACTTATTTATTTACTTTTTACTTTTACACATGGTATGAGGGCACTGAATGGCAGTGTCAGTGACTGTTCTATGCTTGTGTTTATGTTCATGTTTTTATGTCTTGTCAACGAGCACACTGAAGCAAATCCCTAGCAACTTGCACTAGTTGCATGACAATAAAGTACTGAATCTTGAATCTTGCTAAACTGAGTTAAATGGTAGTACAGTTAAATAGCATTGCTAAACGTTAACCATCAACTGCGAGTCTGCTTTTTAATAAACCTATTGATTTTTACTTTATTCCCCTAAAGTCATTATATTTCTTTTAATTACAATGCTCAGCCTATGAATTATTCAAGAAGGTTCTGGAAGTGCAACAGGGCCACAGAGCAGTCCAGTACAATGCAAAAGTGATGCATTTCCCAAACGACACACACACACACACATGCGCATTTGGTGTTATTCTGCCAAGTTGTCCTCTGTGATGTGTCTGATCAAAGGAATCGGCTCTCATGAATTCTTAGAGCACAATGCTGAATGTGGAATTTAAAAAAGAAAAAAAAAAGCTGACTGTGAATGACTTGCATAATTAAGCGGTTTATATAATGATACCGTATCTCGCTTTTCCAAAAAGATATTTTAACAATGGGTGATGAAAATCCTCCCGTGCGGTGTTTAAGAATGGCCTAATTTAGCCATTTTTCTAGATAATGTTTATCTCCCTGCGGATGGAAGGGAAGCCGTTATCTGAGAGACTGATGGGTTACTGTGTACCTCACAGTTTATTTCCTTACTTCACCATCAAAAAGAGAGAGAGAGAGAGAGAGAGAGAGAGAGTGAGTGTGTGTGTGAGTGAGAGGCAGAAAGAGAGAGAGATGCAGAAAGAAAGAACAAGAGTGTGTGAGTGAGTGAGTGAGTGAGAGAGAGACAGTGTGTGTGTGAGTGAGTGAGTGAGTGAGTGAGATAGAGGTAGAAAGAGAGAGAGGAGAGAGAGTATGTGTGAGTGAGCAAGTGAGTGAGAGAGAGTGTGTGTGTGTGTGTGTGTGAGTGAGTGAGTGAGAGGCAGAAAGAGAGAGAGATAGAGGCAGACAGAGAGAGAGAGGCGCAGACAGTGTGAGAGAGAGAGAGAGGCAGACAGAGACAGAGAGAGAGAGAGAAGCAGACAGAGAGAGAGAGACTTCTCCGCTAACAGCACCAATCACCAAATGGCAAAACGATGAGCACAGGAAACGTTTGCCCTCAACGTTACCATGGGGTCAAGCAAATAACACGAGCAAAGCTAATCACTGCGGCTCAAAGCGGCTCTGGCAGACGCACTGGGCACAATGAACTGATAAAGAGTCCTTTGACGCCAAAAGAGCGACATCGGCTGCTCAAACAAGCCCACACACACACACACACACACACACACACACACACACAGGGTGAGAAAAGACAAGTGGCCGGCACAGGCGCACAGAGAGGAGGACAGGAGAGCAGGGAGGTTGATGAGGACCCGTGGAGGTGGGGTGTGTGTGTGTGTGTACACTGTATGTGTGTGTGTGGGGGTGTTGGCTGGCACACCTGACGCGGTGGCTCAGTGGGAAGCATCCAGATTCGGACACACAAACACTTTTTTGTCCTTTCTCTTTTTCCCCCTCTGCGTTTGGCCTGGGTTGTGTTGTGTTGTGTTGTGTTGTGTTTGCCAGTGCTGTGGGTCCTATGGGGACGGCGGCGTGGCTAAGAGGCTAATCAGCGGTAAATAAGGCCAATAGCAGCCCCAGCTGTGGACGCTGTGCGGGAACAACACTGCCGGGAACAGCGGCCACTACAGCGCCCAGCGTGGGGTCCAGCTCAGACATTTACTAATCAAGAGTCAGGGGCAGGGACGAGGTATTTACTAATCAGACTCAGGGGCAGGGGCTTAACGCTGCGCTATGCTACACCGGCCCTGACCAACACAAATGGCCATCAGGAAAGCTAATGGACAAGCGAATGAATCACTGATCGACAAGAGCATTTTGTTGTTGTTGTTGTTGTTTTTGTTTTTCAGTATCCAACATTGATGGGACTCTAAACACATTTGCTTTTGACAACAACATAATAGGATTGGTTTTGTTTTTCACAAGGTGCCATTCGTTGTTGTGAATTTGGCATGATGAGCGCCTGTAGCGTACGTCCTATGTTCCATTGGTCCAAAGCAAGAGTATTCTGGTCTAAACGTGGACTAGCCACAGAGCAAAGTTTACACAGTGAGCAGCCAAATGGTGTCTGCTGTGTCAGATTCAAAGCTCGGCTGGAGTTAGCCGATGACAGTGGAGCGCTCATTAAAGCCTCACTTCAATGGTAATGAATTCAGCGCAGAAGAAAATCTCAGCCATCAATAACACTCTGAACAAAAGCGCTTCTCATTTTATAAACTGAAGAGATTTTGAGAGGGGAAACAACTTGTGGTAAATAAACAATAACAGCCGACAAAAACAAACCAAAAACCCGCAGGATTTTGACACTGAACACGACCATGAAACTTCGACATCCGACTCTGTCTAATTTAGGAAGTGTTAGATATACTTGACTATGTATAATAGAAAAAAAATCTCACACATGACCTAAAACAGAAGTATGTCAATGTAAATGCTACTATTTATCTATAGTCTAAACAAGTAATAGTATACTAAATGATCTGAAGATACTTCCAGCAGCCTTATAAGACACTTTTAATTGACCGTTGTGCCTCAAGACGAGGAGCTCTCCAAACTCTCCTATCTGAAGGAAAGGAGAAACAGTAGCCATGTGAAATACAATGGGCTCTGCTTAACGCCAACACAAACACATAAAATCAGCTAAAAGCTGAAAGCATTCACCAAAAAAAACAAAGAAAGAAAGAAAGAAAAAAATCAATAGACCTTTACAGGATACGGCCAGGGCCTAATGAAAGAAGCCAGTGGACAGGGACACCAAGATGATTCACTGATAAATGTGATGGGTGCTTATTAGATTACCCAATTATTTGGCTGCAAAGGTTCCATCTTTGGCAGAGCCAATTAAAAGAGGCCGAGACTCGCCTGGAACAAGCAACCATGTCAAAGCTGGGACAAATATCTGCAGAGGTGCGCTGTAGTCTGGCCATGTTTGTTTATCGTCATGGTTATATTCACTGGGCCATGCATCAATGCATGTTGTCTTAAAATAAATAAAAAAACCCTAGTGTATAAAATCACCTTCACAGGACAACCAGATACCCAGACCACCACCATCATTCATACCCAGCACAGAATGAATTCTCATGGCCAACAGCAACAAAAATCTGTCCATTGAAGCAACAGAATGAAATCTCCAAAGGCACCTCAAATTCTGCTCCAATTCTCACAGGGCCCGACCCGACACCTCTGGGTTCAGCTCCAAAAGTGCAATTAGCCAGCTCGAGTACACCAGCACCAATTTCAGCTCCAATGTGTCAATGTGTATGACTTACCCCTCTGAACGAAATAAAAGCTGTGAGAATCCATTGGGACCATGGGTTTACTTTCCTTGAGGATCTGTTCCATTGGGCCACTTTAATGAATAGAGGACGCTGCCTTCAGGGATCTTGACCTGCAACAGCTTATGTCAGCCACAGGACGCTCTGGGCTACTCACACATCACCACCAACAGTTTTCTTCACACGTTTAGAGGGTGTAAGGTTGTGAGGACAGGCACTGATGCTCCCACTGATGCTATGTTTGTCTCATATAGATGCGACTAGCGGTCATCTGGTCAGCAAGAATCATAAATGCCAGGGAAGGATTTATGATCGTTAAGTGCCGTGTTCTATTCTCACGAGAGAGAGAGGAGGGGAAAATCCACCTTTATGCAGATCAAATTCGAGCTCTCATAGGCTGATAGGAAAGATATAAAAGTTCTTATTGTGATGTAATGCACTTAATGCAGACCGAAATTATTTGCATTTGCTCACATTGAAACTGAAATGTGGCTCTATCTTCGTAAGTATTCCATGATCTTTGATGGAACTGTTATCCTGGCACCACATTTTTGAGAGCAATTTTTCTCGGAGAGGCAGACAACCCAACCTGCCCGACCCCGGACTGTGTGGACTGGACATGTCACTGAAATGCCAGCATTGCACTGCATCCAATTAAACAAAAGAGGAGGACCTGGACCGCAGTGTGAACACTAGAGACGGTTTGTTTCAGTTTCAGGTGGTTTCATAACACCTCTTAAGATGAGTGAAGCTGGCTTAGCCAAGCAGATGGCAGAAGAGGCACAGGTGCGGAGAAAATGACAAAAGAAAAAAAAAGAAAAAAGGAGATAAAGATGCAATCAATCCTATTCCTACAGAAAGTAAATGTGATCACAGCGGGAGTACTGCAGGAGTACACCAGACTCATATTTAAAACAGGTGTGTGTGTGTGTGTGTGTGTGTGTGTGTGTGAGACTGGAGGCGGATGGGCCAAAGATCCAGGCTTTTTTTTTTTTTTTTTTGCTGGGGCTCACTGAGTTTGTCAGACAGCAGCGTGGGTGGATTATGTTCATGCATCCAGAATATGATTACAATGACAACATCAGAACAAAAGTGTGTGTGTGTGTGTGTGTGTGTGTGTGTGTGTGTGTGTGTGTGTGTGTGTGTGTGTGTGTGTGTGTGTGTGTGTGTGTGTGTACAGTGTGTACAGTGTGTACTGTGTGTGTGTGCAGTGTGTACTGTGTGTGTGTGTGTGTGTGTGTGTGTGTGTGTGTGTGTGTGTGTGTGTGTGTGTGTGTAAAGGGGGGTTAAACAACTCTACAAAGTCATCTTCCTCAACCTCACTTGGCATAAACATTTCTCATCACAACAGAGTTAGAAGAGCTTATGTAACAAAGGTGAGCCTTTTATTTCTGTCTTTTTTAAAACAGGCAGGCAGAGTGTGTGTGTGTGTGTGTGTGTGTGTGTGTGTGTGTGTGTGTGTGTGTGTGTGTGTGTGTGTTTTTTTAAAGCAGGCATGCCAGATTACCCTGATCAGTCACGATCAAGCATTACACCACCGGTCTTTGCAAAACACAAAGCAATGGGGAACAGAGATGAAAAATCAGTGGAATAAGAAGTGTGTGTGTGTGTGTGTGTGTGTGTGTGTGTGTGTGTGTGTGTGTATGTGGGGGGTAACACAAACTGGGGGGAGGGGTGTGTGTGTAGCGTGGCGAACATCGGCGGGCACTGACTGTGACCAGGGGGACGTGTAAGATCTGATGATACCCGATAAGGTGGCAGGGTTGGAGGCCGACGTACCAGAGGGGCCAACAGTCTTAAGGGACTCTGACATGAATGATGGAGGCCCAGCTGTTGACAGCTACAAGAATCGAGGCCATTTGCTCGCAGCGAGAGGAGAGAAGAGGATAGGAGACGGGAGGGGTGGGGGGGTTGGTGGAGAATAAGAGTCTCCCACAGGTGTGCTGTCACCGACGATCAATCACCCACAGGCCGACCGACCGACCTCACATGGAACAACACGCATCGGAGCTAGACGTCCCTCCAAAGACACAGTTCACCATGCTGCTTAGAGGGGGCTGAAGGACAAACGGAACAGGACAGCAGGTGATGTCCCCGCTCTCGACAGACACAGACAGACACACACACACACACACACACACACACACACACACACACACCGTCTCTCCGTCCGGCAGTCCCTCCGTCCTCTGTGGTGATTGTACTGTAGGGCAGAGTGTTTGTGTGTGTGTGTGTGTGTGTGTGCATGTGTGTGTGAGGGTGGGTGTGTGTGTGTGTGTGTTTGAATATGATAAAGGCGCGCTCGGCGAGTGGGGCCTTCACCATATATTTATGTGCCTCATTAGCGCTCCTCAGGGATGCATAACGCGCCTCATATCCTCCATTACGCTCAATACAATTTGAAGCCTGGAAAATCCATGGGAACAACGGGCGTGCGGAATTACATAAACCATTTCCCGTCAACGTAGGGCCAGTCTGAAGGACTCGTTAAAAGCAGCTGGTGCAGGGCTACTTCCCCGAGGCTCCTCTCCACAACCTTGTACTCATTGTGTTTGTGTGTGTGTGTTTTTGTCTGTGTGAATGTGTGTGTGTGTGTGTGTGTGTGTGTGTGTGTGTGTGTGTGTGTCGCTCACTCAGGGAGAATGGTGCAGTTTGGGGAGGCTGCTCTGGGTGGTCTGATAGTGTGTGTGTGTGTGTGTCTGCACAAAGTGTGCTGTGCTTTCTGTGAAAAAGGAAGGCCACTCATCTACGCCAGCACACCTGCACTCACACTCAAATAGAGGCCCGAGGAAAGAGGATCCACAGTCACACAATCATCTGGAATGAGCATCCAAAGAAACAAAAACAAACAACAACAACAACAACAACAACAACAAAGAAAAAAATTACATTCCTTCCCATTCTCTTCGTAAATAGCTAGCTAATGATCATCACATATTAATACTTCTATCGATAATAACCTATTGTAAATCCAATATAGATCATGTGAATGAACGCCTCTTTGTCAAACTCTCTCATTCACACAGTACAAAACATTATCTCTCTTTGGTTGAAGGGCAAAAGGAATTTCTTGTTCCTTCTTTGGCAGTTAATAGTTCTTGCCGAGGTTCTATGACAGCAGACAGCTCCAAGCAACAAGTCTAGTGGGGATTAAAAATCTGAGGCGATTAAAACACCATTCATGGCAGAGGTGTTTATAAATAATAATAATAATAATAATAATAATAATAATAAATATATAATAAATATCATAATAACACAGGCCATCCAGTGTCAGTAAACAATGTAGCGCAAAGAATGGAACGCTTATGAAAAGGACATCTGATTTTCAACAGTAGTCTGTCAAACGGACAGACTATTTTTTCAAATGCAAATCTGAGAAATATGCTGCCCAGCTGCTCGGCTTGTGAAGCGCTACAGGCAAGCATTCCTCTCTCTGGGAGCATGAAGTCTGACATTTGCACCATTAAGTGTATTTCCTACTATTTTTATTTTTGTTTTTAAAATTGATGATTAGGGTCTGTTTTTAGTCAATGATGCACCAAACAACCTGGGGCACTTCAAAACCTTCCCCACTCAGAACCTTGTGGAGTAAACTTTATAACTACTGACTCTTACAGCCTTGTGGAGTAAACTTTATAACTACTGACTCCTTCAACCTTGTGGAGTAAACTTTATATAATAACTACTGACTCCTACAGCCTTGTGGAGTAAACTTTATAACTTATGACTCTTACAGCCTTGTGAGTAAACTTTATAACTACTGACTCCCTCAGAGCCTTATGAAGTAAACTTGACTATGATGACTACTTATCTGGAAACCGAAGGGCTTGCACTTACATGACAACGACTGTATGTGTCTGCTAATCTAATTATTCTGATAAATTGAGAGGCTTCAGACGGTCACAGGTTGAACAGCCCGGTACGCAGCTCCACTTCTCATCAAAGCTGTATTCAGCGAGTCTACGTAATTCTGAGACTAAACACCTTTCTGGTCCCTCCCCCGGTCTCTACTACACTCCTCAACAACCTCTCAAACCCCTCCATCGTTGTAGCACGTTGTCCGCGGCTTGCTCACAGCTGTGATCGACAGGCAGCTATCCCTCCCTCCAAACCTGATTGGTGTAAGGCTACAGGGAGCACTGGATTTTTGCAACGATAATTACAGGGTTTAGATGGAGCTAGAGAATTTTTTTTTTTCCTTAATAGCCTTTTTCATGTACTACTTCCAGAATAATGTAACAATTCTATGAAATTTTACTTTAAAAGAGTTGCCGAATACAGCTTTTTTACAGCATAAAAGATCAAGGTTGATCACATGTAAGGTTGGCTTTGAGATTAGTGCTGACAATGGAATTTCAGCAACTTTGGTCAAGGCACTAGACACACACACAC
>JAODXP020000025.1:7205222-7230222 GCA_027497455.2 Sardinella longiceps
TCTGGGAGCCCCGTCTGGACTGAGGGGCTGGAGAGGAAAGGAGAGTAAGCAGCAGCAAGCGCTCGCCTACAGGAGGAGGGGTGGTCAAGCTCCAGATCCAGTGTGCTAGTCGCCGGGGATAAGGCTGCTGCTGCTGCTGTTGCCGCTGGTGATGGTGATGGTGTTACTGCTGCCGACATGGAGATTACCACCACTGTCGGGCTTCAATGGTACGTCTTTCTATGGCTTTCTATGGCTCTACACTTTTGTCTTCTAGAACTAACTGGTTTGGCGCTTTTGCAGTTAGACCCCAAAAGAAACAAAATTAAAAAAAATAGATAAAGAAAAAAAAAGAAAGAAATCTGAACACACACAGGCGCGTGCGCGCACACAGACAAAAAAAAAAAAAGTGTGTATGACTGAGTGTATTCTCCAGCAGCGGTAACAACTGTTGTACACGACGCAGCTGTGTGAGTAGATTTTAACCTCACTCTGTTGAACGCTGAAGAGGTTAGGCATGCTTAGCATTCTTAATACTTAATACTACTCTTGCATTTCAATTCATTCATCACAAGTTTCTTGTTTTGTTTTTTTTAATTTACCACTGTACTTTTTATTCCATTGACATACTACTCTATACTATAGAAAAGGCAGCACATAAGGTGCTCTGGCAAATAGTTACAATCCAGAGGGGCTTCTACAGCATGTGGCACCATTGCCCATTTTTGGCAAAGACGGCCACAATACCAGCTCAGGTTTCTGAGGACCGAGACGCTTTCAGCAGGAACTTTGACGAGCTTCTTTATAGAATTAAATTTGCTGTAATATCCCAAAGATGTGTGATTCTCTGTCAGCTTAACACAATGACCGCTGTTTGTCCTCAATGAAAACATATTAATGATGTATGTTTTCAACAGCTACTGATGATGAACTACAACTAAATACTCTGTTATTTCTACAAATTTAGTCACTGTTTCCAAAGGGTTTTTTTTTTTTTTTTTTGGAAAAAGATTTTTTTCCTATTGATCCTGTGACTCGGTGTTGCGCTAATGAACACAGACTCTCCGGCGTGGCTGTGTGGGTGTTCAATCAGCAGTCGCTTAATACATTCAGCCAACAATGAGACACTAAATAGCCAACGAAATTAAGTGAGCCTTTTGTGCTGGATGCAGCATCCTTAGCAACACTAGCTCAATCACGAGAGATGAGGAGAGAGAGAGAGAGAGAGAGAGAGAGAGAGAGAGAGATGAGGAGAGAGAGAGAGAGAGAGAGAAACAGAAACAGACACAGCTAAAACAGGAACGGGAATCAGCAATCAATTCAAAATCTAAT
This sequence comes from Sardinella longiceps, assembly GCA_027497455.2. NCBI lineage: Eukaryota > Metazoa > Chordata > Actinopteri > Clupeiformes > Clupeidae > Sardinella > Sardinella longiceps. The sequence continues at coordinate 7,206,534 of JAODXP020000025.1, forward strand.
CAACTCCCGTGTCTAATTTATCATACGTACGCACTGAATGACGAGGGGTTGCTGTTTTGAATATAAATCTGACAATACAACTAAATTGTGGAGTAATCAGTGCCAAATTCAATCCGTCGGGAAACCACTGGGAAAAACGTAGAAGTGACAAAAGCAACTCATTGAAATTCCAGAGACAATGGAGGCATTAGGCATTAATACACAAAGGCAATTAAATAGCCTTGATGGGTGACAGTATTTAATTGAGGTCACTACGGATTACAACCGATGTGGCATTTGCGAGTCGGAGGTTTGGATGTTCTTTGTGACAGAGCTGTCATGTTGCCTTCAGCTGGTTATTTTCCCGGCTCCTCAACGCTAACCATCACTTCATCCCGTCATTCCCTTCATCCCGTCGTTCCCGTCCCTCTGTTTGGGATGAAGGGGAGCCGTCAGCCGTCAAGACCGCTGCTGTTGCTGCTGCTCCTGCCACACTCTCCTCTAAAGAGGCTATCTTGACTGACTGGCGGGCGTGTGTGTGTGTGTGTGTGTGTGTGTGTGTGTGTGTGTGTGTGTGTGTGCATGTGCATGTGCATGTATGTGTGTGTGTGTGTGTGTGTACATGTATGGGTGTGAACATCTGTATGTGTGGGTGAGTGACAGAGTGTGCGTATGTGTGTATGGGTGTGAACATCTGTGTGTGTGTGTGTGTGGGTGAGCGAGAGGGAGAGAGAGTGTGTTTGTGTGTGTGTGTCAGAGACAGTATTTATGTATGAGTGTGAGTGCAGGGGACTGAGAGCTCTGTGTGTCCACTCCAAAAAAGACAGCAGTAGTGTTTTCTCAATAGCAGCAACAGTTTTCATCCAGCCAATTTAGACTCCAGAGTTCAAACCCAAATCAGAGCCCGCCGAGCACCTGGCATCACTTATCGATAATCACCACATATTCAGCCCTTTGTCTGACCACCACCATGGCTTTCTCTTGCCTCTAGCCCTGTCATTTACTCTTACTGTAAAGATGGAGTCCTTCTGTTGTCCAAATGATTAATTGTTTTGCTCAATTCTCCACATGTTGATTTTCCTTCAGCTGTGTATCCAATGTATGCAAGTGCGAACACACAAAGAAAAACAAACATAAAAAAAAACAAAAAAGGGAAAAATAATGAAACGCAACCCTTTAATGTTCCTGTTTGGTCCTTCCTGTGTAAATTGGAAACAATAACACTAAGGCGACTGGCCTAAGCCACCAATGCCATGAACCAGGTGTGTGCTAGGCTAAAACCTCATATGCTAAAACTGGCTCAGGCTTTCTGTTCTACTAAACACTGGCTGTGTTTACATGGACATTAATATACCAATATAATTCATATTCTGAATATGGTGGTGCCATTTAAACGCAATATTCTGACTATCTTTAACCGATTAAGGTCATATTCCGAATAAACCATAATCGTAACAAGGTAATATGGAGTATACAGATCATATTCCGATTATTTAGATGCGCTCTTGCCATGTACAGTAAATCTCTTAATTGCAATATTGTCATATATAGAATATGATCAATAGTGTCGGATTATGATGTCCATGTAATAGCGTCATCTACTGTTCCACATGTAGCCAAGAAAAGCAATTGTACAATTAAGGCAAACAATAACATATATGGTATCTGACTAAGTCTCATGGGCAAAGATCCTCAGAAAGAGCACACACTCACACACTTACACACTCGCACACTTACACACTCACACACACACACATTCAGCAGGGAGAGGTCACTGTGCATAACCCCACGCCATGGACAACAAGAGTCAGAAATGACCCCTGTCTAAAACCAAAACATGACTGTTGTGTAATACTAACATACAGTGGCATAGATGTGCTTCACCTCAGATCCAGTGGAGCTGTAAATGGTGATAAACGAGTGATAAACGGCTGGGCTGCCATGCAGTGACAGCATGAATGAGCTACTACAGGCTCCCAGTAGACCAATCTGCAGATACCAGTCCTGCCCAATGGCTGGGCTGGGCTGCATTAATAACTCCTGAGATATAGCGGACCTTGGAGGATGAGGATGAGGATGGGGGGAGGATGGGGGGGGGGATGGGGAGGGCAGGATGTCGCTCCACCTCAGCTCACCTCCCACGTCACGTCACTGTTCTATTTCTGCCTGAACCAGATCAGCCGCCACCGTCACCCCACCGTCTCCTCTCACCCTCTCCACATTGCTGCTGCTCCTGCTGCTGCCCTGTTCCGCTTACGTCTGCAACTCGCTACACAAGCCCTCCACAGCAGCACAGCACCTCAGTGGGCGTCCGGAGGTGGGAGACATTGCTTGGGCATTAACACACAGAGAGAGAGAGAGCTCACAAATGACTGGATTAGGGGGGAAGAAGAGCAGCAAACAGATAGAGCCCATAGAGTTATCTGAAGCATGGTATCTGGGGGTGGTGGGCCATGGGCAGAAAGAAATAAGTTTCCAAAGAAAAAGATTTTGAAGGCCTGAGAAAGTATGGAATTCTTGAGCCATGAAATCTTAACTTTCTCTTTTGCTGTTGTTGGTTAACAGCCTTCACCTTCAAGGATAGGGTCAACAGCATCACAAACTCTCTCCTCCTCCACCTCTTCCTCCTCCTCTCTTTTTCTCCTCCTCTTTCTTTCTTTCTTTCTTTCTTTCTGTCCATCTGCTTCTATGTGCCTCAAAAGCACATGGGCTTCTGGTTGAGTTTTTCAGGCTAAACTGATGGCACAGAGGAAAGCCTTGACTTGCTCCTTTCACCACAGTCCACCATGTGTGTAAGAGAGGCCTGTGAGCAGAGAGGAATGTTGTTCCCTGTAGCTACGCTCGTGGGCACAGAGAGGAGAACCGGCCCACTGGACCTCATCATGTTAGGTCCAAAGACTCTAATAAGCACAAACAAGCTAATGCTTAATGAGAACCACAGCACTTGGACTGCCCAGTGCTCATCAATTATTGAACAGATGCTTTCACAACATTACTGTAGGTCTGAGTCATTGACACACACACACACACAGACAGACGGACAGGGCTGGTAAACGTCGGATAATTAGGATACACAAACGGACGAGGAATTCCTATTGGAATGGGGAGTTGGTGAGGATGGGAGTTCTTGAGATCTGAAGGACGACCTCAGGGAGAATTAACACACATAACTTGGCTGTTCAGCACATTTCCCATAAATCTAACGAGACACACACACACACACACACACACACACACACACACACACACAATTAGGCTGAGGAGAGAGCACTAACTTTTAGGCGTCTGATCCAGTGTACTTAGTAAGTGTACCCAGACTATTTGCTGTGTCTATGTACTAATCCAGTGTACTTAGCCTATATGCTGTGTCTATGTGCATCTGATCCAGTGTACTAAACAGCCTGTATGCTGTGTCTATGTGATCTCTGCTTTATATTAGTTTCCATATTCAAACACTGAGGCCACTCAAGCACACTCAGAAACAGAGGGTCTCTCTCAACGACTGCACATAAGCAGGTAGACACTTGAAACTCTCTCTCTGAGAGTGTGTGTGTGTGTGTGTGTGTGTGTGTGTGTGTGTGTGTGTGTGTATACATGCATACTAAGGAGGCAGGCAACCTCCGTCCATATACAATCCTAAATTCGTACTATAATTGCTCAGACAGGAATGACCAACCAGTACACCCACTTTCAATCGAGTGCACTCTCTGTTCTAGACCCCAGGGATGACTAATCAAACCATACAAAACTCTCAGAGAGAGACATCAAAATAAATCACTAGGCTTCCAATGACCGTGAAAGCAATTACAGTGTTCCGAAACGCAACACCGGAAAAATAGACGATATGATCCTTGCCTGCCACTGTATTAATATAGTGAAAGTATATTCAAATGATTTACATTTATTATTTATTTATTTGTTTGTTTATTTATTTCCTGTTTACGTTTTACCTATTGGCATTCCTCTCATCAATGTTTAACCCACTGTCATGGTGATTTTTGTTTGATATCTTGAAGTCAAAGCAATGGAACTGTGTGACAGGGTCACTGGCTGTTACTGGATACAGTGGATAGTCTGCATCCTCAGTTCTGAGTCGACTGAGGCCTGTAGGGCTGGCTATAAAACAACACAAGTGATCTCTTGAGGCTGAAGATCCAGATCTAGAGGTTCAAATGGACATATGTGAAGCAGCTTATAGTTTTACGCAACATCATCAGCAATTTCTATGCGAAAAAACTAGGATTTAATAGCACATTTAGAACACTTCCCTCTATTTGTCAAAACTGAACCACACTTCAGGTTTCATGATCCAACTCCCCACTGCTCTTGATTGGTATTATACCCTCCTGAGCAGCAGAAACTCAAAACAACAGGACCTTATTGGGACCAGAGGGGCTGACTGTCTCTGTTTGTTTGTCTGTTTGTTTGTTTGTTTGTTTGTTTTGAATAATGTGGCAGTAAACACTGGCTTTGCCACATGAGTGCGCAAAGCAGCAGCTCTTTATTTGAAAGAAAGAAAAAAAACAACAGAATGGAAATGGTGTTTAACCTGAATACAAATATTCCAGTCAAACAGGCAGATTAGGGAAATAAGAGGCAAATCCTGCCGGGGCTTCCCAAGGGACGCCTGTCCAATATGCTTACATAAAAACTAATTTCCTCATTCAATAGGATTTGGTCTTGTTCAATAAGACGAAACAATACTTTCATCAATTCTTTCAATTACTTTTTTCCGGTAATTCATTCAACAATTTATTAATGTTGTTAAACATGCTAACAGCCTTTTTTTAAAAAGTGATTTGCATTTGGTCAGGAAGCAGAACCGCATGGATCTCTAATATTGGCGGGGCTCAAAAGGCAAGACTTTAAAAATTAGTCAAACAACAACAACAACAACAACAACAACAACACACACACACACACACACACACACACACCATTAACTCAGGGCCGCTCCAGTCACTTATGTTGGACTCCGGCACTTTTACCTTTACCTTGCCACTCCAAACAGCCTTATGAGCTTAGTCTAATATTACAGTAGCCTAAATATTGAGTACTGGTTTCAGCACACCGTCCAGTGCTGATAGTGTACTGCATTGATTTGTATGGTATTGTCCATCATATTAGACGCTATATAAAATGTAGCTTTTTTGAATATTTATTAACCTTTCTTCTTATTATATGACCATCACACAATGGGCACAGTTATTTGGACTCCAGTGTGCAGGGTGTGTTTCTGTCAATAAAGCTGACTTTGACCCTGAAAGAGTAGGCTACATCTGACAAACATTTGATTTAGTACTGTAAATTTCCACGTAAGGATGTAACAATGTCCACTGCCCTTGAATGCGTAGAAGTCTACAATTAGACTACTAAAAGAGTGTCAGTGTATGAGGGTGATTCAATTTTTGGCAAAATGGCGACGAATTAGAAGGCAGCATTTTCAGACTGTAGATTACATATATTTTCTTAACAGTCAGGACTGTCCTTCTGCACTGATCTGACAGCATGTCACGGCACAGAGACTGGATGTTTTGCCTACCTGCTGAGCCTAGAAGAGCGTGATAATCTGTTCCCCTCTGCACGGGAACATCCTCCTCCTTCTGCTGCTGCTCCTGCTCAGACGCTTCATAGCGGTCCCAGTTTGACTCAAGTTTTCTCCTGGAGAACACACTGCGCCCCTCGACCTCAAAATCTGCATCATCGTTGTCATCTTGGCCCTTCAATATTAAATACAACGTCCATTTATGATTAAGATTTGCAGACCTTAGTGGGTTTCCTTCAATGATAACTTAGTAACCAAAAATACTTCGCATGTGTTTCTAGTCAATGAGCACTAACGTTACAGGCGCATGCGCCTTCTCTAATAACAATGCAACGTGAATCTTGACACCAGAACCACCGCTCATGAGGTGTCATGTCATGTGCAATATTTGCCTAGTGATTACTCATAATGTTACTTAATGTAGAATAACATTAGAAATGTGCTTGCAACTACTTTCTGGTGGCTAACGTTAGCCTAACAAACTTATGCTAAGTTATGCCATCTCACCCGCCTGAAGTCCGCCGCATGACTGCCGCGTCCTCTTCCCCGATAATGATCCCTCTTTCCCCTTCCACGGTGATGACCGCCTCTGCCTCGTCCACCTCTGTGTTCACCTGAGAAGCTAGAATCACTTCCACCTGCTGCACCACCACCTCCTCCTCGCCTACCACCGCTGCCGCCACGGCCCCGGTGTGGTCTGCCACCTCCGTCCATATCTAACTGATGGTGCTGACGGAAGGATTACAATGTAACACGCTGTCGAAATTCGTTGTTACATTGAATACTGTCCCCCGAATCCAATATAAGTTCCTCTCTTCAGCATTTTTTTCTTATGAAATTAGCAATGTAAATCAAAATTCATTCATTCATCTGTGTTTTTTTTTTATTATTATTAAAAATCTCTTTGATCTTATCTAATACCATAACTTAAAAAAGTGTGAGGGACTTTTATGATTTTTTGGCATGTACTTTTTTGTGCTTTATTTGTGTGTGTGTGTGTGTGTGTGTGTGTGTGTGTGTGTGTGTGTGTGTGTGTGTGTGTGTGTGTGTGTGTTGAAATGACTTGGTATGACAAATGCACTACACAAATAAAATTTTCCTTGCCATGCCATATCATTGACACAAAAAAATTATATTTATTAATTCTCTCTTTTCCTTTCATTTCAGGTAATTCCTAACCTCTCCTAAGGATGGAGCTCAAAGAAAAAGATCCTTCTGTGTACTCATAGCCTGAGTGGACACAATTACAGTGAGAACCATGGGTCCAGAATACTTGCAAAATTCCACCCTAAATGGAAACACATCAGAGGCCCAGACTGTTCCCTTCACCCTATGGGAGGTCATCACCATAGCAACGGTGTCAGCGGTTGTGAGCCTCATAACCATTGTGGGCAACATCCTTGTGCTGCTCTCTTTTAAGGTGAACAGCCAGCTGAAGACTGTGAACAATTACTATCTACTGAGCTTGGCCTTTGCAGACCTCATAATTGGAGTATTCTCAATGAACTTGTACACGTCATACATATTAATGGGATCCTGGTCTCTGGGGAATTTAGCTTGTGATCTCTGGTTAGCTCTGGACTACGTAGCCAGCAATGCATCTGTAATGAATCTGCTGGTCATCTGCTTTGACAGGTATTTCTCCATAACGAGGCCACTGACATACAGGGCAAAGAGAACCCCAAAACGTGCTGGCATCATGATTGGTATGGCATGGCTGGTGTCTTTCATTTTGTGGGCGCCGCCAATCTTGTGCTGGCAATACTTTGTGGGTAAGAGGACAGTGCCACCAGATCAGTGCCAAATCCAATTCGTTACTGAGCCTGTCATCACCTTTGGCACAGCCATTGCTGCTTTCTACATTCCGGTGTCAGTCATGACCATTCTGTACTGCAGAATATACAAAGAGACTGAGAAACGGACCAAGGACCTGGCAGAGCTTCAAGGCCTAACCTCCACAGGCAACCCTGACATTTCCAAACCTCCGCGGACCATGATAAAATCTTGCTTTGGCTTTGATAAAAACAGAGAAAGGACCCAGGCTTCATGGTCCTCGTCAAACCAGAGCAACATCACAATGACTACGGTTTGCTCCTCCGGTGACACGTGGACCAAGAACGAGCAGGTCACATCCTTCAACAGCTACACGTCGTCGGAGGACGAGGAGAGGCCAGTCTCGGCCGCGGCCTCGCAGGAGTCCTGCAAGAGCCAAGCGCTGCCAGGGCCGAACGAGAACGGGCAGCTGGTCGGGTACGAGGACAACTGCTACTTCAGTCCGTCCCCAAAACGCAGCTCCCATAAAGGCAGTAAGAAGTGCATCTCCTACAAGTTCAAGCCCCTCCCTAAGGAAGTGGGGCCACAGCCAATCGAGGTCGGCGACAACCAAATGCCCTTGCTGCCCTGCCCTTCCTCCGACCAGCTACCCCTCACCTCCTCTCCCTCAGCCAGCTCCGCCAAACCCATGGACCCCAATCTCAAGAGCCAGATCACCAAGAGGAAGCGGATGGTCCTCATCAAGGAGAAGAAAGCCGCCCAGACACTCAGTGCTATCCTCTTGGCTTTCATCCTCACCTGGACGCCCTACAACATCATGGTCCTCATCTCAACCTTCTGCCCTTCTGAGTGCATCCCTGTCTCCCTCTGGCACCTGGGCTACTGGCTCTGCTACGTCAACAGCACCATCAACCCCATGTGCTACGCTCTCTGCAACAAGACCTTTCAGAAGACCTTCAAGATGCTGCTGCTGTGCAAATGGAAGAAGAACAGAGGGGAGGAGAAGCTGTACTGGTGTGGCCAAAACCCAGTCACGAACAGTAAGCTGACTTAAGAGGCCCCATGCTGTTGGAAGTGCTGTTGTACAGAGAATCTCACCTCACCTGAGTTGAAGAGTAGAAGGTGTACCTTGATGGACTTTGATCATGCTGTGTACCAATTTTAGATGTACAGTAGACTCATCCTGACTCAAGTTAATCTCCCAAATGTAAAGACAGACATTTCCATTTTTTTTTTCCTGAGAGCTTGTAAGCTTGTAATTACAATGTTTTATTGAGCTTTATCCACTTGTAGCATATACTGTACATGATGCCTGTACATAAAGCCTAGTATATATACTATTATACATTATTTGTGTGTTTGTTTTCATACAGGTAGAGATTCAGGTTTTACTTTTATGTTGCACGATTAAGATTATTCTGTTTGTTGAATTTAAGGGCTATCCGATATGTTTACACCGAAATGAAATGTTCCTTATCTGAAAATTCTAGTCAAGACAGGTTGTGTTTAATATTTTTTGACTAACTTAATTTTTTGTTGTTTTTTTTTTGTTATCAATGTCATTTGTCTGGCACTGGATGTGAAAGGGGTTAGTCCTAAATACTGTTAAGGGGGGAGTTCAGCATTAAATGCTTGAGGGTGTTAGTAAGGTAGTGTCAAGGGTCAAAGGTGAAAGCATTAGGATGCAGTTTTTGGAAAAACGACAAACCATTCCAATGTAAAGATTCCACAAGTGTAATGAGTGCTACATAATATATTTGTGTCAGTTGGCAAACTTTTTGCTCTTGCATTTTTTTTTTCTTCTAGCTGTCTGGCATAGACTATTGAAAGGAACAATATGGTGTGATAAGGTCCTAAAGTATATTGCAACATCATGAAAGGCCTGAACCAGAGCCATGTTTATGATGTTCCAATATACTTTTGGTTCTTTTCACACTGGATTTCTCCTTTAAATTTCTCCCATATCTGTCTGTTTGAGATTTACAAACATAGACTACAGATGTAGTCTTACCCTCTGACATGCATCCAGTGTCAAGTTTTACAGGTTATGGGCTTTGAATTCTCAAAAAAAGGAAGTCTAGAGAGAATAAATCTCAGCTGAACGTGTACATTATTTTTTTTTTCACACAAAGGTCCCTGTTGAAATTAAAATTGTGCAGCGCCATTTGGTGAAAAGTAGTGTTAGTATTACAGTGTAAACCTTCAGGAAATACTTGGAGTTTTGTTTTTTTTCCCCTCAATATTTCTTACACAAAGGGAAGATCAAAATATTATAAGCAGGAAGGGTAAGTCTAAATGATTGTTGCAGAGTATTTTGAACTGGGAGCTGGTTTACTGACCAGTAAAAAACTTCCCATAAACATTATAAGACTGTGAATTATGTTTAACACTCAAGCAATTTTGGTTGCCAGGTACAAAATCAATTTATTTTTAAACCAAGAAAGACATTACTTTAGATAAACGAAACTGAATTATACTGAACTGACTTACTGAAAATAATGGCATTCCTGGTCCAGTGGGAATATAGCACAAACACTGAAATGTGGTCTAATTAGCCGCAAGAGTGGGTACTTTTAAACTATTAAATAAAAAAATGGCAGTTAAACCACTACAAATTGACTCTGGTAAGTCATTCTAATGATCACCTGAGAGGTAATATGGAATTCAAAAAAAGAACACAAAGTACACTGTGTAGTCCATCACAACTCCTCTTAACTTTATTTAAATAAGTCTCATATAGCTAAAATTTCTCATTTTCATTCACAGTTACTTCTGCTAGGTCAACAAAAATCTCATTATGAATATTCAGGCCTATAGCTCCTTTTCAAGTACCACTGGAAATGGAGATGATGGTGGGGTTGGGGGGTTGGGGTCAATTCCATTCTGATTTTACATGAGGGTACAAAAGGAATGATGACACCGCACACAATCAGACATTCTGGTACCTCACCATTCCACTTCTCCCCCACATCACGTCTCCATCACAACAGAACCGATCCCAGTACATTGGAAGAGTTAATATTTGTTGAATGGGATATGGAATCTCAAATGCAGCAGCAACAGAAAGACTAGTTTACAGACATTGATGGGTTGCTATTCACCTGATTCAAAAAGAGTTTCATGAAGGTCATGAGGTGTCAACCAAAACATACATCAAATTACAAATATGTAAAAAAAAAAAAAAAAAAAGAGAGAGAAAAATTTGTGAAAATGAACCCAACCAAAACGCTGCACAAATAAGACTACAAAAAATCATTGCAAACTCTTTAAGCCCATGCTCCTCGTTGCATCGGTAAAATGTCGATGAGTGCTTTTATGTGAGTGGATAATGGATGAAAACAAATGAGATAGATATATTTACAAAGGAGGAGAAGACATGAAGAGAGAAGCATTGCAGTAGAACTGACATTTCGGCATGGTCCCTCAGACCCCTGTAGCCTAGGGCACAGCACTACCTCCGCTTGACTGCTGCGCTGCGGCTGCCTTTGTTGCCTCCGCCCGGCTTGGTGGAGCCCTTGGAGAAGAGTTTGGTCATGAACTCAGAGACGTCGGGCAGCTCGGGGTTGGGGTTCAGCATGTTCATAGACTGCTCCATCTCCTGTGAGGGAAAACAGACATGCAATGAAGGGTGATGGAAGGGGTCAGGTAAATCACAGACTTGAGTGTAATGTGTTCCACAGTTAAGTCATCAAAGCCATTTGAGAAGTTTATTTAGCATGATATGTATATCTCACATATAACTTATAGGTACTCTTTTATACTCTTTTATCTATCCACATCTATCCACAACATCAGTACATAGAGTATGAGTATATACAGTATGAAATTCAACCAAGATAGGACTGTGTTCTCCCAGGTTTCTAATGATATAAAACGAATCAATATTGATTGGGATTTCAATATGGGAGCAAAAATGTCTGTGTTTTTCAATTTTTTTACCTTTCTCATCTCTGGGTCATTGGTGTTGACAACTTTTGGAAGCAGAACGATGATCAACAATGGAAGGACCATCATCATTACCTGCACAATCAAGGTGAACACTCAGTATGAAAAGAAATGCACATCAATAAACAGCCTATTATGTTTACCTATAATGTACACTGTCAACATGGTTCTTTAGTTTGTCTGAAATAATGTCATAAACAGTACAGTACTCAATTTGATTAATTCAATTAAATTAAAAATTTAAGCCAGTAGAATCTCTGTTGGCAACAACAACAAATGAATGTCACAGTCAAGGACATTGACTGAAAAATGTCATAGTTTCTCTGAATCTGACAAATAAAAATCCTTGGCTCAGAGAAGAATAAAGACCTTACCATGGGGTTCATGAGGAAATCTGACCAGCCCCAAGTCTCCCTCTTCATGAAGTAAGTCTGTGGGCCCGGAGACCTCACCTGGAGAGGATATGGGTGCCTGACCACCTCGGAGGTCTTAATGTAATTCACCTGTCTTGCCCTGTGCACAAAAAAAGAGAAAACTTCCTTTAGGCCTAGATCTTATTTATGGCAACACTGTATTTCGGTTTTTAATGGGACTAGTATTACCTGATTTTCCCTTTGGATGTTATGTCCACTCTAACCGGCTCAAATTTAAAAGAAGGGGAGACCACTTCCACAACATAGGAGCCAGATGGAATGTCGTTGACAACAAAGCTTCCGTCCGTCCTGAGAAGAGAAAACGTAAGGAAATAAACAAGACAGCATTGTGCTGAAATTCGTTACATTACTTCTTGGAAAGGGTCATCAACAAAAGAATTGCGGAAAATAATTTAGCTCTGTACTGCACTCCGCAAGACCCAGTTGATACATAATGACACTCAGGTTCCTCAACGCTACAATATTGATAACAAAGTTACCGTCAGTCCTGAGAAGGAAAAGTCAAAAAAGGTCGGCCCTACACTAAAATATGTTGGACATTGTTTTGCTTCCGCTGCAAGGGATGCATGTAGGAAGTCAACATACCTGGCAACCTGAAATCTAAGTTCTGAGATACACTAGCCATCTTGCTGACCTTAATGTTCATCATCAACACACTAAGCAAGATCAGTAGAATAGAATCACGGAGGTCAAGACCATCTGAACACAATGCTAGGGTTACATTCTAGGATGATAGCTATCAGTCGACACCAGGTCGACAGACAAACCAGGAATCAAGAAACCTAGCTACGATAGCTAGCGTCAGTTTAGTATCGGTAGCTAAGTTAGCTATCTACTGTAGCATAGCAAGCTAACATTAACCTCGTTGGAAACGCAACTGTACAATACAGGATGTAGAGTGTGTGTCACTCCCCACACATACCTCAAAAAACCGACATATTCCTCTCCTTCAACAAGTACACGAGATGAGGACACCCATTCTTGCGATTTTACGCCTGGAACAATTGCACGACCCTCTATCTTGAATCGGTCTCCATTAGCTGGTGAAGCCGAAGGCCCAGCGTCAGGATCACTAAAACACCATGACAATGTTATCAAGCCGTGTAAGGCAAAACATGTTTGGACTATTCTATGATGTATAAGCATCTTATTTTACTGGTTAACGTCTTTTACGGATTGAAATGTTATGCCGTTAAATATTATTGTCTAAACGCAGCTTTGACAACTGCGTGCGGCCGATACTTGCAACGAGTAGGAGGACGCAGCTTTCTCTGACGCAATCGTTACAACAGGAAGTAAGAGTCACATGACCATAGCTGTGCACAGTACAAAACTTTATTTACAACCATAGATAGCTTCAAAACCGACAGCTATCTAGATCAGTGTTTACAACGCACACATCATTTTGAAATGTGAAGGAAAACATGAATGTGATCAGCTCAATATCAATGAAAATGCATACCAAATTTATTTACTAGGGGTGTTTATGGGCTTTGACAAAAGATCAGTGAATACTGATCCAGTTTTACCATTCCAACCTGGCTGGTGTGAGTGTCATGCATGTGGATTTAAGCCAAAAATATGCAGTCTTTACATCACTGGCATGCTTGATAGCACCAATGTAGTGTATATAAACCAGCACTCAGATGCAATGCCATTCAATGACCAAATATCAAGCACGTTGTTGAAAATTTATTTAAAATTTTGATTAAAAGGAGAGAGAGAGAGAGAGAAAAAAAAAAAATCAATATGTGCATTTTACACATACAATTCATTCATCAACAGGCAAACAAGACCTATAATAACTTAAGACTGCTGCAGTTCAAGTTCTTGATTGAAGACATCAGAGATAAACGGAGGGTAGGGGTGCATTATAAATACATCATCCAGCGGTGCAGATGATCACCATCACAGCACCGACCGGCTGCAGTGGTGAGAGAGGTTGGCACTTAAGTCGCCTGCTTCCAGACAGTCTCATGGAGTTGAATGTGACACACACCTCCCCCTACCTCCCTTACCACCACCACCATCCACTTCAATGTGAAGCAGCCATTCCAGGCTCACAAGAAGGCTTCCTGCCTGCCAGCCTTCATCAAATGTCTCCAGTTTCTCTACTGTATCATCAGAGGAGTGTCTGAATTTGACAGTTCATCAATCCCCTGATCTGATAAGACTAGTGCTTTGGGAACCTGGTACAACAGTTTGTCCAACTCCCCTTTCGGATTGGGCCACAAAGCAGCGCAGAAGTGCAGCAAGTGTTTGTAGTGGTCGCATCCTTAGTGTGCTACATGGATTCCTCAGCGCAGCTGTGATAGGTGAGTCTCAATGACCTAAAGGAAGCAGACACAGATTAGTGAGAAACTCTCCACCTTTGTATTATAACTTTAAAGGACAAATCCAGTTTGAATGAAACAATAGCTTTGTTTGGCACTGCCCAGTACATTACAATACATTTATGCATTTAGCAGACGCTTTTATCCAAAGCGACTTACAAAAGAGATATAACAATCAAGCTGCAACACAATACAAGTAAGTGCCTACTGGGAGTGCCATTTGCTAATAGGAGAGCAAGTGCAAGAGTTTAGAAGTACTTGATCAGTGCATTCCAAGTAATTTAACGAACTAGGACAAGAGATACTCTTGAAAGAGCTGGGTCTTCAAGTACTGTCTAATTACGGGAGAACAAGAATATTTGGTACAATGTAGACCAAATAGCAAAGCGGCAACTTAAACTAACTCCTGGGGACACAGGGAGACAGAACTGAAATATATGCCCTTGTGACCCAATCATTTAGTGTAAGCAGCTGTATTATGCCATTCTCTTACCTACCGACAGATCTCAATGACATCAAACACCAGGACTACCGATTGGTTCACACTGGACTTTGTCAATATCAACAGAAGTAAATAATTCAGTTTACCTTCGCTATTTCACCCGTAGTTCCTGGAACTAAAATTAAACGACTTCCATCCACCCATAACTCCTGTAGCTGCTGTTTCATGACCTGAATGTTGCTGTGCCGTAAACGAAAATAGAAAAAAAAAACTTTGATTAGATTAACTAAGATACAGAAAAACAAACAATGAATTAGCACATTAGACAAAATGTACATACCCGTCACTTGGACAGCCTTGCTGTAAGGTTTTGCCATTGGCTGAGAGATCTGGCCACCACCTCTTTATGAGGGAATGGATCCAGTGTAAAGCCACAATCAAGTGTCTGGAAAGAAACAAGACAGATTCGATTCTGAGGTAACTCGGACAAGTATCAGTGTAACTATGAAGGGGAAAAGTGATGGTGAGTGACTTACTCTTCATATTTACTGGAAAGAACTGTCTTCACTTGCGGTAAAAGGTCAACACAACAGCCAATTGATATGCAAGACTGTTCCTCTTCAAGGCTAAAAGGAAATATACACAACCATATCAGAGAGCAGGCATATGAATGTATGAAGACGCTTTGCCAAAAGATTCCACAGAGATTTAAAGAAAACAATATTCAATGATGGTACCTCTTTGCAAGAACAGGAAGGCAATCTAACAGTACCCCTTGGTCTTGTATTCTGCAGAGAGAGAGAGAGAGAGAGAGAGATGAGTAAGGAGCCAGCTTCAGGAAAGTAAATTTTAACTCCAGACAAGACCGACTCCAAGTCTTACCTCATTAGATAAGCCACTAATTCACTTGCGCTCTTCCGCCACAGAGTTAAAGCAACGTTCAGTTTAAGGTTCCTTCCAAAGAGAGCATGTGTCATTGCATCATGGTCCTTGGAAATCTGAACACAAACAAGACAGTATGTCACCCAACATGTGAAAGCATGTTATGGGTGCACATGACTGCGGTGTCCTGACACCACCAAGACACCCTCTACAGTACACAAATATCCAAGTATACAAACATACCCTTTGCAGAACATTAACCAGGCTAACTGAATTAGATATTATAACAAGACTGACTTAATTTGATAATGCTTTGTTGTGGTACTGTAATTATGTAATGTTGCATAATACAGGCAGAATCAGCGGTAAACCATGATTACGAATATAGATCAGTTCGTGTTGACATAACCTAGTAACCAAATTCATATTAGCTGCGTTAGACCAGGGGAAAACAAAAACAAACAAACCAACAATAAAAACCAAACAAACAAACAAAAACACACACAATTCTGCCTTCGTCAATTGCTTTTATGGCTCTTGAGCCATTGGGTATCTCCTCCTCTTAGGCTAAATCACGAAAATGGGCATAAAATCAAATTATATCAGTGACAAACCTCAGCGAAGAAGTCGCTGTACTTGGAGCCGGCCCCTGCCATCTTGGCCTCTGCGGAGTTGACGGGGAACCCGCAGTTGTCGTTGTAGTGGATGCCCTGCACATCGCCAGCGCAGGTCAGCTCGTTCTCCTTGTTGGCCATGTCACAGGACCGGCCTGTGCTTGGCGCCTTCCGCCGCAGCCCAGAATTCGCCGCTGCTGCCGCCGCCGCGTGTCGTGACCTCCGCTTGCACACCACCACTCGCTTGGCTTTGTTTGAGCTGTGCACGTTGCGACCAACTGGAAACCTTCAGAAAAGGATACAAGGAATGGAAGCAGAGCATGAGCGTAAGATAGGTAAACAGGACAGGTGGCAGAGAGGGCCAACTGACAATTAAACTGCACTACAACGTATAATGACATAGTTTAAATAAGAATGGGTTTGATTGGGTGACGTGATGAATAATGTGACTAAACTGAAAGATAAAATGTGATGCCCTTTACAGAAAGAGTAAAAAAAAAAAAGCCACCATATTATGCTGCACTGGTCTGACTGAAGAGTGCTCGCCTCCATTTATGAAAAGGTCAACCTCTGACCACCCATGCAATGCAATAGAGCCTGACTCTGTGAACAGACTTTTACAGTGAACTGAAAAGTCTACAAAAAAAAGATGGAATGGGAGGGTGTGGACTTCTCATGGCATGTTTTTGTGCGGACACAGAGACAAGTGGTTTCTGTTATTGTGCCCACAATGGTGTGGACATGAGAACAAGGGACTCACCTGTCCTTATCTATTTCTTCCTTACTTAAATAATCCACCTAAAAGAGATGACAAGCAATAAACGTAGTCCTCAAGTAAGTTTGACTGCTGCCAGTCATCACTGACACACATGCAAATCCACATGTAAATTCATTGATACATTTCTGGCCTCTTCAGAATGATGCCCTCCATTACATTGTCTGTCTGGATTCCACTCACCTCCCTCATGTTCTTCGCGGCTCCAGAGTGAACCTGGTGCAAGAGAAGGTCGTGAGGAGTGGCCTGCTTGAGCCTGTGGAATTCTGTCTCGTTGCCATCATGATGTCCAGCGGCCATAATAATTCAGCACTGAAACAGACACAAGAACTTTGCATGCATAAAGAAAGCACTCAAGGAGCGTAGTCCATTCGCCCACACAGGCATGTTATTATTCGAAACAAAGACCTTGCAGTGAAGTTGCTGGTTAATATGTATTCCTCGATACCTCATTTGATTACACTCACGTAACATATTTGCAATGCATGAATGGAGATTTACAAAGTAACGTTATCCCATTTTCCGGGTAACGTTAATACTTCAATGATGGTGTGTAGGGCCTTACAACTTTATCTTTGACAATTTTAAGCTTTCGACGAGACAGGATGCCAAAATGAACACTAACGTTCTGAGAAAATCTCAAGTCAGGAACTTCACATTCTACAGAATACACACGTGGCTAAAGTGAATGTAGCCCATAATCCCATAACATAATTTCTTCAAATGAAATGAACTACGTGTGCACGTTTGCTCGAAAGCGTTGACATGATACAAGTCAGCTGCTTAAACTCTCTAAATAGCTAACAATGTCAGGACAGGCTAACTTGCATCAAAGGTAACTTAGCTAGCTAGCTTGGTAGTTTGCTAAACCATGGCTCATAAATATATTTCCAAATGACTCAAACAATCTAGCAGGTTGCCAGATCGAGAATGATTCATCAAATGTATCGCTACATTCATTTCCTTGTCTACTTTTCAGTAAACAAAGTGCAATCAAGCACCTTCCTGTGTAACGTTGGCTAACGTTAGATTAGCTGTCTGGCACCGAGAGTCAACAGGCCCATCGATAGGAAACTCCATAGCCTGGGTAGCTAGCAAGCACCAGCCATGACAAGCTATTAGGCTAACTAAGTTTGATTGACATGTGTTAAGGAACACTATTTTAAAAAGCTAATCGTAGTCAGAGACAACACAACATCGTTTAATAGATACTTTTGCCCATAATTCATTAACACAAGGGAAAACTCCAGCTGGACATTTAATTTGAGTATGATAGCAGCTAAGTTAGCTAACGTTTGCTACTCAGGTTTGCAATTTCAACGAAACATATGCTTGCTCTTTCAATGATAACGTTAACGTTACATGTTAATCTGCTCACCGTCACATTTGGCAAGTTTCTGCCGTTCCCGAAATCAACATTGTCCCGTGCAATGCTTGTTCCACGTCAAAAGTAGCAACGTCAAAATCAGCAACAACAGGAAAGTAGCGTTAGCCTACACAAAACTCTCAAAACACATTTGGCGAATGGGCGAAGCCTGCTCCATTCAAATAAATACAGACAGCGTTTGTTGGGATTGTGGGATTGGTTGTGTATTTTGAATGACACCTAGTGGTCAAAGGGCGCAACGAGCTGTATGATGATTTTACTCGACAGTGCCATCTGCAGTCGGGCACGGGAAGTGAGGCAAGGGATTTATTGTCATATGCCAGTGTCTCTGGCTTAATACAGGTCTTGCCCAGTACTCAATATCATTCGGTTGTCATCATTGATTGGATCATTTCAACATTAGACCACTGGCAACAATAGATATGACATATGTGTTAATGGGCATGATATGGGCCTTTATTGTTGTTTTAACAACATAGTAGAATTTCATTTCAATGTCTTTTAACAATAATGCAATAATGTGTGATTTTAGATTTGCCATGGTTTTTGAATGACGGGAAATAATGCAGATGTCCACCTTGTTGTCTACTGGGTTTGCAAAATTGACAAAAGATTTTAAAGAGTAGGCTACTATTGATGTACTATAAAGATAACTAGGCTGTTAATACAACTGTAACTGTTATCAGTTACCATTCTCTTTTATAGGCTCATTATTGTTCCAGGTGTGAATGGCCCTTTACACTTTTCTCAGCTTGTCTTACACCCTATGGCCCTAACTAAAATAAAATGTCCCTTTTTGTTCCCCTTCTCCCCAAAACCACAGGCCATAGTCGCCTCAATTATCAGTTCAGTATAACACACACCCTATGGCATTGTTCTGAGATAATGAGACCGACTCACATTGCACTTTAACAAACACACAACGCCCTCTCTGCCTTTGCCATGTGCACACACACACACACACACACACACACACGCACGCACACACGCACGCACACACACACACACACACACACACACACACACACACACACACACACACACACACACACACACACACACACACACACACACACACACACACACATACAATGCCCTCTCTTCCAGTACCATTGCAAGCATGTTCAGCTCATTGAAAAACACAGTGCATTGGCATGCATGCAGCCCACAACTGTAAACAGGTTTAGAGACAGATCCATCCTCTTTATGGACTTGCTTCCTTTCCTTCATGTTGGCCCACTGTGGGTGCAGTAGCCTGCATTATGCATTGCACATGTGAACCATTATGAAAATCCATGGTTTGTTATGATACCCATTAAAATGGCAAAGGTTATTGAGACTGAATGACTGGATTGCATTATAACTTAATTGCCTTTTGGGGGGATATTCTCGTGCTATTGTGAGTGCAAGGCTGAATGGGAAAGCATTTTGAAAGGCCTTGGCTCAATTCCAGCGTAAGCTTTATCTATAAGTGTCTCTGGCTTTATGCATTATCATGTTTAACCAGTCTTCCTATAGATTCTTTTCAAAAGCACGGCGCACAGGGAGACAAATGGCAAGTTGACAGAATGTATGGCAGACGAAGTGTATGGCAGATAGTGAATAGTGAATATATTCGCCACTTCCTCCTGAATTATTGTTCAATAACTGCTTTCATTTCTCTTGAAAAGGCCATCCAAGGACAATGCAGTGATGAATGAGGCTGTTTCTATGATCCGATAAAATGACATTCCAGGGAACAAAATGTGTAACAACAAATGTAATGGACCATTTCCCCAAACAAATTAGCCTTTGCCGGATAAACATCTTCACTGTCTGACATCGCTACAGCACAATGTAGATTGTATGGTCTTAAGTTTGGGACACAAAGGCCTGTACCTCCCATGTTGCTGGTAAGAGCATTAAAGGATTTACATTTACACATGTCACATGAGCCTAATGTTTTACACACAAAAATACCAAAACAACCACCACACTTGTACTCACACAGTGGTGACTTTTTACAGACAGCTATATTTCTTAAAGTCTATATTTTAGAACCAAAGTTATTGTTCAGTAATGCACCACATCCTGAAATATATGTACATAATTTAATTGGAAGCATTACTGTCATGGGTTCCCTTTAAAGTCACTTTAAGCAAAAACTGGCACAACTTACCTCACTCTCCCCTATCTGTGAGAGGCAACGTGTGGAGGAACACAGATGTGATTTTACACAAATACAAAGCAGTAGTGTGGGACTGATCACAATCCCACACAAATTTCATGTTCAACATTCTTTGGATCATTGTCCCCAGCTTGCAATTGATTAGGTAAGAGATAAGAGAGATAAAACTTTATTGTCTGTTTGCACAGAAATTTGTCTTGCATGACACTTCTCCACAATCCATACATAAATAGACAAAAGAAAAATACATAAAAACACAAACATGGCCTATAGGCTATAGTCTGGTCATTCGTCACATAAGGGCAGCACAGTCCAATAAATAAATACATTTAAAATCTTGAATATTCCTGAATGAAGTACAGTATGGAGTCCATGTAGATGTGTGTGGGGGCTATTTTTTTCTCTTTTGGTTAAGATATAGAATGGGGGAGAAAAGAGTGTTTATATTTGTTTCTCCTGCAGCTAGGCATTCTGAAACGTCTTCCAGAAGGGAGGAGCTCATATTCCTTATTCAGCACATGGGAAGGGTCCATAGCAATCTTGCCTGCCATTCTGAGTGTGTGTTTGATGGAACTGCCCAAGAAATGTCCCTCCAAAGTGTGGCCTACCAAATGCTCAGGAGTCTGAGTATCCTGTTTTTCAGTTGGATTGAGAGGCCACAGAACCAGACTGCCCCCCCCATATTGTAGAATGCTTTGTATTGTGGATGTGAAGAATTGATGTAGAATCTCCTTGCTGGCGCCAAAGGATCTCAGTCTTCTCAGGAAATATATTCTCTGCTGAACTTTGTTGCAAATGAAGTCCACATGCTGTGACCAGGAGAAGACACTGTCCACATACACTCGTAGATATTTGAAAAATGCTGACTGTGTTATGGGTATATTTTGGATTATGACTGGGGTTGGTGTATGTTGAACTGTGCCAAAAATGATCCCCTCTGTTTTGATGGGATTCAAAGTGAGGGCATTTTGCTCACCCCATTGTATCACTCCTCTCACACTCTCGTAGTAGAGGTCAGGCTTCATCTCCTCTGTCATCAGCGCCACCAGTACAGTTTCATCAGAGAATATGATGAGATACTGGTCGGGGTGTCGATGGTACAGTCATTGGTATAGATTGTGAAAAGCAGAGGAGAACTCACACATCCTTGTGGTGCTCCACTGCTTGTTGTGACCACAGGGGAGAGTGTGTTGTTCAATTTTGACCTGCTGTTGCCTACGGATTAGGAAAGAGTGGTACCAATGTCAGCTGCTGCATTTTTGAAAGAAGTAAGTCAGGTCTGATAGTATTGAAAGCAGAGGAGTAGTCAATAAACAGTGCTCTGGCATATGGCTTGTGATTTGGTGAGTCCAGGTGTTTCAGCACAATGTGTGTAAGAGTGGCGACGGCATCCTCAGTATTTCGGCCACACTTGTAGGCGAACTGATATTGGTCCAATTTGCTCTGCACTGACCTGGTGAGTATGGGGCAAATGATTCGTTCCAGTGACTTCATCAGGATGGATGTCAGAGCCACAGGGCGGAAATCATTGCACTCCTTTGGGCATGTTTTCTTTGGAAGTGGGATCACATGTGATGTTTTCCAAGCAGTGGGGACAGTGTGTGTGTCCAGTGATTGTTGGAAGATGGGCTACCACGCCGGGCCAGCTCCTTACTGTTTGTCTTCGGAACAGAGGCTGTGATGTTATATGGGCCCTTAGACTTCAGTGTGTTAAGATATTGAAATGCCTGGACCACCTGCTGCACTGATATGTGTATTCTGTCGTCAGGGTGTACAGTGACTGACTTAAGGATGTCTGTGCAGCTTTCCTCAGTCCCAGGCACTTCATACCTAATGAAAAACAAGTTCAACTGTACAGCAGATACCAGCTCATCAGCTGTTGTAATTGGCTTGCGTTGTTTGCTTGGGATCCCTGCCATGTTTTTCATGACACTCCACATTTTCCTTGAATCATTGGTTTTAAACAGTTCCTCCAGATGTTTTCTGTGTGTGTCCTTTGCCCTCCTCATCCTCCCTCTAAGTGCCTTGTCCTTGTGCCCAAACAACAACAACAACAACAACAATAGCAACAACAACAACAAAAGCAACAACAACAAAAAACGCACACACTTCCAGTGTTCACACGGTGCTGCTGGGGCCATCTTGAATATCTCCTTGATCAAACCTGTTGAGCAGAACACCACCAACCCTTGAGGAATTAATCACTAGGCCCACATTAGGATATAATAGACTACAAACTGTATCCACGGTGACTGCTTGGTGTCACATTTGAATGCCTCCTTTTATCTATAGGGCCCTTCATTGCCTTGGTCACACCGACCGTAATCATCTGCACCCCACACACACGCACACACACACACACATACACACACACACACACACACACACACACACACACACACACACACACACACACACACACACACACACACACACACACACACACACACGAACACACACACACACACCGAAGGTAATCATCTGCACCCCGTAATCTCAGTCTTCCTGCCTCAGTAATTACGGCTGCCCTTGCATGCCAGAGATCAAGACAGGAGCAGAAAACACACACACACACACACACACACACACACACACACACACACACACACACACACACACATACACACTCACTCACACATACTCACACTCTCACACACACATACACACATAAACTCACTCACACATACACACACACAACCACGGTAGCCCTGTTGCTGTTGGCCGTATTTCCAGACATCAGAGGCTAATATCAGTAATTGTGTTTGTGTTATGTAAGTCTGTTTTTAGAACTTCCTCACACAGGCTGCTCTCTGTTCCTCGAGAGTCTCAGCGCCGTCATCAAGTATTCTGAAATACTGTTGGACTCCTCCGTCCATCCCTGAGTCCCAACCACAAAAATACTTACCGGAGGGGTTTTCAAAGGAAAAACAGGTTTTTGGAGAGTATTTTTCACAGTGTAATGGTAGTTCTAAGCTCATGAAAGAAAGAGAACTCTCTCCATCTCACTGTTGTTGAAACCGCAGTCTGAGTACTAGCTGTACCCATGTGGAGTTTGGGAGGGGAAGGGAAGGGGACCAATGCCATTTCAAACAAGCAAATCAAAGCTGAGTGATTTCACATGTCTATTTTCTTTCCCCCCTTGTTGTTCTGTTCTTTCGAAGTCTCACTTTCCCATCCAGAGATATTTGGAACCACAGAGTGTGCAGAACAACAAGATGGGGAGAATGATTTCTGTTAATGTTGTCAAACATTGATTTGTTGCCTGAGTGCAAGGCTCCCTTGGTCTCTTTCGAAAGCCCCTTTCATTCATGTGCACACACACACACACACACACACACGCGCACACACACACACACACACACACACACACACACACACACACACACACACACACACACACACACACACACACA
>JAODXP020000025.1:7231467-7236467 GCA_027497455.2 Sardinella longiceps
CAGGTGCTTCTTCCTATCCATGCCCCTCACCCCCATCTTCAAGTTAACCTTTAACCTTAACCTGACCTTGAACTCAGTTTGAAAGGCTGTTTTTGAAATGAGATTAAGGATCCCGTGATCAACATCTTTATTGTGACTTATCCTGTCAAAGTGACATGACTGACCAAAAAAAACCCTAAGGCTCTCTGTAT
The DNA here is from genome assembly GCA_027497455.2 of Sardinella longiceps. Lineage (NCBI taxonomy): Eukaryota > Metazoa > Chordata > Actinopteri > Clupeiformes > Clupeidae > Sardinella > Sardinella longiceps. The sequence continues at coordinate 7,231,659 of JAODXP020000025.1, forward strand.
GCACTTAGAGGAAAAATATGAGCCCTTCTAAATAAAATTCCAGTCTGTTTTTTATTCTTTTTCTCTCAATAAACCCCTCAAATTTTGTTGTTCTTGGCCTAAGCGGCTGACAAATGCACTCTCATGTCCATAAATCAATGTGCAGTAATTGGTAGGAAATACCTGTAGAGTTTCTGAGCCACGTAGTGTCCAGTGTGGAGGTGGCAAGCAGTTTTGTTTTGGATTGCAGGGCGGGTGGTTGGTTGCCCCCGTCTTGAGGCGGCCGTTTACTTTGGAAGGTGGTGTGTGTGGTGGACGGGATTTATGGGGAGCGGCTGTGTTCTACGTTCTATGCAGATCCGTATCAGTCCCACGGGCCCCGTCCCAACAGCAACCGCACCGGCACAGGTCTCGGCACAGGCGGCCCACGTGTTGAAACGCTCGACCTTCATGACGGAGGGACCAGGACTTTTTCCATAATTCGCTCCACACCCCCCAACAACACTCACACACACACACACACACACACACTTACACTTACACTCATACACACACACACACACACACACACACACACACACACACACACACACACACACACATATTATAAAGCCCTGTAAAGGGAAGAAGTCTAGGGTTGTGTGGATGACAGCAGGCACACACACACACACACACAACACCAGTGTCTGTCTAAGGACGTTTGTTTGAGTGTTGTGTGTTGTCAGGAGGTCAAGGTCCAAAAAAAAAAGGTAATTTCATGGAGTTCTGAGTGGGTTTGTTTATGTCTGCAACTCGGGCCCAGCTAAAATATCAATATGGTCTCTCACAGTACTGTACAGTTGAGTAGAGTACAGTAGAGTACAGTACAGAGCAGTGCAGTGCAGTGGAGTGGAGTGCACTAGAGTACAGTATGGTCTGTGTGCTCAGTCATTACCAGAGAGGGTTGAAGCGGAGCGAGAGGTCTCAACATTTGTTAAGTTCCTGCTTCTATTTTTGCAAGGGGGAGGGGGGCAAAATCCCCCTTTACATGTATGCAGACTCAGTCGAACTCTCATTGGTTGATAGAACTTTATAGAATATTTTCTCATCATTAATTTAATGTATTTATGCAGACAGGAAGTATTCCAGCTTGCTCCCATTGAAATTTATTATAATGCCATATCTTGCTCAGTATTCCATGATCTTTGGCCATTACAGTATGGTAGTCAAACCTAGAGCTGATAGGCTCCTGAACTCAGACCTGTCTCACATCAGCTTCATATTTACCCATACAGTATGCATTTCCAAAACAGCCCATGCCATTTAGACGTAGGTAGTGTGCCTACTAATCAGAATCAAGTGTGCAGCATGCAGTATGCATACTAATCTGCTGGTAGGTGCAGTAATGAATGAATACAAATTATGAAACTCTAGATACTGTACTTGGGAGAAATAAAAAGATTCTTTGTGTGCAGCCCAATGAGCTGAGAGTTATCCAGGGATGGCTACTCTTGCAAAGTAGGATAAGTACGGATTTCCGTGCGGTAGCTGGAAGGCGCACAAAGATACTCATCAATTTTGTCATTCCAAATAAAGAAATTCAGGGATTTCAAAGGAAGTTTCAAAGCCGTCTCAGCTCAACAGTAGATTATTTAAAGCATATCAAAAGCCTCATGGGGAGCCTGTGGGGTGAGAAACCATTAATTTCTCTGCAGTTTTTCCCAGCCGGCCGGTAGAATCCAGCATGACTTGGCACCTCCATCCTGCTGCTGTTGCCCCTAACTGCCATCGGCCCGCATGCAAGAATGAGCTCCACAAGTGGGTGTGGTTTTCCCAGCGGATGAGGTCAACTTCGCCCAGTCGCAGCATATATATATATGTGTGTCTGTGTGTGTGTGTGTAATGTTGCGTACATGCGGATAAATAAACATCCTTGGTGAAACATATGCAAACGGCCTGAACAAACCAGCCTTTTGGAAGAAGAAGGACGTTGAGGAGGAAAGCGAGAGATGCAAGAAAAAAAAAAAAGAAAGAAAAAAAAGCGGAATGCTGAAAACAGTCAGCTGTTGTTGGTCGTCCAGCAGCAGCATTGGCGGCTAGTGGTGCTCAGCACAGCACAGATGACTTTTTGAAGCACTGACAGGGCCTTGATAGAGCCCAAAGCCCAGGCTGCTCAGTGTGTGTGTGTGTGTGTGTGTGTGTGTGTGTGTGTGTGTGTGCGTGCGTGCGTGCGTGTGCTGCTCAGGCTCATAGTCAGCCCAGGCTGCTCAGTGTGTGTGTGTGTGTGTGTGTGTGTGTGTGTGTGTGTGCGTGCGTGTGTGTGTGTGTGTGTGTGTGTGTGTGTGTGTGTGTGTGTGTGTGTGTGTGTGTGTGTGTGTGCTGCTCGGACTCAGACTCGTGCTCAGGCTCATACTCAGCCCATTCTCCCGGGTGGCAAGGTGATCCATAGCAGAGGAAGGCCAGTGGTTTGCCAGGCTTGACCACAAGCTCACTGCATTTGGTGCCAGCTCAGGATGTAGGAGAGAGGCGGGTGGGGTGGGGTGGGGTGGGTTGGGGGAGTTAGAGGAGCCCTGGGGTGGGTTAAGAGGGGTGGGGGTCGGGGGGTCGGGTGTGGGTCTGAGGGTCGGAGAGTGGGTGGAGGTGGATATGGATGTCTTTGCCCAGGGGAGTGTGTGTGTGTGTGTGTGTGTGGGGGGGGGTGCCTCTGGTTCAGACAGCTCAAGTGGCTGCCAAAGCCTGTCAGGCCGTGGGCCTGCCCCAATAACGTGCCAAAGCCTCACTCACAACTCCCCTTTAATAGTCCCACTCACGGCTCCCCTTTAATAGCCCAGGGGCTTCTGGGAAAACAAATAAAGTGTCCCACCGGATCCACAAAAGGTGGACGACGCAGTCGGTCCCAAGGACGGACAGGTCCATCGGTCGAGCTTCTCCGCAGCTCTCTGTGCAGACGGAGAGTTCCTGCATGTTGGGTCTCGTGAGGTCAGTCCTTGGTTACTGTGGTCAAGTGGATGTCCAGATTCCCAGCTGTCTCTCCTGCTCTTGGATGCAGTTGGAATCTCTTCCAAGCTTTGATAAGAAAACCATCCTCTGCTTCCCAGTACAAGTCTACTTCTTCTGAATGGTTCTCGGTTCTTACATAACAGCCCAGGCACATGTGGATTTTTTTCTCGTCCCTTCTCACGTTTTATTCCAATTGTTGATTTTTCTCTCTATTTTTTTTCTTTCTTTTTTTCCCCATTGAGTTTGGATGTGAGTCTGAATGGGTGCATTGAGATCACGTGTTGACAGAGGGTTCACCTTCCCTTCTGGCTTTAACAATTATAGCCACAGCAGGACCCTTGCAGGCAGCTCTGTCACTCTGTCTCTCTCTCTCTCTCCATCCCCATACAGGTCTCCCCCCTCTCTCTCTTTTCCCTAGGTCTCTCTCTCTCCTTCCCCAGGTCTCTCTCTCTCTCTCCCTCACGGCTCTCTCTCTCTCTCTCTCTCTCTCTCCATCCCCATACAGGTCTCCCCCCCTCTCTTTCCCTAGGTCTCTCTCTCTCCTTCCCCCCACAGCTCTTACAGATCTTTCACACACCCACATAGGTCTCTCTCTCCCTACAGGTATCTCTTCCTCCCTCCCTTTCTCTCTCCCCCTACAGGTCTTCTCTCTCACTCTCTCTATGACTCTCTCAATCTCTCTCTCCCTGTCAGAGGGCTAAAAACACCCCCATAACATCCCTGCTGCTTCTTCCCCACATGGTTTGAAAGCGTGTCTTTATCTTCCCCTCTCCTTTCCTGATGACAAATTGTGATTACCGCAAACATTTTTGTGTTTGTTTGTGTTGCAGGGAAAATGGCTTCCAGTTGGTTACTGGGAGGCCTCCCGCTGTAAGGGAGCCTGCTTGCCTGCCTGCCTGCGTGGACAGGCAAAGTGCCTCCGGACGGTGATGCCAGATGAGGGTTTGGGTGCTACCAATCATTCCAAATGTTCCCCAGCACTGCTCCTGGTCTAACCATGGCATGCCGAAGAGGAGATGATTCCAAGAGCACGGAATGTGCATAGCCAGCTTCCTGTCACAGGTAAACAGTAAAAAAAAAATATGGCTGATTTAACACCTCATGATCAAGTTTTGGTTCTTTTTACGTAATATGGCTGCTTTAATTGCCCAACAACACCCTCCAGGCAGCACAGCCTAAACCTAACCCCCTCAACCCTCATCCTAACACTAAACTGGGGGGAATAGTGCCTTGAGGGCAGTGCTTTCTGCAGGCACCGTTGACCACTTTAACACCTCATGATCATGTATTGATTCCTTTTAATATGGCAGCTTTAACCAGGAAAAGGCCAAGTAGAGATTCAAGGATCAGTCACCTACTCTTTATGGTCTCTGTTGACATATGCAAAACGACAACCACAACAACAACATGAACATAATAAAAAACTCCACAACAACAAAACATCCACAACAACAAAAACTTTCCAGTTTCTCCAGCCTTCAGGTTAGCACCATTCCATTGTGAGCAGCAGGACGAGGGGGTGTTGTTTACTTGCCATGAAAGCAAAGTATGTCTAAGTAACTGTGACGGTAATGGACAAAAGGGTAGCATTCTTACTTCTCAAGAAGAGAAAAAGCTCTTTTGCTGTGAAGAAGCGGATTGTGCAAGTCTCATGGGCACTGCAGTCCTAACATGAAGATGAAGCAGCTCTAATCATTCCCATCGATGCAACATGTTGCAAATCACCAGAGCCTGAAGAGTCCTCTGAGAAGGACAAAGGGGACAGCAGCGAACTCAGTTGACCAGGCTGATGGTGGTGGTGGAGTCATGTTGGACCGTTAACGACATGCAGAGAGAGGGGGAACGGAGGGG
>JAODXP020000025.1:7238967-7246467 GCA_027497455.2 Sardinella longiceps
TGTCATGACAATGAGCTTATTATGGGATTTCTCTTTCAGTGCTGAACACTGAGGTCTCGCTGTGTGTGTTGCCAGTATTGCCCGTAGCCCTGCTGTGGCTGGCCAGCTGCTGCCGTTCCAACGCTCTCCCATTCACCCACAGCCGCCCATTGGAGGAGTAATTGGAAGCACCTGGAATTAGTATTAATCACGGGAGCATTTAGCTCAAATATGAACAGAGATGTTGCCAAGGCTGCAGCAAAGGAGAAGAAAGGCATTTTTGAGGAGAGGTTTGCCTTGTCAAAAGTGTGCTCGAAAACAAAAAGTCTGTGCACGCACACGTGGTCATGGACACACACAAACACAAGCACACACACACACACACACACACGCACACAAAGACACACAAAAACACAATTACGCACACACAAACACACACGCACACCGGAGAGTTTTAGACAAACAAAACATCTCACCCCACCCTGAAGTATCCTCTGACTGAAGAGAGAGAGAGAGAGAGAGAGAGAGAGAGAGAGAGAGAGAGAGAGAGAGAGAGAGAGTCAATGCATGCAAATGTGTGTGTAAAAAATATAACAAATAAAAATGGGACAAAACGAAATCAAGGGACATTTAGAATAGGAAAAATTGTGATTAATCACTGTTGTGTGTGTGTGTGTGTGTGTGTGTGTGTGTGTGTGTGTGTGTGTGTGTGTGTGTGTGTGTGTGTGTGTGTGTGTGTGTGTGTGTGTGAACAGGTAAAATCTGTGATGGACAGAATGACACACACAGCTGAGCACATCCCAAGAGCCCTCTAGACTTGTTGGTACACACAGATGTGTGCAGGGGCTACTGCATCTGTCACACACACACACACACACACACACACACACACACACACACACACACACACACACACACACACACACACACACACACACACACAGACCTGTAGATACACACAGATGTGTGCTGGGGCAACTGCATCTGTCACTGTTGCTCTGCTCAAATGTGCATCATCCTCGTCTTAGGTATATCCATCACTGTCGTCCACCATCCACACGCACACACACACACACACACACACACACACACACACACACACACACACACACACACACACACACACACACACACACACACACACACACACACACACACACACACACACACACACACACACTAGCACAGAGGAATGCCACAATACTTTTAGAGGTCAAAGAAGGTCATGGAAAATCTTGACCAAGTTCATTTTTGTGTGAGTGAGGAAAGCTCGTCTTTGTCCTTAGCAACGGCTGCTATTGGCAACGGATGAACCTGAACTTGGGTCCACACACACAATCCCACAATCCCTTGCACCTGGAGACACCTCGTGTTCCTGACCGTGTGTAAAAACAGAACTCACAGCGTGATGATCTCCATGCCTATATCACACATGGACTTTACTGCAGTAACAGATGTTGGCCTTACATCTATTCCACATAAGATCCGGGAACGTTTTGCATTTTGGCAGCGAGCGAGTGGCTTAAAACATATCTTGATATCTCGTCGTGGAGCTCCTGCAGTTATTCCTTCATCCAGACAAATACTTTCCACGATGTGCAACTGCGCCAACAATCAAAGACCCAACATGTGTGGCACTCTCCATCGGAGTGGTCTAACGGAGCTGCTCCTCTCCGTGTCAAATCAATTCCTCTGGATGGCTGAAGAAGCGAAGACAACCTCAACCCTCAAACAACCTCGCACTTCGGTTTGTTCTTTTTCTTCGACTTTCGACTTTCTACTTTTCCTTGATGGAACACAGTTAGGTCTGGGGGTAGAGGGTTCAACACGCACATGGGGAAAATGACATAATGACAGGATATTTGAGGTCTAAGCAATGTAAACATGGTGAATAGGAATGTCTCACACACACACACACACACACACACACACACACACACACACACACACACATACACGTGCAGGCCCACACACACACACACACACACACACACACACACACACACACACACACACACACACACATGCAGGAACACAACACACACACACACACATCCCAATACATTATTTCCCGTAATAGCCGTCCTGATGCCGGCTACCATGTCACCCGTGCCGAACCTGAAGCCGACCCCGCTGCTTCCCTCAGTCAGCACACAGCGAGTGTGGCAGGCCTCCAGGGCTCCAGGGCTCCATCTTACCCATGTGGACTGCAATGTGCCTGGGGTGCAGCCAGCCCCGTCCCCCTCCTCCTCCACCACCACCACCGCTACCGGCACCGGCACCATCCACATCCACAGTGACCATGTGACGAACAGTGGGGTTGCAGTCACGTTTCCGATCAGGCTGCCAGTTGACAGCGGAGAGAGTGAGGGGGAGGTGGGGGGTGGGGGGCAGAGAGGTTTTTGGGAGCTCTGGCAAAGACCCGGGAAGAGATAGATGCCATGAGAAAAAGAAGATCTCCTTGCACCTGAAATATGGATTGGTTTTTAATGGTCTTTCAGAGGACGGAAAAGCAATTTAGACGGAAACCCCCCCATTGTCTCTGTCTTTAAAGGTGAATGGACTCCTGGCCGGACAGAGAACTTGCACGCTGTGAATATGGTTTGTTGTAAAAGCCTACAAGGAGTTAAGAGCTGATCATATTTTTTTTTATTTCTTTCCTTTTTTGTCTTCCAAAATTGGTTTATGCAAGCACCTCCAAGAGCAGGGCCTAAATGATGAGGAGGGGCTTTCAAGCGAACCTTATAAACAAACGTCCTGAAGAACAAATACTCATGCCACTGTTTTGCTGGGAAAGGACTTTGCATGCCACATTTAAACAGCGTCAGCTTCACCGGCGACTTTGTTTCCGGGACATTCGGTTCAAGGAGAATTCAAGCCTCCCAAATGACTGGTGACCCTTGGAGTCAGGAAGTGTAAGACTGGCCTAACCCATATCTCCATGGAAACCTGAGTGCAGAGGAAATTGATTCTGCATAAACAAAGCATAAACATAAAACTGCACTGCTGTCTGTCTGTCTGTCTGTCGGCCACCTTGTGCACAATGTGCACAAAACTCCAAATGGCTGAAATCAGGGTATAGAAAAGCTGTGATAGATCCCCCTGATAATCACATGCCCATCAGATGGGGCTTTGAAACCGGCTGTGTTCTGAGCCAGTACGGCTGAAAAAGGACTGACCTGTCTCTGGCAGTGGCCCCATCTGAAAACATACACAGACCCCCACACACACACCCATACACACACACACACACACACACACACACACACACACACACAGGAGTCTCTCTCTCTCTCTCTCTCTCTCTCTCTCTCTCTCTCTCTCTCTCTCTCTCTCTCTCACACACACACACACACACACACACACACACACACACACACACACCCCACACACACGCATACCCACACACACACATACACACACACACACACACACACACACACACACACACACACACACACACACACACACACACACACACACACACACACACACACACACACACACACACACACACACACCACTCTCACACATCTTCCTGAGAAGGGCGGAGTGGAATAAACAAAATCCAAAAAGGAACTAATGCAATGCATTCAAATAGACTTACAGTAATCTTATTTCCCCCCTGAGGCAGCCAAATCCCTCCCAATGCAGACGGACTCTCTGTATGACTGTCTGTATGACTCTCTGTATCTCTGTATGACTGTCTGTATCTCTGTATAACTGTGTAATGGGATGGGAGTGATGTGAGATTGCAGCCAGTGTGATTGCAGTCTGCTTGTAGTCTACTGGACGTCTAGTTCTAATGTATTTAATTGTGTTTCTACTGGCAATGCCTCATGTCTGTTGATCTGCTAAAACATGCCTTTCTATCCCTCTGTATTCGGAGCACTAGTATGGCCTTGAGTCCTACATAAGTATGGGCGCCTCTGTAGTCTGAGACTAGGTATAAATGCACTCTGGCCTTGACAGTCCTATAGAATGTTGAGGTAATGAACACAGACTGCATATTCTGTCAGCTATATTTTTATCTATATTTTTGTACATACTTGTATATATATACTGTACTGTATATGTGTGTGTGTGTGTGTGTGTGTGTGTGTGTGTGTGTGTGTGTGTGTGTGTGTGTGTGTGTGTGTGAAGTAAATAGCAGTGATAATGCACACAGACAGCATATTCTGTCTGCCATCTTTTCTATATTTCATATTTACATGCGTTCACGTGTGTGTGTGTGTGTGTGTGTGTGTGTGTGTGTGTGTGTGTGTGTGTGTGTGTGTGTGTGTGAATGGGACTGACATACATAGAGTTGTCATAAAGAAATGCACACAGACTGCATATTCAATCAGCCATATCTTTCATGTTTCATGTTTGTACACACTGTAGGTGTGTGTGTGTGTATGTGTATGTGACTGACATACATAGAGTTGTCATGAATAACAGAGATAAATGCACACAGACTGCATGTCCTGTCAATCATGTTTGTTTGTGACCCACTCTGTTTGGCCCAGTTCCCCCACTCTCTCGGCTGACCTGGCTGACTGCCTTTAAGAGCTTTGCCCTTGTGTGCTGGAGCTGTTATTACTGTAAGATCCTGAGTCACGCGACTTTAAATGCCAGTGAAATTCTTGCCCTTTTGTCCCCTAAACCCCTGATCTGCCTCTTTTTGCTTCTATCCATTATCACAGTAAATTACCAAGACATCCAAAGCGCGCCTGGAATGACCAAAACCATCCTACCTGCCCGCTGTAAAAAAAAAATAGAAAAAAAGAAAAGAAAAAAGAAAGAGAAAAAAATCTTGCCCTGAAAGATAATTGACAGGTCAGCTCAAAACAGTGTCCCTCTTTAAAAAAATAATAGCTAAGCAAGCGTGGCTGTGCTGTGTGTGAGTCGTTTAGTGGTTAACATAATCACCCAGATTAGTGGCGGCTCCATAATCACACACATTAACACCAGCGCTCCCTCCGTCCGTGCTCCTCTGGGGGCTGTTTTTGTGTCCAAGGTGATCGATGGCTTAAACACTCCGACATTTACACTGACAGGTTTGACTCCCCCCCCCCCCCACCTCCTGCCCTCTCAGCCCCCACTGATGATGCTTCTGGAAACATCTACAGCAGAATGTAGTGTTTACACACACACACACACACACACACACACACACACACACACACACACACACACACACACACACACACACACATTCTCTCACTCTCTCTTTCTCTGTCTCTCCATCTTGGAATCAGCTGTCCCTCAGCAGCTAAATGACATGTGATTCATTGCTGTTGTTATGCAGCGCTCCAGGGTGTTACTCAGTTTGGGACAAAACCTCTCTTGTGTGAAGGTTGAGAAAGTGTGTGTGTGTGTGTGTGTGTGTGTACGTGTGCGGGTGTCTGTGTGTACGTGTGCGTGTGTCTGTGTGTGTGTGTGTGTGTGTGTGTGTGTGTGTGTGTGTGTGTGTGTGCACCTTTTTTATTTTCTCTCCCCCAAGGTCACATTCTCTGTACACGGTTCACCTCACCGCCTCCCTGGCTGCTATATAGCACAACAGTCCCCACACGCGACGGCGGTGGACCCCCATCAGCCATCGTGTGTGTGTGTGTGTGTGTGTGTGTGTGTGTGTGTGTGTGTGTGTATGTGTGTATGTGTGCGTGTGTTTGTGTGTGTGCGTGACAGTGGCATACCCCCATCAGCCATCGTGTGTGTGTGTGTGTGTGCGTGTGTGTGTGTGTGTGTGTGTTTGTGCGTGACAGTGGCATACCCCCATCAGCCATCGTGTGTGTGTGTGTGTGTGTGTGTGTGTGTGACGGTGGCGTACCCCCACCAGCCATCACCCCAGCAGCTTATTGGCAGATCTCCACTGATAGAGGACCTAATGAACCGTTCCGCCCCCATGAGCATGGTGGACATTAAGACCCTACTTGGCAATGGCCCTATCACCTTGCAGCGCTGACGCACTCGATAGCGAAGGGGTTAATCTGGTTAGGATCACACTGGGGCTGGATGGAGATGGTGAAGGGGTCAAGTTACCTAGGTGACATGCACTGGAATGTGAAGTATTCCTCTTTTAGGTTGTGCTGAAGAAAAAAAGCATGTGTGTGTGTGTGTGTGTGTGTGTGTGTGTGTGTGTGTGTGTGTGTGTGTGTGTGTGTGTGTGTGTGTGTGTGGTGGGAGGGGAAGGGAGGTGGGGGGTGGAGCAGAGGTCATTTTGACCAGGATCTAAGTGACCTGAGTGTGGGTTCACGTGTGTGAGGGACGGACGGTCGAGGTTAAACATGCTTGAGTAGAGGCTGTGTCTTTGTACTGAACATTCACCTTCAGTAATCCTCCCACTGATTAAGTTAAAGACAGACACACACAAACTCCGTCTAGAGTCGCACGAAAAAACGTGCAGCGGTTTCTTGGCCAGACAAAAAGTGCTCTGGAGGGAATGTTCAAAAATGCCATCCTGTCATTCACGTTTTCACTCTCGTCTTGTCATGTGAGCAAATTTTTCTTTAATTACCTGGGGAGAAAACGCAAAAAGAAAAAAAAAAAAGAAAGCTAGGGGGTGGGGAGAAAAAAGAGAGCAGTACTACTTTAGATCTTTTGCCCAGATTTAAAATGGGACGTTTTGCACTCATGCCTGTCTGTAGCTGAATCAGTGCCCTTCAACTCAACCCCGGGAGCTAAACCCTTGAAAACTCATTTTGAAAAATCATTTTGGAAATCCAACCTCACACAACTGTTGTAAGCATCTTTTGCTGGCATATCGCTTTCAGCCACTCATACATGCAGAACATTTTGTGGCATTCAACCACTGAATAGTCAAGTTTCGTCAGTGAGTGAAAACAACCATCGAACAACGAGTAGGCTATAACTCACTTCAACTCTACACTCATACATGTATATTAGTCCACATATTGCAGTGAACCAAATAAACAATAAACAATAAACAATTAACCACCATTGGCTTGTCCCTGTAAAGATTTCACTGGGTAATTGATCAAATTGGTGACCTCATTCAGTATCTGATGATGTATGAACTAGTGTTGATGTCCTCTGGATGACTCTGGAGATTGCTGTCCTACGGGGCTCCCGACCTGCCGTGAGAGCTACCAGAGCAGACGGGCGCACCTGAGTGTCAGGTACGCGAGTCGCTGTTCACCTGTCCTCACCTGAGTCGGAGCCAGAGCCCAGCACCTGGACCTGTTCAATTATCTCTCCCTGCACGCAGAGTGGATTTCAGACATTCCTGGGATAGGGCAGGGGTAGGATAGCAAGGTGGTGTGTGTGTGTGTGCGTGTGTGTGTGTGTGTGTGTGTGTGTGTGTGTGTGTGTGTGTGTGTGTGTTTGTGTGTGCGTGTGTGTGTCTGTGTGTGTGTGTGTGTGTGTGTGTGTGTGTGTGTGTGTGTGTGTGTGTGTGTGGGGGGGGGTAGGCTAAGGCTGTCCTACCATGGGCCTAATTAAAGTTGACCTTACTCTCTCCGTTGAGCAGAGGGTAGCACATAGTGTATCCAGACACCAGTAAGCAGAGAGCCCCAACAC
>JAODXP020000025.1:7251467-7261467 GCA_027497455.2 Sardinella longiceps
CTACAATTGAACCATCCGGTCCATAACTTGTCCATATCTTGCGCACACGTGAGCGCAATGGAAGGTGAAGGGAACAAGAGGCTATGCTCTAGGCTTTGCGTCTGCATTAAATTCCCTTCGCAGATTTCCTTCCTTTGAGGTGATGTCATCTTTGTTCACGATTGAACCAGGCATATCACTTGAACTAGAACAGGCTAGACTTAACGGTTGACGGCGACTTTACTTGCTGTGAAATAATTCTTGGGACGTTTTGCGTTGTTTCAAAAGTGTCGGTATACATTGCATTGCCTAATGTGCAAGGAAATCGCTAAAATGTTTACCGTTAATGCACTGAAATAGGCTTACTGAAAACTGATCGTGCTGCAAGTCTCTCACTCTTGTTCCCATCACCTGCCAAACCTTTCCAAAGAATAATAATAGGCAGAAAATGTACGGGACTAATTCAATAGAAAAATAGCTGCGAAAGTTATGCTTTTAAAAGTCATTAAACATCTCGAAAACAAACTCAATGGTTCATATGAACTAACTGCTCTATTAGTCCCAATGTAAATGATTGTAACCACACAGTTTGATAGCAATTTAAGTCCCAAACAAAACGTTAATCTCTTGGTCAACAAACGTCGGGCTGAACGGTTAAAAGACGCTACTTCCCCAGCTGATGCGTCTTCAAACAAAAGCTTGCGGTAAGTTCCTATAACTTCACCAAAGTCACTAGTCTTCGATTCAGACTTTAGCCTACATGAACACGCAGAAGTAGTCTATCTCTGATCTTGTACAGTATGTAACTGAGACAGGCTACCACAAAGTAAATGTTAGAATTTGCGCATAAGGCCTAGGGAAAATCTGACTTTACACCAAGTCTAGATGAGCACAGCTGTTGTTTAGACCTTGCCTGACCTTTTTTTTTTTTTTTTTTTGCCTTAAGTGAGATTGGCTTTATTTTTGAAAATTCTCTGGCAGTGGAGGAATTCTATATGAGCGCTGCTGATCCAACGTTATTAATTGCGCAAGCAGACAACTTTCCTTGTAGGCTATTCGCGTGGATATCGTAGCCCTGGCATTAGAGATTTTCTGTTAATGACATGTTATTTTAAATTGTCAATAGTGATGGGGACAAAATCTGTCATAACAAAAAGTCCCTGGGACATATCCCCGGCGTCCCCGGCTAAAATGACGCGCTTGTGTCCAAGACTAGTTATTTGAACCAGGGGCGTCACCAGCTTTTTTAATGTGGGGGGGACCAACTGGCGGGGGGTCTGGGGGTCCTCCCCCAGAAAATTTTTAATATATTAGATGCAATTTCCTGCATTCTGGTGTATTTTTAATAGAAAATCAAACAAAAATCAACACTTTTCACAATTATTTGCCTGCATGTTGAGCCTGCCTCTGACTCACTCTGATTGAGATTGAGATGGATTGACTATTGGTCATTTTCCCTATCAACAATAGCATATTTTCTTTTTTTCTTTAATTGTTTTATTTCAACTAGTGGTCTTGTCATCATTTGAATTTTAAAAACTACATTTGTCTGAAAACACCATTTTATGACAATACTGAACCTAAAATAGCCTACTAGACAAAAAAGTTTTGGATGCCATGGTTTTATACTTGAAACTTAAGCAATGAACTTGTTTTATGTCAATATTTAATCTATATTGGTATACACACCAGAAATAGGCTAGGCCTGATTCACTCACTATGTTTGCTATTTCAAGCAGTGAATCAATAATAGGCCCGCTTAACTTAGGCTATAGCCTATGAAAAGTCATTCTTGACAAGGAGCTGTGTTTGAATTAGCCTAAAGTCGTTAAAATTACATTAAGATAGCTTGATACATATCCTAAAGCTGACTAGATCAGGCCATGTCAGGGGTCAATGGTATTCTATTTATTCATTTATGTTTATTTAGGCCTAACAGGGACCTGCGCATTTCCTTTAAAATTATTTAGCGTGTTTTTTAATCTAAAGATGTGATAGGCTTATTCAATATTAGGCCTAGGCCTATATCTCATCATTGAATGCCTAGCATACTAGAAGAAATATCTTTTTACTTTTCAATATAGGAGATTGTCTGGAATCTGGTGATATAAGAAACATGATAAAGGTATTCTATAAGACTTTGTAATTTGCAACAATAAAGCCTACTGTATGTGCTGACAATATTTCATTAATTATTATTAATTAATGTTATGAATATTAATCGATTACTATTTTGGATCTTGAAACAACATTTCTAGCACCTGTCCTGACAAACAGTAAGTTAAATGTTAGTCCTGACGATCAGGGAGCTAAAAACGACTTTCACTATGAAAAGGATTCATCTATTTGGGGATGACAGCATTGAAGACAATGCAGAAATGTTATAGATTTCAACATAGAATTACTCGGGAACCGCTAATCACAAAGATGATTGCTATACATCAATGTAATCTGTAGGATCTGCTGTTTATTTTGATATGTGTTTTGCCATAGTTAAGTTAAGAACCCGTGAGATATCACACAGCAGAGAACAATGTATGACATAGACGCAGAACTGTATTGGTGACCATAATTTTGACATAAATTCATTGCTAATTATCTCGTAATGCGTTCATCGCAGAAACTTACTAGTAGCACTGTTGGAAAGGCCAGTTCATGTAGATTGCAATGATGCCCTTATAATTTCGGTACAATTAAAACTCAGCGAGTAGCATAGCAGAGAAGAATGGGTGTGCACGGACAGACGATTGCATGCAGGGATGTGTGCTGACAATATTTCATTAATTATTAAATAGGCCTATGTTATGAATATTAAATATAATCTATTACTATTTTGGATCTTGAGACAACATTTCTAGCACCTGTCCTGACAAACAGTTACTTAAATGTTAGTCCTGACGAACAGGGAGCTAAAAACAACTTTCACTATGAAAAGGATTCATCTATTTTAGGATGACAGCATTGAAGACAATGCAGAAATGTTATAGATTTCAACATCGGATTACTCGGGAACCGCTAATCACAAAGACGATTGCTATGCATCATTGTAATCTGTAGGATCTGCTGTTTATTTTGATATGTGTTTTGCCATAGTTAAGTTAAGAACCCGTGAGATATCACACAGAGAACAATGTATGACATAGACGCAGAACTGTATTGGTGACCATAATTTTGACATAAATTCATCGCTAATTATCTCGTAATGCGTTCATCACAGAAACTAACTAGTAGCACTGTTGGAAAGGCCAGTTCGTGTAGATTGCAATGATGCCCTTATAATTTCGGTACAATTAGAAATCAGCGAGTGGCATGGTAGAGAAGAATGGGTGTGCCAGTCGGGAGAGGAATGGACAGAGGATTGCATGCAAGGAGGTGTTGTTGGAAATGCAAATCGCGAGTGGATTTTCAGCGCTTTGTTCTCTATTCGAGAAGTGGAATGGATTCGGGATAGATTAGAAACTCTGCTGGATAATTTTGTCATCAAATCTGGGTGGGTCCAAACGTAAAATTTTGAAATCTGGGTGGGTCCCGTCCCACTCACGTTCTATTACGGCGACGCCCTTGATTTGAACAAATAAACATGTACGTGCGTGCATGCTGATGTGAGTCTGCTTTCTTCAAAGCAGACAGACTCTTTTCTGTCTTTTGTTTTGTCTCCTTTTCTTTCTCCATCTGTGAGATCTGCATGTCAAATACCAGACTGACTAGAGTGTGTTCACCAGGAGAGATAAAGTTTCCTCTCTGGGTCTCTTTGCACTCTCAGGCCTGCTGGACACTGTGCTGCTCTGTGTTGCTCTGTCAGGCCTGCTGGACGGGTGGATGTTATGTTGTGTTGCTCTGTCAGGCCTGCTGGACGGGTGGATGTTATGTTGTGTTGCTCTGTCAGGCCTGCTGGACGGGTGGATGTTATGTTGTGTTGCTCTGTCAGGCCTGCTGGAGGGGTGGATGTTATGTTGTGTTGCTCTGTCAGGCCTGTAGATCAGGATCAATGTCAAACTTGTTGCCCTGGATCAATGGGTTAGGTTTAGTTTTAGGAGTACGGTTAGGGTTAGGCTTAGGGTTAGGGTTAGAGTACATTGATCCAGGACAAGCAAGTTTAACATTGATCCTGGACTCTTAATTAATTACTTGGTGATATCAGATCTTGCGCTGGACGGGTGGATGTTGTGTTGTGTTGCTCTGTCAGGCCTGCTGGATGGGTGGATGTTGTGTTGCTCTGTCAGGCCCGCTACATGACTTGAGTTGACACTGTACTGCTCTAATGGACCTAATGGACAGGTGGTCACCGCGCTGCTCTGTATGGTTGCTTCGAGAAAACTCTAGCTCTCCTTTCATTTATCACTCTCTCTCTCTCTCTCTCTCTCTCTCTCTCTCTCTCTCTCTCTCTCTCTCTCTCTCTCTCTCTCTCTCTATGTACAGTATATGTGTGTGATTCCCACTCCAAGAAGACTCCAGCTCTCCTTTCATTTTTCACTTCCTTCCTCTCCACCTCTCTCTCTCTCTCTCTCTCTCTCTCTCTCTCTCTTCTCTCTCTCTTCTCTCTTTCTCTTTGTGTCTGTATGTTTTTACAGCCAGTAAAAACTACACTGTAGTCAGTAAGCATCCTAGCGCTATACGAGAGAAGCTGGAGTCGGGATGGAGGATGCGGGAGTAAGGACCACCCGTATTCCCCCATGCAGACGGGCCACCCAGGCCCAGGCGATGGGGAGGGGAGCGGGGTAGCGATGGAAGATTGGGGCCTCCTCTCAGCAGGCGTCCCAGCCCTGAGTCCTGGACCCTGGGCCTGCAAACCCTGTGGGCTCCCAGCCACCCTCACCACCACCACTGCTTACTCCAGAATGCCAACAACGCCTCCCTCAAGAGGCCCTGATGGACAGGCATTCCCCTTGTCCACCCAAGCGCATGGAGACACACACACACACACATACACGCACACACACACACACACACACACACACACACACACACACACACACACACACACACACACACACACATACATACACACACACATACACACACACACACACACACACACACATACACACACACATACACACATACACACACACATACATACACACACACACACACACACACACACACACACACACACACACACACACACACACACCACAAAGGAGCTCTCCATCCTGGACAGTTTTGGCCCTTCCACAGGACAAGGCAAACACACAAACACACAGTAAGGCCTTATAGACTCATTACACAGCGCTACACTTGAGTAAACATTTGCCCAGTGTTTCCCAACCTGACTGATTAGAAGACTGTAAAGTCATTATAAAGCCTAAACAATTGTGGTGGGCACAATGTAAAGCGACCACAATGCCTTGATGCATCAGTAGGTAATGAAGTTACGCAACATCCAGTCTCTCCATTCTTCACAGGCTTGCTTGTGTTCAGTGCGGTGTAGAGAGAGAGACAAGACAAACCCTTTTCCAAAATCAGTGGATCATGTGAATACTGTGAGCAGTTTGAAATGGAAAAGCAAATCTGTGAGGTAGCGAGTGAGCAGTGTCCACTGGTAATTGGAAACACGACTAACAATTGGAGGCCATGTGTGGGGTGGCTGACCCGGCTCAAAAGCTAGATAAATATTGCACTGATGACAAGACATCTGTTCGTTTCAGCTCTCATTCGCAGGCTGGGGGTTTCATGAGTTCATTTGCCATTACTTTGCAAGTTGCAACCCTCTGATTTTTTTTTTTTAATTGCCCCTTGTGGGAAAAATAAAGTTACTTACATACTTAAAACAGTACATTATTCAAGTTAGTTAACTGAGTAAGTTACTTATACTTATTTATACTTACTCACTTACGTACTGTTTTCGTTTCATTGGTGTTGATAATGGCTAATTACACTAGGGCTGTTAACAAACGCCCCGTAGCTGACAAGATCTGATATCGCCAAGTAATTATCCACACACAACACGATTAATAACCGTGTCATGTAGCAACGTTTGCCCTGACCTGTAGCAAAAGTTTTGCAGCGGTTACAGTTGCCTGTTACTGACTGGCGAGGCCGTGAATGGAATATGGGACTAATCAAAATCACCCATAATTCTGGTTGTTCCAGACAATGAAAGACAGTTGGCAACCCTTTTTCTCACCCTCCAAGCATGTGAAATCACACTGATAGCGAAAGAGGGGGTTGAAAATGTGCAGATGTGCAGACTCCATGTGTGTGTGTGTGTGTGTGTGTGTGTGTGTGTGTGTGTGTGTGTGTGTGTGTGTGTGTGTGTGTGTGTGTGTGTGTGTGTGTGTGTGTGTGTGTTAGATGTTTGCCCTCAGCATTCCTCTTGATATAGCAACATTCCATAGCATAGGTGTGTTTAATGTGTGGCTGTTTTAGTGTAAGATGAGCAGAGGAGGTCAAGCCTTAAAAAGCTCCAGCAAAAACACCCACGATAAGCCCGGTCGACGGCGCAAGCCAAAACAGGAGCTCTTGCTGCGTCCTGCACGTGCTCGTGTTTGACATCCCCTCCACAATGTGAGTCCGTCTCAGTCGATTTCCTTAAAATTGGACCAGATGTCACAAACGTACGAAAGCTGTGCTTTCTAAACCTGCGCCGTGGTGGTGGTGGTGGAGGATGGGTGTGTTCGTTCTTTGCACCTTGTTTATGTCCATTGGGTTAAATGACAGTATTATCCACGCACAACCTCTCTGCTGTTCAGGAGTATTTTGAAAAGCGAGAGCTCATGATATTGTCAGCAACCCATACAGTTTTATGTCATGTAAAAATAAACCAGGGTGGGTTATTCAAAACTCATTTACAGTGTTACCCCACCCTCCCAAGACCACTGATTATTTGATTTTCAGTCAGGCAGAAGACGGACAGCTATAGCTACCTGGAACTAAAATAAAGGCCACTGATACACGTGAGCTTGAAACCAGAGCAGCAGCCCATGTTAAAGCATCAGGTGCAGAGCGTTTGTGTTGGGTTTGTTATCTAGGAGGTCAGGGGGGGGGAGGGGTTGATGAGGGTGCTGGCGGATGGAGGACAGGGTCTGGGGGGAGGGGGGGTTCGGGGGTCTGACCTGGGGTCTGACCTGAGGTCTCCACACAAAGACCCCTTCTCTCTCTCTCTCTCTCTCTCTCTCTCTCTCTCTCTCTCTCTCTCTCTCTCTCTCTCTCTCTCTCTCTCTCCCACTTCTCTCTCTCCCTGTCTGGGTCTCATTCAGCAGCACACCACACGTGAGGGTCTGAAAATCCACCTTCAACCGCAAACCCTACATGCTGATGAATGAAAGGCCATAGGGAAGAATAAGTGTTATTGTGCCCCCCCCCCCCCCCCACACACACACACACACATACACACACACACACACACACAAACACCTGTGCCCCCCCCCCCAAACCCCCCCTGCTCCTCACCACAGGCCGGGTGGGTCTAACCACAGAGCCGGCAGCAGGGGTGCTCCATTAGAACCGAACCCTGCGGTGGGCGGCAGAGCCAGAACAGAACAGAACAGAACAGAACAGAACAGAACAGAACAGAACGCAGCCCCTCGTGTTGTTTCAGCCACTGCCGCGTGCTTCTCATCCCCAGCTGCGCCCCCCCCCCCCACCACCACCACCACCTATCAGAGGGCTGTGCCAACCACCCCCCGACTTCCTCTCTATGAGGCCCTCCAATGCGGCGGTAGCGGCAGCAGCACGGGCGGCAGCAGCACGGGCAGCAGCAGCGGCACGGACAGCTTCACCTCAGAGTGTCGGGTGTCGGGGGGGCATGATGGACTGTCTGTCTCCATCTAAAGGTGTTTTTGCTCCACAGTGCCCTGAGTGAGTGCTGACTGAGAGCCTTTTACAGAAGCAGAAGCAGGGGTGTGTGTGTGTGTGTGTGTGTGTGTGTGTGTGTGTGTGTGTGTGTGTGTGTGTGTGTGTGTGTGAAGCAGAACTGCTGGCATGTGTGTGTGTGTGTGTGTGTGTGTGTGGGAGCTGAGCTGCTTGTGTGTGTGTGTGTGTGTGTGTGTGTGTGTGTGTCTGTGTGTGTGAGTGTGTGTGTGTGTGACTGTGTGAGTGAGTGGGAGCTCAGCTGGTGGGGTCTGTGTGTGTCTGCGTGTCTGCGTGTGTGTGTGTGTGTGTGTGTGTGTGTGTGTGTGTGTGTGTGTGTGTGTGTGTGTGTGTGTGTGTGTGTGTGAGCTGAGCTCAGCTTCTGTTATTCTCACCCACCACACGCTTGCTGGAGAGGAAAACAGAAGAGTTCTGGGCAAACCACGAGATCTGGGTGTTTGGTTTACATCAAGGAGAGCCCTTCTATATATGTGTGAGCATGTGTGTGTGTGTGTATGTGTGTGTGTGTGTGTGTGTGTGTGTGTGTGTGTGTGTGTGTGTGTGTGTGTGTGAGTGGAAACGTGTCCAACTGAAAAGAGACACACAGTCTGGCCCGTCTCCTGACATCAGTGGCTAAGTGCATTAAAGTACACAGTCAGAACTACCACACACACACACACACATACCCGCCCGCCCGTCCGCCTGCCCGTCAAAGTGAGCATCTGTTCGGCTGTTACATAACGGCTAATTGCTCCTACAATCGTGCGTGTGTGTGTGTGTCTGTGTGTGTGTGTCAGCTCAGCACCCACTCCAGCTACGGCTCCGACAAGGGACGACGCTGTGCACGCACGCCACGCCACACCTACGGAATGCCACTGCAGGTCCCCTTCTTGGGAATTCCCTGATTGCCTCTTCTTGCCTAAGCTGAGGGAAAACTATTTAGGAAGGTCCCACTTTTCCGTGATGTGTGTGTGTGTGTGTGTGTGTGTGTGTGTGTGTGTGTGTGTGTGTGTGTGTGTGTGTGTGTGTGTGTGTGTGTGTGAATCAGACTCCTCTCTTGGTAGCGTGTGGTTATGGGGAAGAGGGATAAATAATGATTTCTCCTGAAGTGACTACATATCATTACCTGTTCTTAACTATAATCCCAGTGCAATTTAAGTGTAATTTGTGACACAATGTTCTAGAGAAAAAAGAACACTTGCTTCATGCTTCATACAGTGCAAAACATTCTTAACGGGATACTCATTGCGTAGTTACAAGTTGTGTTTTCACGGTCATTATGGGATGGGTATGAAACAATAGGGAAAGAGAAATAAATTTCCCAAGAACATTTAATTATAGGCTGTCTCCACCATGTGAAGAAGATATCAAAACTAATCTGGCAAAGAAATCGCTTTCGGGAAAAGATCTCATACTCCTTTAACATACTGTCTATGATGCAGTAGAATGTGAGTGTGTGTCCTTACATGTGTTTTTGACTCCCAGACTCCCGGATAAGTGAGATCAAATCTTATCCAGATCAGATGCATGAGAGTAGAGCTCAGAGACATCATTTATGACCCCGTCATTTAATAAGCAGAGCTTTGGACAGCGCAGTTATGAGAAGCAGGGACATTTCAAGGTACTTAGGGGGCCCAAAGCAAACAGGACACGGGGGCTCTTGCATTCCCATAAATACCCATTGATATCAATTTATTGAAGCATCTTTTTTTTAAAAGATGTTTTGGGCTTTTTGCCTTTAATCAGATAGGACAGTGTAGAGATGGACAGGAAACAAGTGGGAGAAAGAGATGGGGTGGGATCGGGAAATGACCTCGGGTCGTAATCGACGGTCCCCGGAATAATGGTCTGACGCCCTAGCCACTGAGCCACGGCACCCCTGAAGCATCTTTTATTAATAGAATTATTTGCGTTGAATGTATAATTGTAGAACTCTTGCATAAAGTGATATTTTATTGACAAACACTACCAACAGAAATGCTGAAATTGGTCAATCTTGGGGGCCCCTTTCAGCCTGGGGCCCCAGGCAATTGCCTGGTTTGCCTGTCCTGTTGCAACGACCCTGATGAGAAGTAATCACATCACATGCCAGTGGCTTCTGTTGCACCAGCCTTCACAAACATTCACATCCTCCAGCACTGGGCCCTCGTGATGCCAGCGTCCTGTCCCCTCATAACCCCTCCCTTCATCAGGGATGATTCAATTAACTCTCCCCTCTGAAAACTCTGGC
>JAODXP020000025.1:7263967-7268967 GCA_027497455.2 Sardinella longiceps
TGTCTGATGGTTAAGTAAAGTGTGTGTGTACGTTTTGTGTACCCAATGTGTCTGAGAAAGAGAGGTACAGTATGTTTCTGTCTGGCACGTGAATGTGTTTCTATGTGTGTTTGATGGTTAATATGTTTGTGTGTGTATGTGTGTGTGTGTGTGTGTGTGTGTGTGTGTGTGTGTGCATTCAGGTGTTCATTTCTATCACCCACACTGCTCCCCTTTACAGGAAGAAGAAGCAAGTATAAAAACTGAACCCTTGCCAGCAGGCCTTGTGCCAGTCATGTGTGGTAATGAGAATCAACAAGGCTGCAGATTAACTACCTCTGACCAACGTCACTGGACCACAAAGTCATCCTTTAAGCGCTAAGACCTCTGCTCTCCAATCCAAAATCAACACAACAACACTATCAATGCAAAGTTGGCCCATACAGCACATCTCCCCACATAGGCCTACAGTAGCCAGAGACTGCTGAAACTCTGGTAGCTCAACGGAAGCCAAACTTAGGGTCCACTGATGATTTTGCTAATCGTTTATACATGCTGCTAATTCACCATATATGGTATTTTTCCATATATGGTGTTTAACCATTTACGGTATTTCTCAGATAGCTATACATTAGAGAAGCGATGAGCTACTGTATAGCTAGCCTCTTGCTCTCTGGGTTAGCTAATCCTACTTATCTAAATTAGTTTCAGTGGACAAATCAGTCAAGCTATAGATGGTTGCTATGCTAATCTACATACTAATTCATACACGGCTAAGATAACAGATTAGTCAAGCTATGGATGGTCGCTCAGCTAATGTAGATACTTATTCATCCATGGCTAAGCTAACAAATCAGTCAAGCTGTAGATGGTCGCTATGCTAATGTAGATACTAATTTATCCATGGCTAAGCTAACAAATCAATCACGCTATAGATGGTCGCTATGCTAATGTACAGTACTAAAGTCAACATCAGTTTCAACACATGGTTCAGTCAAGAAGTTCAGTGAGGAGGAGAAACTGTAATTCCTCCCTAACTCCCTCCTTACCTCCCAGCTCTGCTCCTATCTGACCCTAAACATCAGCACCCCGAGGCCCTACTGAATAAGGGCCTGCCAAAGGAAGGCAGTTTGTAACTCCACACAATGTAAAAATGTCAACACCAACACGCACGCTCAGCCAGGCGGCTAGGTGTGAGTGTGGGATTGTGGGGGGAAGCGAGCGAGTCGATTCGGGCTGCTGATGAAATTACCACAGCTAGAGGAGGGCCCCCCTTCTCCCTGTTCAGCCCACGGCTATATTAGCACCTCTGCTAAACTGAGAAGCCCTAGGAAACACTTAAGGGGGCCTGGGGGTGAGGTCGAGGAGGGGGGTTGTGAACAGTAGCTTCCAAAGCGCTAACACACAGCAGGCCAAACACCAAACACCTCCAGCGTTAAGGTAGCCCCCAATGCTAAAATAGCCCCCAGCGCTAAAGTAGCCCTTAGCCTCCCTCTGTGGGGCTGAAATCATCACTCTGGTGAAAGCCATTAAGGAGGTGAGATGGGTGGAGGAGGGGAGGGACCAAAGGGCATAGCACACCCTAGATTGGTCTGAGCCAAAAGACCAATACCAACACCACCTGATTACACAAGTCAAGTGCCTCATTCCTGAGTGTCCTGACCTCTATCATTAGGGAGGAGAGCCAAAGGGGCTCACACATGGACCACCAGACCACCTAGATGTTTACTCAGGGAATTACAAATAGCCTAGACCTGCGCTAATTGCACTTGTGATTTAGATTTAGCTAGCTCATTTTAAAAGGGCAATTATCAGTACTTAAAATGGCTTTAATGCTATTTTAAATGTGGGAATTTAGTCTACACTACACATGAAACATTGAAGGGCTGCTCATAGCTGATGTTTCTCCACTCCATGACATAACCATATGGAAAAATGTTACATAATATTAATTAATTTAAAGAAAAAAAAACACACACACACAAAAACACAACATCAGCATCTTCATGATGACTAACATCACCTAATGCCACCAGCCTGTTTGCAGTTAGTAGAGGTATTCATGAGACCTTCTTACGAGACCACAGACAATTAAAGCATCCACTTTGCTGTCGAGGATTGGCTCCAGGAACCCTGTCTGCCAGGCCAGGCCTGATGCTTTAGCGGGCTAGCGTGTGGGCTAGCCGCCTAACCAAGCTGACCTTTTCCCGTTGCTGTTGTGTTTGGCTGGGGAGCATCTTGACTGACCATCCTTGACAGTCATCCCTCCCCCTGTTCAAACTGAGGAGGTGCATGTGACATGAGCTACACAGCCAGGCAGGCAGGGACTCAGGCAGGCAGGCAGTGCTTTGGAGCCCTGGCAGCTTTTGGGCACATGCACTCCTGAGTCCCAACAGTAGCTTTGGTCCTGTGTGCGGTTAGATGAAGCAGTCTTTTCTCTCTCTCTCTCTCTTCTTTTTTTTTTTTTTTTTTGGAGAGGGACAAAGGAGATGTTTGTTCCTCAGGGGCACCAGCCTCTGGCACCCGTCTCTGGTTTACTGGACCCAACCCACCCTTGGAGCCACGCTGATGTCGGCCAGTTGTGTGTAGGCATGTGGACATACTGAGGACTGAAATCAAAGAAACACCCCACCCCATAAACACCCCTAGAAAGGGGGAGAGAGAGAGAGAGAGAGAGAGAGAGAGAAACAAAAACAAAAAAAACAAGGACCCTCTTGATGGGCTTGTATCCGACGTCATTTTCACACACACCAAAAAAGTGGAAGGTTGTTTCCCACAGGCACACCTATTAGCTTTATTATTTTTCGACCATCTTGTTTATTTTCCCCCTGACTTCCTTCTCTGCCTGAGAGTAGAACGTAGAATGTAGAATGCGGCTCTGTGTTCCCTCCCGTGTCAAAGATGTCAGGAAGGCCGTGGTCATGGGGTTGGCATGACGACTGTGTTTTGAAACGAACCCACGTGCATCATGACTTCAGCGGGCACGTTCCAGAAACCTGATCTGCTCCTGCTCCTGTAGAAATGGCCTTCATGCATATTACCATAGCTTATGCGCCTGTCCAAACAGCAGCGTCTACCTCGGTCGGCTCCAGCTATCTGTGGAAAGACGCTGTACGTCTCCAGCTCACCCAAACATGTCAACAGCGACGAAACATTTCCACGCTGAAAACCACTGGTACATTAAGAGTGACTGGCTACTGACAGGTCGTTCAAATGTCCACCTCATTAACAAATAAGCTGCCTGCTGACAACCTTTCCTACTGTCATGTGGTTCGTTTTTTTTTTCTTTTATTCTGATTTACTGTAACCTTCGAAGTTTTCTTCTTTTTCCCTCCTCACCTTCATAGGCCACGTGACTCAGTTGATCCCGTCAGTGCCCTAGATAGTGGGTGTCATGGATCTGCCCTACCTAGGTTTCTTCCTAAAATGAATTATTAGTTAGAGAAGGGAGTTTTTCCTTTCCTATGTTACTCATGGGTGCTCCCCGTGTCTGTATAATGCCACACACACACACACACACACACACACAGTTACTCATGGGTGATCCCCGTGTTTGTATAGCACCACACACACACACATACACACATATACCATACACACACACACACATATATATCCTGTGTAATTGTGACACTGTGATTGTTATTCTGAGATTGTGTTCTTGCTTGTGTAACAGTTTGATTATTCTGTCCACAGTATGTTTTCTTCCTGTGTTCCTGTGTGTGTGTGTGTGTGTGTGTGTGTGTGTGTGTGTGTGTGTGTGTGTGTGTGTGTGTCTGCATGCGCATACAGTATGTGTATAGGCTAGAGAGAGACAGAGAGAGAGAGAGAGAGAGAGAGAGAGAGAGAGAGAGAGAGAGAGAGAATGAATACATGTTTGCAATCTTTTTGATTTCAGGTGGACATGTCTATACAGTAAGTATGCCTTCAGGCAATCGGTGAGAGGTTGTTTGTTTGTCTCTGGGTGGTCGCTGATAAACCTCCGTGATGCATGTGCACACTCCCCTGGTGCCGCAGGCTCATATTTGCATTTCTACAACACTTTGCATATATACATACATACTACATCCTCCCTCCTGTCCTCCATTTCTACAACACTTTGCATATATACATACTGTACATCCTCCCACCTGTCCTCCTGACACACACGTGAGCTCCTTATCTTCAGTAAATATTAGCAGTCGGCCTGTAGATGCGAGAGATGTGTGTGTGTGTGTGTGTGTGTGTGTGTGTGTGTGTGTGTGTGTGGCTGACTCCATCCTGTGCCCATGTGTTTGGATACCTTCAGTCTGTTCCATCCTCGCTCTCTCTCTCTCTCTCTCTCTCTGCTCTGGCCCGCGGCGGACTTCTCCCCGTGCCGGGAGGTGCAGGCACGCGGTTTGGTCCGTGTCCGTCCTGTCAGCTCCGAGAAACGAGGCGGAGGAGAGGAGAAGAGGAGGAGGAGGAGGAGTGGCTGTCTCGGAGGGGCTATTAATCCGGCACATTAGACTGTCATCTTGAATCCATTGACTACTACACGTGTCAACACGGATACGTTTGCTCAGCTCGGGGGGAACCGCTGACAAACACACAGCTTGACACTCACATGCACCGCTCTTCGCATGCACACACACACACACACACACACACACACACACTGGCAGCAGGGGAGAGAGAGAGAGAGAGAGAGAGAGAGAGAGAGAGAGAGAGGGAAGGAGGGCAAGAAAATGCAAAGTGAGAAGAATGGGAAAGAGAGAGGCAGAGACAGAAAATAAAGTGAAAGAAAGAAGAGACTGGTAAAATATTTCAGCTGAAATGGAGAAGTGGATGGATGGAAGGAAGGAAGGAGAGAGTGTGTGTGAGATGGAATGGAGAGAAGAGGAGAGAGAGAGACGGAGAGAAAAAGTGAAGGAGAAAGAGTGAAGTGCAGAGAGAGGTCAACCAGCATAAAGGTATTTGCGCCCTTAGGGTGCACAGTAAGGAAAATTTGGATGTGGATATTATGACTTTTTTTCCTTCTCTTATTTCCCCGCCATAGTTTC
>JAODXP020000025.1:7273967-7311467 GCA_027497455.2 Sardinella longiceps
CCAACTCACAGGACCTCTGATGGACCATCTGGAACAGTCCATCAGAGAACACACATTGTTTCCTTGCCTCTGAACCCCAGAATCTTTGGGGTTGTTATTGACGTATGGCTAGATTGGCCCTCAGTCTGGGACAAGTGAGTTTCCTTTCGCCTGATTAGGTGCACTCGAATTACTCAGATCTATCATTAAGCAAGACTGTTTGAAGTAGCCACAAGATTCAAGAGCACATATTTCTCTTCTGACCGAGTCAGAAAACTCGAAAATATTCCTGGAACAGTGATATTTTCCTTCCCCAAAATACTGCAATGTACACAGTGGAGTAAATGGTCAGGGTTAATTTTGATGGCTTGGCAAGTCTAAAATAACTCCAAACAAAATTGGAGTCTTTGTACGGTACGCTAAGGAATGGCCATGTCAAAACATTGATGGTGACCAGACAACTGTTTTGAGTTGAGGGAAAATAGAGACGGCTGGTGAAACCCCTTCTCCCCCCTTGCACACTGTTGAGGAAGCTCTGGGCAGAACATCACGACAGGAATGTCCTTTCGGGCGAGGCAGAGACGGCATATCTGATAGGCAACGGTGAGAGAGAGAGAGAGAGAGAGAGAGAGAGAGAGAGAGAGAGAGAGAGAGAGGGAGATAGAGAGAGAGAGAGAGAGAGAGAGAGAGAGAGAGAGGGAGATAGAGAGAGGGAGAGAGAGAGAGAGAAAGGCCGCCAGCGAAACAATCCCTCTCATCAGACAGGGATCATGCTGGGCCTTTGCCACTATTGAAAATGGCTATTGGGTGCAATGGAAGAAGAAGGAGAAGAGAAGAGAAAAGAAAAGAAAAAAACAAATAAAACTTAATGAATTGCACCCATAAACGCCAACCTCATCTTCTGAGGAGGCCAAGCACGGTTACATAACAGACCTAGGACACCATTCCTAAGACAGCCACCTCGCGCAGTCTGCTGCAAATCAGCCCTGGAGATGAACTAAAGCTGTCTGTGGTATAGCGGTCTGTATGGATTATTCTCTGGTCTAGAATGACTGAAAAAAAACAACATAAACATTGAAGGACTCACGTTCAACTCCCTCTCTCAGTGTGCATGGAGTAAGGATGGTTTCTCTTTTATTCCCGAAACAAAAATACAAAAAGAATACGCACATCCAGATTTAAACAGGTGCTGGACTAAAATAATTCAGAAATAAAAAATGACAGTAGTCCGCACACTGAAAAATCCACGAGGTGATTAAAATCTTATTACTGTAATAAGGAGTTTATTCCCCCCCGACACACACTCCTGACCATCCTGATTGCTTACAACCAACCTGTGTGTGTAGAGTTCTTACTTACTTGCCACTTGTGTAAGTGGTTGTTTTGAAACAACAGTAGTTTGTAGAGGCCTGAAGTGCAACACATATTATATTAATCAAGTTTGTGGTGCACTGATTTCCGCTTTAGCGTGTTAGCGCTACATTTCCTTCTATAACCATTTGCAGTAATTATAGGAAGTTGGTTTAGCAGCCCGTATGTCTCTAACATGATTGGTGGTGGCACGGAGGCCAAGGTTGGTACACCGAGATTCTTCGAAAGTGAGGTCACAGAGTATTTCCTCAATAGAACGGTTATGAACATGCAGTGTGGTTTGAATGCACGCGTTCCAGGATCTGTTCTGCCCTGTGGGTAGAAAACATGGTGTCTTTCATTCACACCAGCAGTCAGTGACTCCGTTTCGCCTCCCCTTTTTATTTTATTTGGAAATCAGAGTGACCACTATTCATTGAGGCCATGGAATATGACTTTTTTTCCCCCACAAAACCAAAAATGATCGCAACCTAGCAACATCCCCCCTGTAGAACAGAACACGTCAGTGCTTCCTTTATTGTATTATGGGATGGCCTGAATCCAGATCCATGGAGCAACTTGCTGACATAGAGGAAGAAATAATACAAATGTTATCTCACATAGTAGCAGACGGACGTTATTTGGGTAACACACGTTTTTCTGCTCCCCACAGCTAAAGTCTTGATTGCAGACACCCAACCTGTGTGCTGGTTTGGCACTCGCCACCAGACCAGGAGTTACTGTAGTAAATGATCATGAGGAAACAGATGGGGTGGTCTTTGAGGTCTGGCCATTCTACATACAGTACCTGTAGGTTGATTTTATCACGTCTAAGGCAAATTTGAAAGAGAAATATGCTTGCACAGGAAAACCACGTCTATAGCTGTACAATTTCTCAATGCCCCCTCTATACTAGTTATGTTTACTTTTCTCTGTTATGGCAGGAAACGTTTTGGTTGTGCTTAAGTCACATGTAATATACTTTTGACTACACCTACAACTTCAACCACACCTTTTTCATTATAAGAGAAGGTCATTGTGTGGCTAATGTTTGGTGCTAGTGAAGATGCAGCTGGAACCCTTTGAAGTCTAAAGACATGTAGACCTGTGTTAAGAGACCCAGAGAGAGAGAGAGAGAGAGAGAGAGAGAGAGATTGGGAAACTCTGAAGCTTCACCTCAGGATGATGAGGCCCAAGAGGGAGAGAGAGAGAGAGAGAGAGAGAGAGAGAGAGAGAGAGAGAGAGAGAGAGAGAGAGAGAGAGAGAGAGAGAGAGAGAGAGAGAGAGAAGGCTCTTGGGACCCCAGCATCAGAGAAAGGACCTGCTGGTGTTCATCAAGGTGTTTGCATGTGAGTGTACATTGGTGTATGTGTGTATTTGTGTGTGTGTATTGGGGGGTGTTGGATTGAGGGAGGGGGGGCTCTGCTGCTCACTAAGTCCCCTCACCCTCATCTCCCCAACCCAGAGCCAACAAAAGCCCCATTCTGTAGGTGCCCGTGAGGAGGGAGCAGAGAAACACGCAGGCAGGGAAAGTTTGAGGTGCAGCCCCTGGACATGGAGATAAACATTTCCACGCCACTTTTAAGCCAGCCTGCATGGGGGGACGCTGGAGCGCTGCCTGGGCAGGGATGCACTTTTCCTTTCGTCTCGACTCAAGAAACGAGAGAGGAAGAGAGAGAGTGAGAGAGAGAGAGAGAGAGAGAGAGAGAGAGAGAGAGAGAGAGAGAGACTTGAAGAGGCGTAGGAGATGTAGGGGAAATGGGTACTGGTGAGGGAGATGGTGGTTTATTTTCACTCCGAGCACCGATCCCCGTGGACAAACATTCCAGGGGAAGGCTGATGGGTAGAAAAGCAGAAGTTACTCAAGAGAGAGGTGTTTGGAGGAGGGGGGGTGGGTGGGTGGGAGGGTGTCGAGTGCCGGAGAGTGAGGTGGACTTGGTCAGAAAAAGCGAGAGAGAGAGAGATAAAAGGGTAACTGAAAGTAAAGGAAAGTAAAACGTATTTATATTGCGTATTTTTCGACACAACAGTCACTCAAAACGCTTACAGTAAGACAAAGACAGACAAAGCACAAGGCACATACAGTCAGTCCCTCAGTCAATGAGGAGGGGTAGACATGGTGTGCATACAAATACTCATCCGTCTACAGATAGCCTAAGAAGGCAGGCATTGAACCATCTGGCAGGACA
Source organism: Sardinella longiceps (assembly GCA_027497455.2). NCBI lineage: Eukaryota > Metazoa > Chordata > Actinopteri > Clupeiformes > Clupeidae > Sardinella > Sardinella longiceps. The sequence goes on from JAODXP020000025.1 coordinate 7,277,486, forward strand.
GCTCCTCAACATCTGACAAGGGCATGGTATAAACGTCGGTAGCCTCAGGCTATGGATGATATAGAGAGCATATCCAAGTTGCCATCCCTCAGTGCATATGAGGAGCACTGTCGATGTGGCTACTCCACAGATGGTTATGTTCAGAGTTCGTTACAGTACTCACTCATTACAGTAAATAGATCAGCTGACCTGTAGCGGTGGATCTCCATGAACGTGATCGCTCTGATCAGGCGTGTAGCTTAGCCAATGCAGAGCTGCGCAGCCATTGTCAGTAGCCTTGAAATCACTTGCCCAAACGTCCGTTGGCCTAGGTGGGATATCCAACTAATGAGGAAAAACCTAACACACAAAATCATATGTACTTGACAAAAACAGTTTGAAAAAGCATGTACACATAACGATTATGTTCAAAAAGACAAACACGGACAAGTTGAGACAAAATATGAGATAAAATATTATAAAAACATCAAACAAACACAGGTGCCAGGCGCAGGGGCGTGACTAGCCAGCGTACCTGTAACATAGCAACCAAAAGTAAGAGAGAGTGACTGACTGTTACCATGACTTTTACCATGACCTAAAACACAGAAAGATTACAGAAAAACACACAGGAGTAAAGGAGTGCACAGGAAGGAAAAAAGACAGGTAGAGTACAGGTAGAGAAAGATAGAAAGACAGTTGGATGGATAAATAGACAGACAAATAGACAGACATACAGAGATAGATAGATAGATAGATAGATAGATAGATAGATAGATAGATAGACAGACAAACAGACAGTAAAGTGCACAGAAGTGAGACTGAGGCCCTGCGTCAGTGTGGGGAGGCCAACGGTTGGTCGGAACAGACAGCCGTGTGTTAAGCGGGACAGGAAAGTAGCGGAGTGGGGTGGGGTGGGGTGGGGGTGGGGGGCCCTCCTAGTCATGAAAGGCGTTTCATAAATTTGTAAACCTAGAAGGGCCGCACACCCCCTCCCTCCCTGCCCATCGTTATTTTTTCATCAGAGGTTTAATGATGAAACAGCAAAGAGAGGAGTGTGTGTGTGTGTGTGTGTGTGTGTGTGTGTGTGTGTGTGTGTGAACCTATGTGTGTAGGTGTGCATATACTGTATGTGTGTGTGTGTACATATGTGAGTGAGCAAATGAGTGTGTGTGTGTGTGTGTGTGTGTGTGTGTGTGTGTGTGGTTGGGGGGGGGGGGGGTAGTCTCTCCCATCCAGACACACAGCTCTTTATGCCTGTCCCCCCTACCGGTGTACACCTGTGTGGATGTGTGTGTGTGTGTGTGTGTGTACAGACACACAGCTCTTTATGCCTGGCCCCCCTACCGGTGTACACCTGTGTGGATGTGGTAGATCTGCATATCTCTCAGAAACATCCAGACGCCGGCCGCAAATCTGCAGTTCCGACCTGCCTCGTGATTCACTACACACTACGTGATTCTGTGTGAAGCAAGGGACACCTTACGGTTAGGATACACAAGAGCAGTTCATAAGACAAATAAGCATAGACAAATATTTGAAGAGTTCAGATGCAAAAACCCCTAAACACCATTTTTGTGAAAATTGAGATAATGATATTGTGTGAATCCTGTGTAAATCTAGAATATGTAAATGAAATGTTTTGGGAAAAAAAAAAAAATAAAACCTGCTCCCCGCCGTGTCTAAAATATCTGTTTACAATCAAAACACTGTAAACGCCTGATAAAAAATGGCCTTTTTCTCAAAAAGTGGTCAAGTGGAGTTAGGGGTTTTGCATCTGAACTCTTCATTTCCTCAGAATAAAAAGTCAGACAGAGGAATATTTTTGGTTTATGTCAAGCCATGTATAATGTAAATCAGAGAAGATTTATTAACTAATAATCAATAAGGAAGGCTCTCAATGTCAATTATCATGTCATTGTCATGACTTGATGATTTTGGCTAATTAGGCTGAAATGGAGGACTGAAAATGAAGCTGAAACTTAGGACCTGTGATCAAGGGTCATTTCCCTGTCTAACTTCCTTCTTATAACTTTGAACTCAATTTCCTCTTCACTCTCAAAAATCTGTGAGACAAAACCCGAGCTCTTGAGAGTGTATGAGACAAAATCCAGCCCCAACATTTCACATTGTGAAAGAATTCCTTCAAAATCCTCTCAGCACCATTGATTAAGTCAGTCGCCTGCATGGCCCAAGCCAGACTGTCCCTAAGCGTTGCCTTAACACTCATCACTGAACAGTGCAGACAGCGCGTCCTTTGAAATGAACTGGATGACACATTCAAGATCTTCCAACCCCAAATTCCGGCTGAAGCAGTTCGATCCAGAAAATCCAAACAATTCCAAGGCCCTCTGAACCGTAGACTCTTGTCCACTATTGTGTCTCTTTATGGATTCATGGGTAGCACTTTATAATAGCCGTCCTCTATAAATGGATATTAAATAGATTATTAACATCAGTAAGTAGTTATTTAACTGTTAATAGATAACAGTTAACAGTTAGGTAACGGGAATTAACAGACATTTTAGAGCATAGTTAGTAAGTTAACAGTTAGTTTACAGTTTGTTATGGCTAAATTAAAAAATGCCTAATTATGAACTACAATTCCCAATCACCTCTGATGATTGTGTAACCTTTGACCTCTCGCGTCCACATGGTCCAGACGGAGGCATTGCGCCACAATCTTTCATCTCAGTTACTGGAAAATGAAGGGAGGGATATGTGAGAGTACACAAGACTGTGTGTGTAAGAGAGTAAATGAGAGCATTTGTAAGCATGTGTGTGTGTGTGTGTATGTGCGTGTACTTGTGGAGGGAAACACTTAAGTCAATAGCTTCAGCATGCGACAGCTGTGAACACCACGCCTGAGAGAGCCCAATCTCCCAATCTTTCCCCGGGCGTCAGGGCTGTGGGAAACAAATAGCGCATCGCTCCAACAACACTCCGGGTGTCGGAACGAAGAGTGCAGAGAACTGGGAAGAATAATAGGCCCGACTCGGCCCAACTCAAAGCACTCTGGCCCACACCTCCGAGGTTCCGAGCAGCTAGAACATTCTACATAAACATGGGACCGAATGCTTTTGATGGCGCGGCGGCGGCGGCCCTCGTTCAGCTTGTTGTCAGGATCGTTATCTAGAGAGATGAAGCACAAGGATGCTTTTGTCTCCGTTCCTCGATGTCAACTTTGGCAAGGAGCGGCTTGTATATCATTAAAAGACAACACTGGCGTGTTAGTGACTCCGCAGTGACGAACTGCAGTGTTATCACAATGTAATGAAATGCGCAGAAATAACAATCATCAAATCAAAGGTGGCCGACACGCCGGCCGGCCGGCCACAGTGAAGCCATTGTGTTGGGGCGTGGAGGAGTGGGAAGGCCATGCAGATAGAAGAACGCAGGTTGTGTTTGGCTCAGACAACAAAGTCAAGATGCCTCACAGTCCTACAGTCACACTAAACACGTCTGGAGTCCAGAGAAAGAGAGAGAGAGAGAGAGAGAGAGAGAGAGAGAGAGAGAGAGAGAGAGAGAGAGAGAGAGAGAGAGAGAGAGAGTTTTGTAAATATCATGAATCATATAACAGGATTTTGCATAATCCCTCCATGTGCTCTATACTGTAGGCAAATCTGGGTACCTAGAAGTCATTAAACCATTGATACTGTCTAAACTAGTTACTGACAAATGATGCTACTGTGTAAAAGATCCTCCATGCATTTGTGGTGATTTTATGCATCGATCATTAATCTTTGATATTTTTCTTTACCAAAATATGATTTGTTATTACGAGGGCTAAATTATGATACATACAAACACACACACACACACACACACACACAATGCCACACAGTGACTCTGAGACCTCACACATACATTACAGGCCTGTGCTGAAGCTGGGTGTTGTCTCTGTCAAGCATCCGTAGCAGAGAGAGAGAGAAATAGAGAGAGAGAGAGAGTCCAAGAGAGAGAGACTAGTCCCTGTTTCACTGTGCCAGGGCCTGGCACGGCTGGTATTGAAGCTGGCACAGGAGATCCAGCTCTGCATAAAAGATGAGTAGCCTGGCATGGCCTTGAGTCTCTGGGCGTCCGCTGAGCGTCTCTCAGCCACTCAAAGGCACTCTGTGTTGGGCTGACTGGCAGGTACAGTGAGTGCCTGGACCCAGAGCAAACATTTAGGGATGGATGGAGCTTTTCTGACACAAGTTGTATGTTAATAGGTGGGAGAGAGAGACAATAAAGTAGCCACACACACACACACACACACACACACACACACACACACACACACACACACACACACACACACACACACACACACACACTACACACACACACGCACTCACACACACACACACACACACACACACACACGCACGCACACACTCACACACACACACACACACACACACACACACACACACACACACTCAGTTGAGCTCTCAACTGAGAGCCCAGGAGTTGGAGTGTCTCTCCTGCACATTTCATTCTAGAAAACTACACAAAAAACAGTGGAGGATTGGCAACAACAAAAACAGCAAAAAACAAGAGCTCAGGGGTTTGTTTCCAAAAGCATAATTGGAATGCAATTACCCATTGCCAACAAACTAAGTTGCTAACTGGTTATCACCAGCACTATGCTTTTGGGAAAGGGACGCCTGTTTAGAATTTAGTGGACTGAGCTCAGTATTCCATGATCTTTGGCTATAGGTTAGCCTAGCCTTTGGGTTCCGTTTTACCCAACTGACCCAAGAAGCTATTTTAACCCAGAAACCTCCACTTATTGAGTGTGAGACCCTCTGGGCTGTGATTTCTTGGCCTTTCTCCCAACCCTGTGCACTGCAGCAATGGGCTTTACCCTCATACCTTCCTTTCAGCCCCGACTCAGGCAAAGTACACTATAATAAGGTGTAATGAGAGGAGTCACAGAGAGAGAGAGAGAGAGAGAGAGAGAGAGAGAGAGAGAGAGAGAGAGAGAGAGAGAAACAAAACAAAACATAGGCCTTGGCCCACGTGTAGCAGGAGACTGCCGTCACGTGCCTGGGGAAACCCACGGCTGTGATAAACGTTGTGAACAGGAGCCAGGAGCCCTGAAAGGGCAACCCCCCCACCTCCCAACACACACACACACCTCCCACACACACACACACACACACACACACACACACACACACCTCCCTCACTGCACACACTTTTTATCTTCCCGGTGACTCCCCAGGAATGAAATAAAACCTTTAGCGAAAAGAACTTTTCTAATAGCGGAGTCGTAACATAACACATGACACCTCCTGCTTTATGCCAAACAGATGGGGGCCTGTGGACCATCTCAGGATCTCCGGGCGACGGCTCCAATACTCACGTTCTCTTCTCACACTCTCCGAGGTTAATAAAGGAAGTGGCCACTGCACGGCTGCTACAGAAGGAATGCACAAGGCATAAAGCTTATATAACCATGCTATAATCACACCATGTCAATGTTGTGATGGTTAATATGACTGGTATTACTGTGTAATAATGCTGTAATGAATCAATGTTATAACAGACTACTGAAATGTTAATCTGCTCATGATTCTACATTCTTAAAAACATGCTTCTATCAGAGTTAGATGTGACTTTGGCTCATGCAGAACCCTTGTCAGAAATATAGAGATTTAGTTTTAGTTTGATTTAGATAAGCTTCCCAAAGTATATGTTTGTGACATTCTAGTTCCTATTTTGCAAAAATCAAGCAAAGCTTCAGACCTCTCTGCCCAACCATGACTACAGCTTTCCAGAGAAGAATGAATTCTTTCAATGAAGAGTAAAATGAGTCATAATAAGTAGAGTCAGAAGCTCTAAAAGGAGCTCCACCATACTGTATAATTCTCCTTCAGACTCACAGCAGGACTCAGGCATTATTATTATTAATGGTGCATTCACCAAGTAAATGCCTCATCAGTAGTTTAGACCAAATCACCACTCTGTGGCTTAGTTATATGAGTATATGTGTGTGTGTGTGTGTGTGTGTGTGTGTGTGTGTGTGTGTGTGTGTGTGTGTGTGTGTGTGTGTGAAGGGACTCACTCACAGGAGCCATTATAAAGTTGGCCAAGAAATGAGAAATGTTTCTGACATTAAAAAAAGGCAATGTTCTCTCATAATGCTGAGGGAAGATATTTTCTTATCAAGCACATACATACTTATTCTGTCTTTACAGTTGGGGGACGTCAGCAATAAGGGCTTCTTGTCCCCCCCATCACGTAGTAGCCCAGGCACCATGTCTACACACAAGTGCATGCTTTACCAGTCCTGCAAGGTATTTTGCTAACCTTCGGCAACTGTTCTGTACAAACATTAGCATCCCAGCCCGGGCATATGGAGATATTTCCCCTCACAACGCCTGCTCTGTGCCCCTTCCGAGGCAAGGCCCCCACTAAAGGAACCCCCTCAACTCTCCGCTCCCACAGATTTTAAGTCCGCTTGTTGGAAGCAATTACAGTTGACACACTGCACCGAGTAAACAGCCAGATGTAAATGCCTATCTGAAATCGACAGATTTAAAAACACTACGCCAGGGAATGAAGTCAGGTCAGTGCCAAGGAAACTCGACCCATGTGGCCCTGATTTAAATGATAGGCGAAGTCTACTAAAGCCAGCTTTAACGACTATGGGCAAAATCACTTTGCTAATTTAATAGCATGGGACAAAGATGGCTAAATGCTAGCACATTGTTCCTGCAAAGCACCAACATGGCCCAATGCTAACACATAATCCTCCAGAGGAGCTTTTTTTGTTGATATACTTCACAGTTTCCCTGCTAATTTGCCCACAGCACAGCATCGGTGCATGCAACATTGAAGAGGAATATGAGGTACTAACAATTAATATTATTAATTATATAGACTATAAGGTATTAAGAAATAATATAATTTGTTGTATGATCCATTAAACAGACCTTTAGTCTGACAAACCATTTAGCCATTGCTGACAGCAGTGCACTTAGCGTACTTAGCGCTCTCTTCTGGCAACTCACTGAGGGGGTAATTCAACTCCATGCTGTAGGCAGCTGACTACTTGGTAATAAAAAAAAGAAAACGAGAGGAAAACAAAAATGTGGAAAAATGCACAACTGAGGCTGACAAATCAATGTGCCATTGAGCTCAACGAGTACAGCGCTAACTTCACAGCATATGTTGAGAGAGGCTGTTTTTGAGTCTTGATTTGCTTTTGATGCCACGCCATCCCTCGCCATCTATGACTCCGCAGAAGAAGAAGAAGACCACAGAAGTCTCCGAGGAGACAGGTCCAAAGGCAGTTGACCAAGAGAGGTTGAAGACCACAGAAGTCTCAGAGGAGACAGGTCCAAAGGCAGTTGACCAAGAGAGGTTGCAAAATGGCAAATGCAGCATGTTGACTCCACCAGCACATACGGGGACTGGAAGCAATTAATTCGCCATGTGCGATCCGTTTCATCGTTTTTTTGATATTGATCGTAATTGCTGCGGCAGCAGAAGAAAGGAGGAGAGAGTGAAGGAAGAATACTTCCATGGCGGGTTGCATAACGGGCACTCTGTCAAATCTGAATATCTGCAAAGAAGCGAAGCGAGGCACAGCATGTCCCCGTCTTGGGTTTTGGGTTGGTGTTTTTCGCCCCCCACTTGCAAACGCTTACTTGTGCTTTTGTGGATTACTGAGGCTTCATTGCAAACAGCCCCGTGGAGGTCGGGACAAGCCGTTTCTCTTCGCCGGCCTAGTGTGCTTGGGGAAACAGATGGAGAAGCTAATTTATAGCGGATCAGAGGCAGGCAGGAAACAACAAATAACGCCGCGCTGAAGCTCCAGGTGAGGGAGAGGTTAGCCGCGGTTAACAAACACACACCGATCGCGCTGTTATGGTAACACACAAGTCACGGCCTCACTGACAGCTTAACAAGGATATAAAATAATATTTTACGGGCCTTCCTTTCTCATCACCGCTCCGCCGCAATAATCGAGCCACCACTGCCACAGGAGATATTTTAAGATTTAAAATCCCCCAAAAGTGTATCTTGGAGGGAACGTGTTTTACTTGTACGCCACCCTTATGAGTTCAGCTGTGTGTGTGCAGCGGCCCGTCTGAAAAATGGGCGCCGTGAGAGACGATGCTTTATGAGAGATTCCAGACAGTCCATCATCGGCCTCTCACTCACACTCCGCACATGCCCGATCGCCCGTTGATGAAGACATAGCTTGCATAGCTAGCTCGTAGGAGTGGTGTTTTTCCGTGGCATTGGCCCTTAGGGGACACATTGGAGATATTTTTCGATCAAGGCGCTAGATGCAGCCAATGTAGGCCTATCACTCCTACTCCCTTACAACACACACACACACACACACACACACACACACACACACACACTCACACACACCCGTACTCCCTCCGCTGGAGCACACATTCCTCGCCAACTTGAGTCTCTACTTGAGAAACGATTGCCTCTCTTCACACAATCTCTTCCTCTCAAAGCCAGTCTTTTCCACTACACCCAGTTTTGGGGCGTCCATTTTAGACTGCGTTCACACACACACACACACACACACACACATACACATACACAGACACCCTACAGAGATATGTAGTGTAGTCACGGTAAAAGCTCATGTTGTTTTTAAGAGATGTGGAAAAGGAGAGTTTTTCTACCAGAAAGACATGGATGTATGTGTGTGTGTGTGTGTGTGTGTGTGTGTGTAAAGGAGAGAGTGGGAAAGAGAGGGGAAAAAAGATCAGAAAGCAACACCTGAGAAGTCTTTGATCACTTCACTCCCACTCCAAAGAAGAGGCCGGCAGAGTGGGGGGTGGGGTACTTCCTGTGTCACACACACACATACACACACACACACACCATCACACACACACAGAGTTGTATAAAGTACTGGAGTAGAGGAGTGGAGTAGAAGTAAAAGTACCATATCAAAAAAATTACTTGAGTGGAAGTAGAAGTGGTCACTAAACATCATACTTAAGTGGAAGTACTAAAGTATTCAAAATGTTTTGTACTTAAGTATTGCAAGTAAAAGTATTTAAAAAATGGCTACTCAAGTACTGAAAGTAAAAGTAGAAGTACTGTTTATATTAAAGAAAACAGTCAAAAGTTTGAATTTCATACTGTTTTACATTTTTTGGGCTGAAATAGTCGGTAACACTTTGCGGTAAGGGTACATGAATTATCATGAATTCATGCATGATTTCATTCATGATTCATGCATTACTTCATCTCTGAATATCTAATGACTCATCAGTTATTACCATGAATTCATTGTTTATCATTAATGACCTCCTGCTGAAATAGCAGATGATCTTAAGCATTAATTACTCTGGGTACATCATCATGAGTCATGACTAATTACACATGATCATGATGTTTTTGTTCAAAAGAATTTGATATAATAAAAGTACTTATTTAGCCTACTTTGGCCTAGTTCCTCATATCTATCCCAAACATCAACTAAATTTTACCAATTTAACCATGTCAACACTTTAGTTGAGGGGGCACAAACATGATGAATTCATCATAATCATGCTAATAATCATGACTCATGCTAATTAATCATGACTCATGATGATGTACCCAGAGTAACTAATACTTAAGATCATGTGCTATTTCAGCAGGAGGTCATTAATGACAAACAATGAATTCATGTTAATTCCTGATAACTCATTAGACTTTCAGAGATGAAGTAATGCATGAATCATGAATTTATCATGAATGAAATAATGCATGAATTCATGATGATTCATGTACCCTTACCGCGAAGTGTTACAAAATAGTCTGTTTAGCCATGGACTCTAAGTAGGGCCAGGGATGGTCACCACCATTCCCCTTACTAAAATCATTTGAAGTTAAGGAACTTGGTGTAGGCTACTCCTTCTATCTCGAAATGGAGCAGTAGCCTGACCCTTACTAATCGTTCCCAATTGACTGCATTCAGTACGTCGAAAGGTCGAAGAGGAGCATGAGGTCTCGTATACCGCTTGAATCATGATTATGAAAACCTGCTGATGCTCTGGTCTGCATTGATAGGCTGTCATTGGATGTTTATGTAATATTTTTTTTATAAAAGTAACGAGTAACTAATCAGCACATCAAAAATGTAACGAAGTAGAAGTATTAAATTCATCAAAAAAATGTAGTGAAGTAAAAGTGGAAGTAAGACAAAAAAGAATACTCCAGTAAAGTACAGATACTGCATTTTAGTACTTAAGTAGGCTACTTAAGTAGTTCTACTTCGTTACTATACATCTCTGCACACACACACACACACACACACACACACACACACACACACATAGGTCTCGGCTTCAAACAGCTCTGAACGCTGTGTGACCCTCGGAGGAGCAATGCAGGGCGTGGGGATGGGGATGGTTGCCTGATGAGCATAATGTGGCCTTTATGTGCCATAGGAGAGGGAAGGCTAGCAGCTTTATTTCATAAAAGCACCACTGGAAAACATTTTAACCCATGAGCTCAGGAAATCAGCATGTTTGAGGCTTGATGTTTTTTTTTTTTTTTTTCCCTCAACGGCACCTTCCAGGCAGCACAACTGAAAGGGACTACCTCAACCCTAACCCTCGCCCTCATCTTGAGGTCAGCGTTGAAAAAAAGACTAAAGACCATTTTGCTCATAGGCATGCATGTCATGCAAGCCCTATTGATAGCCACCTCAATGATCGAATTTTGTCCAACGTAGACTGAGATAGCGAAACGGCAGCTAACACGAACAGAATGGGGCATGTCAAAACGAAACCAAACTGATTAGGTTTCGTTTTTACATCTATTTCTTAATTTATCTGAGGTGCCGGAACTGTGTCCCCCCCACACACACACACACACACTTTAACATCTGCTCACAAAGCATCATGGGCTTACTGTACTGACACGCAGCATTTACTTTGTGCATCCATTCTGAGGCTCCTGTAACCTTACACTGCATACATTTCACCTTTCACAGAAATGCACAATCTACTTGGCTTGGCGCGCGAGACGCTTCTGCCAACACCATGCCATTAGCTGCCAACATGAGCATCGACAGCAAATGCAGAAATTGGGTCATGGTTTAAAAATTTTGTCAAGTTGCTTCACGGTGCTTCGCTCAAAAGTTTTATGCGGTCTCAGGGTGCCAGTTTGCACTGCTGACAGACGGTCGATAAATCAACACACACACACACACACACACACCCTCACTGAGAACTATGCCTTTGCTCAGAGACAGGTCAATAAAATCAGATCCGTGTCACTCTGCAAAGACTCCATGAGACCATTTTATTTCACTGGATCTGGGTCAGGGACCAGCATGATGTCCAATATCTAAATAAGAAAAGCAAGTTTGAGCCGATTTGTTTTATCACGTCAGTCACATAGTCATGCTCCATTATTTGACACAATAATGGAAGAGGCAGAGCGGCCTGTAAATCTGACCGAAATACCAGTCTCTCTCCCTGTGCTATACTGTTCTGCTGAGAAAGAAGGGGGTGGCCGGCCACTGATATCTTTCATTTCTGATAGTGTGCATCATAGTCTCTGGAACAAACCACCAAGGACCTCCAGACGTCTGGACGAGGGTGTAGACAGCAGCACGTTTGGGAGGGTGTCCAGGTGATGAGAGCCTTGAGAGGTGTGGAGAGGTGCACCCACTTTTAAACCACATGAGGGATTAGGTGACAACAGATGCCTTTCATGGGAGAGCTATTGTGCATTCCTCGCGACTAAATAAATGATGAATATGTTGAACCCGTACTTCACAATCTCTTCCGTCTTATCATATCACAGGCGAAAAATCGGTGGGAGAGGTTCCTGCTCTGGATGGGTGGACATTAATCATTATGGTGGAAATAGATGAAATCTATGAAAGGTTTTTTTTTTGTGACATTTGATCTCGCTGACCAGACTTGCGTGCAACATCAGCATGGGAGACAGACTTTGGCTGCTGAGTAAACCGAACGCATCAGATTGGCCTCTCGCATAGAAGGGATGTAGCCCCAATGTTTTCAGACCTAAATCCAATCCAGGCCCAACAGGCTGTGGACGGATCCTCTCCTAGTCTGGGTGATTCAGGCCCGCAGGAATGTAATACACCCCACAAAAAAGACACCAGGGGTCCGACGGCCAAACAAAACGAGTTAACTTTGTGCATCTACGGGACCTCTATTCTCATGAATAGAGAACCATAACTATTGTATACTCAGTTAAACTTTACCTTCACAACAAACATTTCACTAAACACATATTTAAAAACATTATTGAACTCGAGTCGATAATTTTCTGCTTTCTCACTCTTGTCTCGGTCTTCTTGGCCCACAGTGATTCAAGATTCAAGATATCTTTATTACTTCTCATCATAGGTTTGAAGCCTATAAAAGAGTAAAAATTCTTGCGTTTTGTAAATGAAATAAATGAAAGGTGTGTGTGTGTGTGTGTGTGTGTGTGTGTGTGTGTGTGTGTGTGTGTGAGGAGAATTTAAGAGATTGAGTATTAATATTCTTCACACAAACAATAAAATAGATTCAAATCAATTTACTCATCAATCACATAGCAAAGACATGATGGAGCAGGCGGAGAAAGTTGTGGTTAGATGTGGATTTTAAATCGGAGAAAGTTGTGGTTAGACGTGGGTCTGGATTTCCAGGCTATCAGTAAAAAGTCTACATGAAGAGGTTGGTCTCAACTCTGTCTACACTCTGACCTGACTTAGTCTTTGCTAGATTTTTAAAACAATGATCTCAGTCTCAACGTATTGGGTCCATAGCATAGACGTCTTATTGAAGATATATCAAAATATGTTTCATATCTCAAGTGTTTTTCATCTCAGTCATCAGTCCAAGCTATGTCAAAGACAAGCTATGTGAAAGACAAGTGTTTCCGAAATGGATGACAGTGACGGTGGAGTTGTCGTTGAAGCGTTGGACATTTTTATGACACCATGACATCTTTATGACATCATGACATCTTTATGACATAACTGTGTCACCCTTACATAAGACAAGCAGCTCCCATCAAGTATTACATCAAATCTTCATGGCCTAAACCCCTCGTAGCCAAACAGTTTTAAACTCATCCTCTTGAAAATGAAAAAGGAAATCCAGGTTTTACAACCACATCTACCTAAACTAAAACGCTGGGCCCAAAGCCGTCCGAGGCATTAAAAAAAAAAAAAAAAAAAAAACAATGGAAAAGTTGAAGCGAGGAAGAGCTCTGGGAATCTCTGAGTTTTATGGAGGCACAGATGGAGCTGCTGAGGGAGGGGGGCAGTGAGGTCAGGGCCTTTAGTTGAGGAGGGGACAGAGAGGGACTCCTCTCCTCAGGCAAGCAGGACGAGCCAAGCCAGCGGAACGAAGAGATTACCCACCAAACGGCCACTTGTGACGGAAAGTGGAGAGGCAGGATGAGTGGGAAGAAGATGGGAAGAGAGACAGAGAATGAGAAATGGAGGGAGTTAGAGACAGAGAGACAGACAGACAGACAGACAGACAAACAGACCCTCGGAATGAGACAGCCTGAATGAACCTGGGACCCCTGCCAGAGACAGACTTCCTTTTGGCTCGCTTCAAGCACCAGGGCTTGAGGGTTGAAGGGTGGAGTAATAGCCTTTGTCAAGAGACAGAGAGAGAGAGAGAGAGAGAGAGAGAGAGAGAGAGAGAGAGAGAGAGAGAGAGAGAGAGACAGAGAAAGAAAGAGAGTGAACGACAAGACAGGTTTTAGCCATCACAATAAAAAACAGAGCCCTCCAAGTCCTGGCTTGTATTTTATGATGGTAGCAGACAGGCAGGTCAGTGAGTCAAGCCAAAGGTTAATGATGAGTGAGACATCACAAGACACGAATATAAGGCCTCCATCTCGGACTCGTTTTAGCTCTCATTTGATCTCACCTATGGGAGACAAACTGCGGAGGCAACAGGGCATAAATTTAAATGTTTATCGTGACGTTTATGGATGAGAATGTGTTTTACAACACTTTAGCCGTAGGAAGGAGGTCAAGCCGTGTTAGCTCTGAGTCCTTTTTTTAAAAATGTTGATCAGGTTTTTGAGGTATTTAAATTCACTGGCCCTCAAAGTCGTGCTAGAGATTAGTTATGGGAAGGAAACAATTACAAGCAAATAGTGAAAGGCTGGTTATTTGTATTTCAACCAGAAGATAACAATTAAACACAGCGGGCCATAAATTGCTCTGTTTGTTTCATAGTATGTTAAAATTATTTCCTCACAAACAATCAGACTCTGTGAGATAGCTGGTGTTGGTTGCAAAGAATGTTACTGGCATACAGTTGGCTGACCACAGGCAAATAACTTTAGACACACACACACACACACACACACACACACACACACACACACACACACACACACACACACACACACACACACACACACACACACACACACACACACAGCGGACTAGACGGCACCCATCTCTGGTAGACAGTCTTTGGAAACAGACACACAGGCAGCAGGGCTTGCCCCAGGGGTCTCTGGGTAACGTAGTGTCCCTCTGAATCTGCCGTCTCCATGGGAATGATACGGCTGGAATTTAATGACCATGCCCATATTTGTACAGGAGCTCTCCTAAGCTTCTCTCTCTCTTTCTCTCTCTCTCTCTCTATCTCTCTCTCCTGTCACTCCTCCTTGCCAATGGAGAGAATCTATCTATCCGAGTCTGAAGCCCTGACAGTGTGTGAGACGTTGATTACATAATAGTCCTGGCAGGGGAGCAAGTGACACAGAAGAAGGAGGTGTGAGTGTGTGTGTGCTTATGTGTGCATATGTTTATGTATATGTGTGTGTATATGTGTGTGCATATGTTTATATATGTGTATGCGTGTGTGTGTGTGCGTGTATATGTGTGTGTGTGTGTGCATACATGTATGTTTATGTATGTGAATGTGTGTTTGTGTGTTATTGTGTGTATGCCTATGCATGAGTGTGTGTGTGTGTGTGTGTATGAGGGGCATTTGGGGTGAAGGACTTGTTGGACTCGCCTATGTTGTGTTCCACACCATCCTGTCATCCTCAGTGTGTGTGTGTGTGTGTGTGTGTGTGTGTGTGTGTGTGTGTGTGGGGTATCTAAGGTGAGGTGTTGGACCAGCTTATGTTGTGTCCCTTCCCATCCCATCCCGTTCTCGGCTTCTCTGGCTCCTGGGTCTTGTCCGTGTTCCGTGTTTCGGCCGCAGAATGCCTGGAATGCCCGGGAGTCTCCTGTTCTGGGGAGGTCGCCATAGGAACAAACAGGGATCTTTTTTAAACACCCCCCCAACCCCCTGTTCAAGGGCCAAACAAAGTGGCTTTTGTTTTGCATCGCCAGTGATCCCTTAAGCCTGTCCCTACTCCTGTACAGCACCCACCCTCCACACACACACACACACACACACCCACCGCCACCGCACCCACACACTCCAACACCCAACCACGCGTCCCCTCCCCTACCCACCGCACACTTCCATTCCACAACAGAGAGTTTTGTTTAGAACATTATTTTTGTTTTGGGGAAATAGCCTCCCTATGGTCCAGCATAGAACGGAACAGAATAGAACGTCGGAAGCAGAGTGCTCAGCACTGTGTCGGAACCGGTGTGCGGTGGCTTTAAGAATAAAAAGCATGCCATGATTGTACAGTATCTCATTCATCTGATTGTAATCATAAGCAGAGGGATCACTCAAGCACTTCATCCATCTTGGGCAAGACAAGGAGACAAACACAGATTGTTGAATTACAGCCTGTCTTCTGAAGTGTCCTTTCCCATGCCTTCAGTTGGCAAGTATTTGTTCTAGAGACTGAAATTGAGCAACCATTCTATCTGTGGACAGAGGAGGCTATAATAAAGATGTACTCATTACTCTTGTGAAACCAAGTACTTTAAGTTCTTTCCATCAATCTGATGGATGCAACAGAAGAACACAAGGAAGGATTAACAGATCTTGAACTAATAGAGTAAAAGTGTCACAAAAATAAAGTCTGAAAATCAGTGATTGATGCTACAACAGCATCAAGTATTTTGATGACAAAATAAAAAAAGAAAAGTGAGTCTCATTTCTGGGCTCAATTTACAATCGTATCACAAAAAAGGCTAAAAAGTGAATGTGTGTATGTGTGTCCTCTATACATATCCAGCCAGAAACACAAAACAGGGTGTGATCTGTGATTACAGTGCAGTGATTCCCTTCCTCATTTAAAACTAAGTAAGAAGTCCTTGATGCTTTGTATGGCTCCGACTCCAGACTGTTGCTTTAGGTCTTTTATACCCACTAGGCTACTTAGTTGATGTCTTGCCTTGGCCTGCCATTGGAGACCTGGCCCGAGTCAGAAGACTGGGGTCTGTGCCCAGATCATAGCTGTATAACCCCCTAATATTAATATCCGTTCTCATCTCGGCCGAACTGGTGCATTCATCAGACTGTCTACCAAACAGAGGAGTACTAGGGTCACATACAGGGAAGAATAGTTACAGTAGGTCTTCTATCTCTCTGAAGCATGTCTGTTTATGCTGCAACAGTTGGCAGAGCTCATATTTTCATACAAAAACTAGAAAAGTACTGACCTCTGCCAAGGCAATAGTCTTAACTTCTTTGGGGAGGTAGGCTACTGTAACAATGCTCGTCACTGAAGTAAACAACACAGGGCAGTGCCCTGTTTAGCATAAATGCTAATTGCTACTGAACTGAAGTAAAATGGGCAAGCAGTGCAGGTGGAAAAGTATATGCAACACATTGCTGAGCTGAAGATATTTCCCTTTTCCTTTAGATCAGCTTGTCATCATTGGTCTGTCATCTGCAAACACTTAGAGGACTAAAAGAGAAGATGCCCTGCCTGCATTCTTACTGTTGTGGGTGTGACCTGCTGAGCACTTGTTTGCTCTGAACAAACACTCCTCCTACTCATCTCCCTCCCCGCCATGCAGGGTGACACTGAGCAGCTGGCTGTGGGACGCGTGAAGTGGGTGGTAGCTGCAAGCTGAATAAATCTGTTTCCTGAACGATCACACAATCATCATTTTAAAAAAGCCAACTCAGGTTTATGTTGTGCTTGTCAGGGCAATTATTGTCCTTTTAGGTCCTGTGATACTATATTTCCTCCTCTCTGTTTTGTAAGAAAGGAATAAAATTATGCAACTGAAAATTGGTCCATATCTGAACCCATCTGAACACCAAAAAAGTTCATGTCTTGAAATTCAAGAAAAAGAGGATAGAAGAGGATTGCATTTCTGGCCACAGTTGGGTTGTATTTCTGGCCATAGTTATGGGAGCGTGTAGCATGAAATATGCTAAATATGGTCCAGGAACATGACTGCTCATGTTTTAATCTTTTGAACTGCTCAGGTTAATCCCCAGAAGGCTGCAAGCAATAATGGGAGCAAAATAATGACCATCACCTCAAGTGATCTCGGAAAAAGGCAGTGAAGTGCACAGACTGTGAGCCAGCTCTGGAATGTTCTAGAGTTCTAAGGGTTTGCTGATGTCACAATGACGGACCCCTCGGCCTTCACACGAACCGCCAATCAGTGGGTGTAAGGGAATAGGCTACATCTAAAAACTATTATGGTCTGTCTTAGGCTTTGAGACATATATATTATGAGCTAAACAGAGAAAGTGATGGTCTCATGGTATTTGCGTGACTGAAATACAAACATGGAAATATGAACAATACAAAACCTTAAATGTGTTTTTTAAAATGTGCGTGATTCAATTGAGGTATAAGGTAGCCTATTTATCAACAATCTCCTCTGGGGATTGACCCGAGCAGTTCAGAAGATTAAAACATGAACACAACCCCCTGCTGAAACAACTTTACCATGAGAAAAACAGTTCGTTTTAATCTGTAACCATGAAATTCACAGCGACAGATTAGCTGTGTGTGTGTGTGTGTGTGTGTGTTTGTGTCGCTCACTCGCCTCAGGAGTCTGTCTCAGCAGGGGTGTTGTGATCTGGTGCTGGAGTTGACAGTTAGACCCCCTCCACACTCAAACACACACACACACACACACACACACACACACACACACACACACACACACACACACACACACACACACACACTCACACAGGGCCACCAAATAGAACTTTTTGTGTTCTGTTTTCTGTTGATGACTTATTCATAACACTTACTGTTTTCCATGATTTATGATTAAGGGCCATTTTAAATCAAAATGACATTTTTTGTTATTTTGTCGTATTTATACATAGGCCTACTATCACCATTTCATCACCAAGTCAGAAGATCTCAGAATACTTTGTGACAATACTTTATTATCATTTTATACACATATCTTTTATATGTGTTTACTGTAATTTGTGAAACAAAAGAAGACATTAGACAGAAATTCTCCCTTGGGCCTATTTAGCCTTGACCAGCCTTTGGCTTCCTGACTCGGACACAAGCCTGGAAAACACACAAGCAGATTACAGTAAAAGGGCAACCAGTGACCTCATTTCTCCCTGGAAATGTCATGGAAACGTCTGGGCTCTTGCCTCAGTGCCCTACCGATAGAGAGAGAGAGAGACAGAGTGTGTGTGTGTGTGTGTGTGTGTGTGTGTGTGTGTGAGTGAGAGAGAGAGAGAGAGAGAGAGAGAGTGTGTAAGTGAGAGAGTGTATGTGTGAGAGATAAAGAGTAAATGAGAGAGTGAATGAGAGAGAATCAGTGAGTGAAAGATAGAGAGTGAGTGAGAGAACGAGAGTGAAGGAGAGAGAGTTCATGGCGGTGCCATCAGGGGCACTGGCACTATATATATACTGTATTTGGTTGTTCCTGTGCTGTGGTTGGTAGTCTACTTTAGAGTTTAATTACATCACTGAGGGGTCTCTGTGTGAGGGTGAGTGTCTGTCTGTGAGTGTTTGAAGACGGGGTGGAGGGACCTTGGAGGGTGGTCCCCTCCCCTCCCCTCCCTTCCTTGGGAAAATAAAACAACAGTACTTGACGGCTTCCAGTGTGGTCTGGTCAACAGCCTGGAGATGACCCTAAAATAGTTCTGAAAAGTTTGTGTTTCAAAGTGTGTGAGTGCATTTTTTTCATTAGTGTCCAGTAAGTACCAATTTTGTATTAAGGCACTGCAAAGTCCAAGCATCAGACTCTGGTTCCTAGGAATCCATCTGAGGTTACATAACGGAAAATAGTTTTTATCCTTGCTGACTGTCCGACCAACGGTAGAAATGGATAAGAAATGGATACGGAATCGAATTAGCTACTTAAGTGAGTGAAGAGTGGAGTACAAATTATGGTTACTATTGTAATTAATCCAGATCTACTGAAATGTTATTAAAGAAACAAAACAATGGAAAAAAACACCCGGAGTGTGTTTTTAGAACAACGGTCACAAAAGACGACCACAAGAGAAGTCTATGTTGACAGATAAAGTTGTGGACAGCGTGGCCTTAGTGGTCAAAGAATCTTTATTTAGTTGAGTCATTATTTTCTTTTCCCTGAGGCATATTTCCTCCTTTTCCATCCAGTGTTCATTACATTTGTAGCCCAAACAATGGATGATTCAGCTTGTTGCTTAAAAAGTTATAACATTTTGATGCCGCTTTTTGGAAATTGGCTTGTGAGTGTGTCTGAGGAATGCAAGAAAAGCATCACGGAGGAGGACATCTGTGTGAAGGACAAAGGAGTCGGAGGAAATCACTTCCAGATCGCTGGCTGGCAAGACACATATGCTTATCCTATTGCTTCCAAATAAAATGTCACTCTTCTGTGGCCTCCATATTGACGGCTTGAAGAAAGAAAGAATAAGTTTAGTGTGTTTGAGCTAATAGGACCAAAAGGAGCCCTATCGATCACAGGGGATGTTATGTAACTCATGCATATATGGACACTGTCCTTCAAGGACACGGCTTTTAATGGAGAAATTCCCCAAAACACAGCGCTGCGGTACTGACTGACCAGTGCTTAACGATCTTTGACAGCTCAGTATCCACAGCGACAGACGAGTTGTGTAAGGCACTAAATATTCCCCAGTATGTGTCCCCTTATGAAGGGCAAACACTGAACACAGGGCACCAGCTCCTTTCTGTTGTTGTTTTGTCAGTAAGTAAACCAAACACAATCACTGTAATCAAAGATAATCATCACAATCCATTCATCCAAAAACACTGGAATGGATTGAAATTAGCCTATTAGTTTTTTTTTTCCAAGGTCGTGTGTTGTGTTTCTAGCATAGGTGGTGCCAGCGGCTTTTACATAACCCACTCACTGTTGAATTTGGGTAAATATATTCCATATTAAGTAACTAGCCCATACAGAATATGGACGTTAATGACTCATCTGTGCTTAATGAGGTCTTTCTGAGTTCATATAACTGTAATTGCTCAAGCCCTCATTGAAACAGGGGCATTGACTAATTAGCTTGGATTCCAGTAGCCCTATAAGATTAACCATGTGGGCTGGGGTAGGCGCCACAAGACCGCTAACGCTAATTCTCCATTTTATGAACGCTGCTGATGTCATGGTGTACGAGACGCTGCCTCTCGGTCTTCTGAGGCCACGGCCTGTTAGTAGTTTATCAGAATAATGTGTAATTGGTTTGAAATCTAACCTGGACCACATTTTCCCCCCGGTAAATATTCCCCCCCGGGGCAAATCACCTCAGGAATCATTATTTTACAAGAGTAATTGGTAAATAAAATGGTAGCTTGGATGTGGACTCTCCAGGGGGGGGGGACATAATATAAGATTATAATCCTGCTGGTTTATAGCTGAATTATATTGAGGAAAATGATGGAGCAACTCTATTGGATGTACACGTTAGCAAAATTGAAGTATGCTACACACACAGATTCTGTAATGTCAAGAGACAGAGAGGTTTGAATGGGTCTGGCTAGATATTAGAAAGCTAAATTGGGTTTCACCAGTACCATTATATGAGCAAAATGAAATATGGATCTTGCCCACAGCCTGCTATGCACAGTGCACATTTAGTGAAACACTAGTGCTGAGATTATGAGGGTATTTTTTGAGTCAAACTTTTGCTTAAAATTGTAATTATGTCGGTACCTGTGTTTTTACATTTGACCACCATGCCAAATAAGCTTATCAGTGTCCCTTTCTCTAGATGCAACTAAATCTCTATTTTTAAAATAGGCTCATTATAGCGTGACACTAATGTTGTAGCATTATCAGATACATGGAAGTGAGTATTGAGAACATTACACCTTAGCTTCAATGTCGTCTTACTTTATTGCTTGCGTCATACCATAGCATGTGGCTATTATGACTTTATTGTCAAATATAAAAGCAGGTGCCACTTATTTGAAATGATACAAATAGAGAGTCAAAGTAAACTGTGCCCTTGCTGTACATTCTGTCCACATTCAATCTGTTCAGCAGACATTTATTAATTACTTGTACCAGGCTCATCTAAACTTCTACAATAGTCAGTATCAGACAAAACAAAGATGACGCCAGTACCAGACTGGAAGTCATTAAGTTATTCCAGTATTATGGCAGAGGGAACGACCGGAGACTGTTTTCGAATAGAATTGGTTTTGATATAGTTCAGGAAAATACAAGGAGGAATGGCTGTCTCATGACAAAAATAAGGTACACGTTCTCTAGCAGCCTGCCATGCACTCTATGAGCGGAGACGTCTTTGGAAGACTTTCGGACTCAAAGACTTTGGCTTCGACTCGGTTGCATCGGAGGCTGAAAACGTGTGGCTGTCACAGCCACATCGGGTCTCCATTGGAGATGATTCGCTGATGATCCATTTTCTCCTTCATTTGCGCTTTGTTTTGTGCCAACGCACAAGGACGCAGGAAGACATCTGCTGGATTCAGATACAGAGGAAATGTCTTAAGTGATTAGATGTTTGACTAGCCGGGAATGTGGATGAGAACCACATTGGATCAATTAATATGACTGCCTTAGCTTAAAGCTGCTCTGAGGGATACCTACATGGAATAATCTGCTTTTAGGCCTAAACTTTTAGGCCTCTCTCTCTCTCCCATTTTGATGAAGATTTACAGGATAATGTATGAAGTCACCTAAAAACTATGCCAGGCAAATGACAAATTACAATCCCAATTTGGTCCAATGACATCAAGCGGTTAGGACGGCTGACATTTAGCTTTCAAATCAACAGCATTCCAACGGAGTATCTCGGAAAGATACTTTCCTATTCCTGGTTGATGGGAGTATCTGTGTCTGAAACTGGTGTTATTTCGAACACAGACCAAACAAGCCCCCACAATAGACCACCTAGATGACATCAACTTCCTCCTCCGTCTCGAAAAAGAGCAGAATCCCTTGAGTGTCTGCCAGACAGCAAGGCCTGTGAGTCGGGACACCGACACACGTGTAGATAACGTGGCGAAACGTTGTTAGATTTCTAAGAGCTGCCGCTATCTCTAATCGTGCTGCTGACGGCCGATTAAGTGAAGAAATAACTGCTGGTGTTTACCCAGAGAAGGAGTGAAGGCACCCCCCTTTGATCTGCTGGCTCCCCCAGGGTGGAGTAGGGCGGTGGGGGAGCCTCAGCAGTGTTAAGGCCAATTCAGACTGAAGATCCGCGATGAGATGAAACGGTTTTAGAGAGGAGTTGCAGCGGTGTGAATCAATCAGGTTGTTGCAAGCAGTTGCAAACCGTCGCAAAAGATTTAACATGTCAAATCGCTGTCTCGGAGATTTAGAACGTTGCAGAATTTTAGAATGTTGCAGCCCGTCTTGTCGCGGATCTTTGGTTCGTAGCCACCTTTATAGTGTAGTAATGGAGGTGTTGATGATGGCCCTGCTCTCTGTGGAGAGAGAGAGAGGTCTATAAGCGGCTGCCTGCCACAGTAAGGCATCTCTTCCTGTGCTAGTTAGCTAACCATGAGCAAACTCTCCTGACACTAAGTGGAGACACATTTGGGATAAATATGCGCCTGCTATCCTTTCTTCCTTCCTTTATTCTTCCCCTCCTTCTCTGATCTTCTGTGTGTGTTCTTCACAGAGGCTGATATAATAAAACGTGCCTCTCCCTCTGCTGGGGATGCTCCCCTGGAGAGTCACGAGGGGGGAGGCCTGCAGGTGCTGGGAGGGGAGTAGCATCCGGACTTGGTCCAACTACTGCAGTGTGTCCTGTGACGCGCTCTTGGTCCAACTACTGCTCTGTGTCCTGTGATGCGCTCTTGGTCCAACTACTGCTCTGTACAGCTACATGATCTTCGCCAAACTACTGCACTGTGTCCTGTGATGCGCTCTTGGGAGAACACAGCCTGACCACTGCAATGTGTCCTGCGATGCGCTCTTGGGAGTACACAGCCTAACCACTGCACTGTGCTCTTGAGAGCAAACAGCCTCACACACGTTTGAGCACAGCTGACAGAGACAGCATATATGAATGCATTGAAACTACAGACGCACACACACTTCTACACACACAAACACATGGGCATTCACATGCTTACTCTGAACCTACTGTGCGCGCACACACACACACACACACACACTCTCCAGCCCTACTCATCTGCACCTGCATACTCTCCAAGTCTTTTCATACACACACAAACACACACACTTTTGAACTCCTGTGCACATGTAATTGCAGTCACACATGCAAACCCAAGTGAAGCACACGTGTGGAGCCATCCAAGCGTGCACACCAACAGCAGTCGAGGAAAACACTTTGGACAGAAACTGGAGGCAAAAAGAAAGAACGAAAAAAACGTGAGTGCTCTGAGCACGCCAAGAGAGAAAAAGAAAGAGAGGGAGAGAGAAAGAGAGAGAGAGATCATGCAGATGGTGTCCTGAGGATTCCACAGGATTCAGATAATGATTCTAATAGCCTCGTCTTATGTAAGAAACCGCAGCGCTGCTTAGGGTTCGAAGCTTGTCAGGCGCTGTAATTGATAGGTATCCAGCAAGGTGAGACAGAGGACGGCGCCCTGGGATGGGCATTTAGATTTCAACAGCAGATTTTCATTCTCACTAACACAGTGTGCCCAGACATGGGGAACCACTCATGGGGAATTTATGTGAAATTGTGTGAACTTGAAGAGCGCCGGTTTAGGAACCTGGCTAGCATGCTACAGTAGTAGCTTGGAAATTGTGGGTGCGTATCCTGACTGCCACCATTGTGCCCTATAGAGCAAGGCCCTTATGACCCTACAGCAGGGGTCTCCAACAGGTAGCTCTCCACAGGGTCAAAGAAAATCTAAATACATTTCATACGATAGTCACAAAACCTGTTGAACTTGAAATCTCTATGAAAGCAGATTCAAGCATCCTGTCCAGCTTTTCTGCTGTCTGATGAAAATGTATGTTACTGTAATAGAGTGTATCAGATTTGGCTATAACTACACAAAGTAAGAGGCTACAAATCTACAGTTGTTAGCACCTCAGATGCACTGTGCTGTGAGTGGGTCAGATAGCAATGGATGTTTGTTAGGACCCACAGGTCTGCGAGAGTTATGATTCACAGATCTGCGTTACTTATTTGGGGCTCCGTCCCTTCTACTGTGTTCAGTTTTGATCTTGTTCTAACAGGGCCGCTGAGCATGGGGGTGGCGCCTCTAGCTAATGGCGCGAACCATAAGAGGGCTGGATCTGCGGCAACCTCTCTCTCTCTCCACCACTCCTGCCCGGACGCAGAGCTGGCAGGGAGCTCTGCCCAGTCCTAGGCTTCCGTCTTTTGGGGGCTTTACCCTGGCTGGTCTCTCCCGCTCCCGTTGTCGCCTTTATGTTTTGTTTTACATTTTCACCCCTTGACTCATTCTGCATTACACTTTACTTCTCCTCTGCTCTCTCTCTGTCAACACATCTACACTTGCCCGGTACGCTAGAGCTGGTTTCATGTTTGGAGTCTCTTGGCCAACAGTCCTAAGGCTTACAGCAATGTTTCTTCTACGGTAGCGTTGTACCCTAGTTGAGTAGCTCTCAGTGACACTGATTTCCTTACTTTCCTTAGGGCCTTATGACCCTATAGTGAGTTTTGTCCTTGAGCAAGGCCATTAACCCTACAGTAGGCTGCTCTAGGAGACACTGACCCTGATGTAAATGATAGTTGAGAAAAAGTAAGTTGCTTTGGTGAAAGTGTCTGCTAAAGGCATTATGTAATGTAAGTATGAAAAGCACTATATACGTGTATCACACTGGGCTCAAACAGTTGTCCCTCTGCAGTGCTCTGGAGTGTGTGTGTGTGTGTGTGTGTGTGTGTGTGTGTGTGTGTGTGTGTGTGTGTGTGTGAGGGTGGATGATTGCACAAAAAGAAGTCTGTACACAGCAGGTTCCTAACTCATCTGCAGACTGAGAGCGTGTGAATCTAGATTTGTATCAAATCAAACCAACTATTTACTGCATGTGGGTTTGGATGATGTGTTTGAAAGTGGCTTCAAGCAAACATGGTGGTTGAGTTCATTTTTGGCTCTCCTAGTACAGCCAGACATACTGTGCTGTGCTGTGCTGTGCAGTAGGCACCCGAGGCAGCTCCACATATTGGCTTTGATGAGGGTGGAAAGCAACTGACCAACCAACCAACCATCCCTGCCCAGATTACAGTAAATAACAACAACAAGCAATCAGTTTGTGCCCTGTGTGCTGGACACGGAACTGGGGGACGTTTGATCCATCAGGTGACCATCGGATGATCTGACTGCAGATGTTATGAGGAGATGAAGAAATGTCCTGACTCGCTCATTGTATACAGACAGTTTCATAATCATACTTCAGTTTATATTAACAGCTTCTTTATGATTAGTATTTCCCTTAATATTCCCTAATTTAGTAGTTTGTTTATTTTGGTGAAAGATTCTTTCTTGAATTTCCTTCATGATGAATACAGTACTATCTTATCTTATATCATAAATGGTATGAAGTATAATTTATTTCTTTAACACTCTATAGGTGTTGACTTACTGTATAGGTGAACATTGGCACATTCACAGACTCAGGCTAGTGTTGCGTAGGTGGATTCATCATTGATTTACTGCAGTCTATGGAGGCTGCTGGGGGAAGTTCATGCCCTGTGAGGTTTTTTAAGGCCTTGTGGGCATCTACTGTATAATATGAGCACTTCCCTTCAGCAGGAAACGGAGAGAAGAGGAATGAGGCAGAAAATAAGTGTGATGAGCCTGCATGCGTAAAATAGCCTAGTGTGAGCTATGTAAAATAGCCTAGTGTGAGCTATGTTAAATAGCCTAGCGTGAGCTATATAAAATAGCCTAGCGTGAGCTATATAAAATAGCCTAGCGTGAGCTATGTGAATGGCTAGCGCTACCTCAGAAGAGGCTAGTCACACACAACTCTCACGTGCGAGCTTATCACAGTCAGATGTAGCCTGACATAGCCCGCCCATAATACGAATGTTCATACATATCATGGTCTGGGCACGGTCCTCTGGGGCGTGTTTACATCGGTAGAGAGTCTACCGGCCAATAAGCGAAGCTGATTAGACGAGCTGTCCAATCGTTTCAAACCAGAAGTGAATGCCCTCCCCTCCGCAGTATAATCGCGTCAGGTTAAAGAACCTCCAGACCATGAATACGGATGAACAGCAGTATTATGGTCGGGCTATGTCAGGCTAGCGTAAAATAGCCTAGTGTGAGCTATGTAAAATAGCCTAGCGTGAGCTATGTGAATGGCTAGCGCTACTTCAGAAGAGGCTAGTCACACACAACTCTCACGTGCGAGCTTATCACAGTCAGATGGGGCTCGCTCACAACAAAATACGCTGTCAAAACTTGAGTGACCCTTTGGCTATGGCATGTGAGTCTGAGGGGCTATGAGGTGAAGCCAAGAGATAGGCCTAGCGCAAAACAACAAGCTCATCACTTGTCAAGGGTGATGTTAATGAAAACACAAGCAGGTTTAATTAAAAGGAACTTCAAAAGGAATCTTAGGAGGGAATCATTATGAGGGAAGGTTTGCTTCATTCTTGTTCAAAGTATGTCATGTTTTTGTGTCTCACCGTTGGGTGCAAAAAGCCACAAGGAATCTGCAGACTGAGCCAGGAGCTCCCAAGCATTATTATGAGCACATATTAGCATGTTGCCAAATGCAGAGACATGGAGAAATTGTGAAGAGTAATTTATGGAGGAAAAAAAAATCATTTGCACCTCATGGGGTTTAAAGAAAAAAAAAAGCAATGCTAAATAATGCAAATTCAGCAGGTGAGACATTAATCAGACTTCAGTGAGGTGGTGTTTGTAGGAAAGCTTGAAACTCATTTGGAGAGAATGCAGTGCCTCTGAGAAACAGTGATGTAGAATCCATTTTCCATATTTCTGATGTACGCAAGTCTGATGCAGTTTAAAAAATAGATCACTGTTCAGTAGGAAAGATGGAGCAGTAGGCCATTATTCTCTGGGAAGCATAGGGGGAAATACAGGAGTTTGGCAGTCAAACACAAACAAGAGAGAGAGAGAGAGAGAGAGAGAGGGTATTGCATTAAAAAGCAGCAAGGTTTTGCAGCCACACTGTTAGGAAGGCCAACCTCAAATTCCGCTATGCTGTATTAGCCCCAGTGATGCTACTTTGGAAAAAGTTATGCAATTGGACCTTCCTGCTCACCAGATAGAGGAACATTGAAGTCTTGGCTGCCATACATAACAGGATCTGAAGCAGTCTTGGCTGCCATACATACATAACAGAATCCAAAGGATTCTTGGTTGCCATACATACGTAACTGATCTAAAGGAGTCTTGTTTGCTATACATAACATGCATAACTGATCTGAAGAAGTCTTGGTTGCCATACGTAACTGGATCTAAATCAGTCTTGGTTGCTAAAGGAGTCTGGGTTGCCATACATACAAGGGTACAAGGAGTTTTTTTTACTCACATGCATATTATTACTACTGTAAAGAATGCAGTGAAATCTGTGACTGGTGTCAGCCTATTTGTGCAAGTACAGAAGTGCAGAAGGAAAGTGGCAAGATAGGAGGTTTGGCGGAGGGCGGGGGCACATCAACATGTAGCACCCAAGAGCATAACTGATCTAAAGAATTCTTGGTTGCCATACATAACTGGATTTAAATGAGTCTTGGTTACTAAAGGAGTCTTGGTTGCCATACATAACTGATCTACAAGAGTCTTGGTTGCTAAATGAGTCTTGGTTGCCTTACATATCTGGATTTAAAAGAGACTTGTATGGAACAATGGTTCTGAGTATTCCTCTTCTTTGTAACAGTGAATCAATAAATTTCAACTCTCTGGCTAACTGAGTCATCCTCTGTCCAGCGAAACAAGAAAAAAAAAGTTTCAAAACTAACCTGCGATCAACACCATGTACGAATGTATGACAGCTGGCCTTTGATTCTACGGCGAGGACAGACAAGATTTTCTGACAGGGAAAATGATAGATTTCAGGCGCCTTGGAGATTGAACCCACACATCACAAGGCTGTCACGAGTGCCGTGGCAGGAAGGAGTAAATCTTTTTCTAGCAAAGTATTCAAATGATGAAGGGGCAAAAAACACACCATTCCGTCATGAAAAGAAAAAAAAAAAACCTTCAGAGTTCTCCATGAATTACGTTCCAGAGATTTGGAAGTGCATGTGCCAAACAGCCTGTCTTCGTTATTGTTCAAGCAAATCCACACCTCAGTGGAGCGTGAGCTATGATGACCGTTACAGATCTACTAATGGAAGGTACTTTTATTAGGTCAGGTTTCAGGCTAAGGCCTAATCTAGACCTAATCTAACCAATTTAGAGGGGGCAGACACAAACCAGATGAGATGAGGTCACCTTGTCTTGCCCCCAGAACTCTATCTGGACAGGTGGAGTGGTCATTAGCCCTGTACACCAAGAGCTACTAAAGCTGTAAAATCGCTGGAAGCCATTCACTTTCTATGGGCAAGAGCGACAAAAGCTACCAGCTGTAAAAGTTCTGCGATTTGAGCGACTAAAAAAAAAAGCTAAAAAACTGTTAACTTTATGCAAATTAGCTATGACGTGTTTCAGCTGTAAAATCTAAACGCTGTGATGTTAATGGGAATGACAACAGGCATGTCATGAGCGATAGAGCGATTTGGGCGAACACAGAAAATTTTGCAGCTGCTTTTTTGAGCTACAAAAGCGATTTTGTAGCTTTAGTAGCTGTTGGTGTGAACGTACAGTTAAGCTACGGTCATGTTTAGAATCCCATGTTACTAGCTGTAGCCATTATCTACAAGACTCTTAAATGGTGTTCTGAGGAATTGTTAAAAATAAATAAATAAATACATTTTAAAAAGTGTGTGTGGAAACGATCAAAGTTAAAGGATTGATTATATTAGTCACTCAGTTATGTTGCACTGCCCACAAAAAGATGGAAGATGTGAGTTAGTGGATAATTAAGGTGCAGGGATCTGTCACCCGTTGTCTCGAGCATGTCTGGCCCCGGGGCACCAGACTGACTCTTCTCAGACAGCACAGAGACAGACTCATCCCAGCTTGTTTTTCTTTCCCCCCCTTTCTATCTCTCGTTTGTCTTTGTCTCTCTCCCATCCCTTCTTCTCTGTGTCTCCTTAACACACAGAGACACTTAGCAGCTCTTACACCAACACACACACACACATACATACATACACAGATATGCACATACATATGCACACACACACATACGCATACACACACACACACGTCAGTGCAGTAACATGTCCACTGACATCTCGAATTGGGAATGTGTGACGAGTGGCTTTCCACAGACACAACCCCTGGCGACACACACACACACACACACACACACAACCCCTGGCGACAATTCCAGCCATGACAGAAGGACTGACACTCTGGAGAGTCCACCACACACACACACACACACACTCCATCACCTCTCCAGTTCATCCCACCCCCATCCATGTGCTACACACACACACACATTCATCCCACCCCTACCCATGCACACGCACACACATGCACACACACATACACACACATGTGTGCGCACACACACAAACACACACACCATCACCTCTCCAGTTCATCCCACCCCCACCCATTTGCACACACGCACACACACACACACACACACACACACACACACACATACACACACACACACACAGATTGCAATCCAGAAGCAGTGCTCAGCGACCCCTGAAGTCTCAGTCTGCTCTCAGGAGCCAAATGTCAGGATGGAAACACTTACGTCACATTTTTCAGCCACTGCACGACCAAAAGAAAGAAAGAAAGACAGAAAAAACAGAAAAGAGTCAAGTCCAGGGCTTGGAGTCTGTAAGAGTCTTATCCACAGGCAGTGAGGGTCTTCACAGCAATCTACTACAGTCTTCTCTTGGTCTTCTCTTGCACGGTGGATTCATTGTTGCCCTCCTTCACCCATCAGAGATCAAGTTCAGTTCAATATTCTTTAAGGCCTCGTTTTTTTCCGGCACATCGGTTTTGATAAAGTGTGAAGCAGTGCACTTGTAATATCTTACGTAATCCTTCATTTTCAATACAAGCCCGCACACCAGTGCTAAACTCTGAAACAAATGATATCGTAAACTTCGAAAGTGATCGACAATGCCGTCTGAACCGCTGTGGGCGGAGGCAATAAATCGTTGATGCTCTGGAGAGCAGAGAGTAGTGGCTTACACAGACAGCCGACATGCCAAATGGGAAGATAAGAGACGTAGATGACAGCAGTTTGTGTCCAATTGGTCAATTTGTGGCTGAGTGGCTGTGGTCTGAACAGGGGAAGTCTATCATAGGCTGGACACCTCATTGCACACACACACACACACACACACACACACACACACACATACACAAACACCCTGTGGGAGTCTATCATAGGCCGGACACCTCATTGCACACACACACACACACACACATACACAAACACCCTGTGGGAGTCTATCATAGGCCGGACACCTCAGTGCAACCCTGGGGAAGCAGTGAAACGTGACTCCTCCCCTCCACCTCCCCTCCTCACCTCACCTCACCTCACCTCTGCTCCGCTGAGCTCTCGTAAACCATGCTAATACCCCCCTCTCTGCTTTGCTCTGTCTGATAGCATTGCTTCATGTGCTGCCAAAGAGGTCAAGCGGTCAGGAAAAGCTATCGCCGTTGTCATCAAAGCTAGCTTTAGTCCTTTCAGGTGACCACGAACATCAAGGGTCTCCACAGCCCCTCACCGCGCACACACACACACATCCCACCCCATAACACCCAGCCTGCGTCACATGGCATCCCTCTGGGTCGCTGGAGGTGATTACGAGGGATTGGCTTTAACTCTGCTCTTTTGTCTCCATACTGGCTGCTGTGTGTGTGGGGAAGCAAACATAGATGCTTGTCGCAAACAATTACACCGGATCACTGGGGAAGAAAATGTTACTGAGCCAAAGATAAATTCCTCAATATTCTCAGTTAAATACATTATTGGCACAAGGGCTCAAAATAGTGTATCCGTATGGGACCCTCCAGGAGGATGCTGGGAGCACCTTGGAAAGTAGTTAAAAATAAGCGGAGAGCGGAGATCTCTCTCTCTCTCTCTCTCTCTCTCTCTCTCTCTCTCTCTCTGTCTCTCTCTCTCTCTCTCTCCAGGAAACCATAAGTGCTTTATAATGTTGGAAAACTTGCTGACAGTGCAAATGTATGGCTCGACATTCTTGCTTTCTTTAAGATGCTGGCCTGCTGGATCAAAGGCATTCTTGGTAAGAATGGACAGTAGCGCTGATTTACACCGGCTTCTTGTGAAATATTGGCCCTGTTATGTAACCAGAGTTTAGACTAGGCCGAAGCACCTCCGTAGGCTCGGAGTCACAACATTTATATTAGCCCTGACGGACGATAAATCGTACACACCTGGAGGAGTGAAAATCACTCAGTTTGAACTTCTACTTTTGGTCTTCGGCCAGATCAGCTGACCCTCTTTTACGCAACAGGAATGAATGAATGCAAAATGGACTGGCGGTGGAAGCGATTTCCGATGGGTGGGTCGGAAATGTTGAAAAGGAGCTTTTATGGTCTTTGCATATTTTTTTCAGGCTTTGAGTTATATGTTATATATTGTACGTGGACGAAATTAATACTAAAAAGTGAAATCATGCTGTGGATCCACATGGTGCAGGAAAATCTGAAATAAAAAATCAGTGATGGTGCATGGAAATATCAGCCATTTTTTTTAATCTAAAACTTGCCGGGTAGCAAGCCAAACATGCTCTGTGATAATGCATTATAATACTCACTTCAGCAAGGGCCATTTGACTGCATCTGATATGAACTGCAGTTTCCTTCTCTCTTTCTTTCTTTTAATCTCCCTTTTTCTCTTTTTCCACCTCTCTCTCTCTCTCTTTCTCTCTCTCTCTCATTTCGTGTCCATGGGTTATGATGAAAGCCAAACGCTCTGAGAACATTTAGACAACATGCAGGCGGTGGACGAAGACAAATGATTATCAGTATCAATTCATTTCAGGCCAGATTCCTGGAGAGTTGGCTCTGATAAAGCCCCAGTCAGGTGGACGTTGCCTTAGTCGACTCCTCTGACCTCCCGTGATCCCAACTACAGCTGAACTGATATAACCAACACACGCATATGTGTGTGTGTGTGTGTGTGTGTGTGTGTGTGTGTGTGTGTGTGTGTGTGTGTGTGTGTGTTGGGGTTACACAACCAAAGCTTTTCATATTAATTTATAAATTCATCAATTAAAGTTCAGTCACGGATGCAGGTCCAGGACTACATTGTGTGTGTGTGTGTGTGTGTGTGTGTGTGTGTGTGTGTGTGTGTGTGTGTGATTGTGTGTGTTTTATGTTTAAATTTTTAAAGGAAATGTTTTTGTCCAATCAATGTTTATTATATTTGAACCAAGGACCAAACCAAACACACTGGGGAGGTTACTCACCTCTCTCCTCCCCTCAGTAGAACTCACAGAGAAAATGTTCCTAATGTTCTGCTTTGGGACAGAGTGCCATGACTGAATTTCTGTTCTTCTTTTCCCTTGTTTAAAAGTGTCCTCAGAGAATGGAGAATAACCGGATACATGACATTATACATGATTTCCTGACGTTACATAATTGCTTTGCCCATGCGACTGACATAATTATTATGAACCAGCGGAAATGGTAAAGTTCCTCAGTAACAGTTTCTCAGGGGTTGAAGACAATGTGGTGTGTTAATGCTAACTGACATTCAAGGCTTTTGATGAAGTCAGATCAAAAAGTGCTCTAATCATGTTTATTCCTGTTCTTGTCATCACCTTTGATTTACAGGAGAGAAAAAAAACGTAAACTTAAAATCATTCTTGAAATCTTTTTTCTTGAAATGTCTTCCTGTAATGAGAGTGCGGACTGAGACAGGCACAGTGGAGCATATAAATAAATAAATAAATAAATAAATAAATAAATAAATAAAATATAAGCGGCTGCTTTAGGAAGAATGCAGAGACAGGCACGGTGGAGCATATAAGCGGCTGCTTGAGGGAGAGTGTGAGCTTTGAAGCCAGAGAGCTGACACAAGGAGGAAGCATGTCAGTTTGGGGATTACCTAAATGGGCCCAGCGTTCCTGCTTGATCGTATATCTGCCACATCATTAAGCATTACACCAATCGGGCAAATGTGACAGGCAAGCCTCTGCTTCGCTCTGAGGGAAAAACTCAATAGGATATCACTCAGAACACACTCACATGCCAGATGCAAGGAGGGGGAGAGAGAACTAGCTGAAGAACTGAAGATAGAAGAAGCTGCTTTCAGGCATGCAGTTGTAAAATAGACAAAAACAAAGGATCTGTACAATCACTCTGTTTTATCGTTTTTATGAATGACTGAGAGGGTTTTGTTCAGTGAAGCCCTTCTGCAATCTACCCCTGCTGCTTTCACTCCAGGTGCTAACAGCCCTAATATTATGTTCAGCTCAGTACAATCATTACACCTTGACCTTTAAATTGCACTGGATGCTGGTGTGCACTGATTAGTCAGATGTGAGTTATTATTGACCTTTTTCACCTACGTCACTATGAGGCACTAGAACGAGGCTTGGGTGGTAAAACTTATGGGATGCCCCCCATCTGCCCAACTTTCCACCTGACCAACAGTAAGAGAGGGGACCAGCAGTATATTTTCTGTCCAGCATCTGTGAGAAAAATATTGACGTTCCGTTTAGTTTACCACCCGAGCCTCGTTTTC
>JAODXP020000025.1:7316467-7328967 GCA_027497455.2 Sardinella longiceps
GAGAGAGAGCAGATAGCAGCTGGTACTAAATGAGGCGAAAATCTCGCCACCTGATGTCTCCCACTAAACCTGCCCTCTGCATCCCATGATGGAAGTGAAGGAACAAACTGTTCCATGACAAACAGTCAAGACGAAGACAAATCTCCACCTGCCTTTCAAGCAGTACACAAACACACACACACACACACACACAAACGGGTAATTCTTTTGTGAAGAGTCAGTGCATGAACCCGGCTGAACGTCTGGGTGTCATGCTACATTACTCATTGGTGCACAAAGTGCCTGGGCAGCATCTCGTATTTACACAGGCACCCATTACACAGGTATTTGTGTAATTGTTTTGAAAGGTGAGCAGGTTTTATGGCAGCAGCAACAGCAGCGGCAGCGGCAGCTTCAGCACTACGTCTCCTCCTCCTCCTGGGTCCGTAGCAGGAGGTGCGTTAGAAGAATACCTGGAGCAGAATGTCCGAGGAATGTTGTCAGGGATTACCTCACTCCCTTTTCACACCTGGTAATGAGACCATGGCCTATCAGATCTATCAGTGTGTGTGTGTGTGTGTGTGTGTGTGTGTGTGTGTGTGGCTCTGTGTGTGTGAGTTTTGGGGGAAAAGATATTAAAAAGACCGAAACTATTAAGAGTGCTGGAAAGTGATTCATGGTTGTCTTTGTGTGAGATCAAACAATAGCTGGCTTTGTTTAGCACGAAGAGCAAACACGTCCTGAGTCACAGAATTCTCTGGAAATCTCGATGTCCATCTCTGGACTTTCTCATGAGGCGATATGAAGCAGTAGGGAGCGTAAAAGTCGGTCGATTTCTCTGATCAAAGCATATTTACAATATCAAAGCATATTAACCCCCCCCCCCCACACACACACACACACACCAATTTAATACGCACAAGGAATCAAATTCATCAGAATACAGAATCAAATTCATCACATACAGTCTTTAGTTGAGTTCCTGCACGGTTTGAGAGCCATGTTACCTTTGTTTTAAAGGCATCTCCCCTTGATTCATTATAGTTGCCTGCTCCTGTGTTGTCTTCCGAGGAATCAGGCAGCAAAGTAAATAAAGTCATGGGGATCAATATTTGAACTTGTACTCTGGTTGCTTCCTTCTCCCATAAGCTCTCCACTGGTCCTCTACCAGGGCTGGACTGGGACAAAAAGTGGCATTTTTGGCCATTGCGGACAACCATGATTTAATGCAATACTAACTTAATGGCAAGCCAAAATAAGAGTTGGAGACCTTGCATGAACATGAGAGATTTACATGTAATTGGACTAGCCCAATATTCTTCAAAAAACAATGGCAGGAGTAAACTATGGCAGCCCTGGCCCAAAAAATGAGGGCATTGCCCTGTATGCACTATAGCCAGTCTATGCCTGTCCTCTACCTATTTATTCTGAGGGTCAGGAACCCTTACAGCTATTTTAGGGAAAGTGCCCTGGTCTTGACTGAAGTGCTGGGGAGTGATGAGGGTTGGGGTTGGGTTGGGCCTGAGTGTTGGGTGGGGGTTTCAGACAGCCAGACACAAAAAGTGTTAGGCGTGGAATTTAGAGCGTTGCTATTTTGAGGTCCTTAAAGCTTTGCCTTGTCCATCTGTGTCTTGAGTCAGGTCCAAAGGTGGGGTAACGTGTGTGTGTGTGTGTGTGTGTGTGTGTGTGTGTGTGTGTGTGTGTGTGTGTGTGTGTGTGTGTGTTGTGTGTGTGTGTGTGTGTGTGTGTGTGTGTGTGTGTGTGTGTGTGTGTGTGTGTGTGTCCATCTGTGTCTTGAGTCAGGTCCAAAGGTGGGCCAGCGTCACAGGCAAATATTTGGAAGCTCTGTTTGTCAAACCCCCTGTTTTGTAACCTTCAGGAAGTATTTAGTGGGTTAATGTGAGTGAGGGTGTGTGTGTGTGTGTGTGTGTGTGTGTGTGTGCAGACATGCCTGTGTGTGCGTGTCTGTTGTATGTGCCTGTTTGTGTTTGCATGTGTGTGTATTTGTGTATGTATGTGTATGCACATTCATGTAGTGCGTGTGTGTGTGTGTGTCTGGGCCCTGGGCAACTGGGGAGGTGAGGGCAGTGGCTTCCCTCAGTGGTCTGAGGAGGGCTGGGTTGTGGATGAGTTTAATGGGGAACATGCACCCACCTCAGGCCCACAGATGTGGATGAGTTTATGGGGAACATGGACCCACCCCAGGCCCACCCAAGCCATCCAGAAACATCAGACTCTTCAGATGAATGCAAACATCAGGTCAAGGACACACCAACACCAAACAAGCAGAGAAGACTGTGTATATGAACTTAGCTTGGTGGTATTTTTCTTGCCCTCAATGGCACCTTCTAGGCACTACTGCCTGGAAGCAACTACCTTAACCCTAATTCTAACCCACTTAACACTCACCCTAACCATAGATTTGGGGGGGATAGTGCCTTGAAGGCACCGCTGAGGGCAAAAATGACCAAAGACCACAAATTTAGTGGATTTATAACTGAAATAACCTGCATATTAGATACTTTTAGACATTTATATTTTTAAAAGATTGGGGACTGAAAATGTCAACTGTGCCATTTTTCCAAATTAATATTTTATGGGAAGTAGAGGAAAGAGAGACTTTGCCCACCACCAGTACCAGCCCAGCTACCACCACACGCCCCTGTGTCTGCCCCCGAGTCCTTCCCTCCATAAGCAGTTTCATAAGCGCCAGAGCAAGGGGGTTTGTGAATATTATGTCTAATATGAGGTATATCGGACTCCGCTCATGGAAAATGTTCTTGAGCGGCAGTAAAAGCCTTTCTATCGAGGGAGCTGACAAGGGTTACGCTTCTCATAAAGTCTGCATGGTCTGGCAGCTTGCTGAGTACATGCTGTATGCCTATCAGTTTGAAGCTCTCCTGGAAAATGATCTGGTGGTCTGCTCGCCTCGGACAATGAACAACGTGGAGAGAGAGAGAGAGAGAGAGAGAGAGAGAGAGAGAGAGAGAGAAAAAAAAAGTAATTTGGGGTTTCTAACGCACAGTGACCGAGCAGTGACACTCTCCCTTTACAACTCTTTCCATCCGAGTCCCACCATCACAAAAAAGAAGAAGAAGAAGAAGAAGAAAAAAGGAAATCTTACATAACGGCAGAGGATGGATGGAAACACATGGATGATGTAGCCACTGTTGAAATGGGACATCGTTGGGCCGGCCGTTCTCATCTCGAGGAAGAGGAGACTCACCTTCATCATGCATGCGGTCATCCATGAGCCTCCTTCAGCTGCTGCAGCCGTGGGCCCATGCAGGGGCCGGTTCTTGGCATAGGTGAACTGGGCAAGTGCTTAGGGCGCCAAATATCAGGGGGGCATCACAATGCATGTATTGCTTCATTTTGTCTAGTTTTTCACTCGTATTTCAAGTAAAGAGCCGGCAAAAATCAAATCTGGTAGCCAGACTTTCACTTCAAAATGTATAGTCTGACCACAAGTGATAGACCGTTGTGTAAGACAGCTACAACCAATCAGAGCGACTAACAAGCCAATTCAAACCACGCTAAGCCTGCCCAATGATTCTCTGTCCAGATAGAACGATGTGATTGGCTTAACACCACAATGTCTGAATACAACCTAGAGCGTTGTATTTGGATAGACAGCTCAGACGCCACCTATGTCTGAGTTAGGGTTTAAAATTAGCACCCGCCACCGGCCAAATGTAAAAATTTGGTTTGGCTAGTAGCAAAAACCAAGCTACCTGCCATTGGCAGACTATTGAAATGAAAGCTTCTTATAGGCCTATGACTTTTGTCATTAATGTGAAATGAAATGAGCAGATCCAGTAGACGTTGTAGTAGTTGAATTTAGATAACCATCTGCTACAAAATACATCTTGAACTTGTATGTGTTATGGCTTTTGTTACAGAGACACCTGAGAGAAAAGTAAAGTTCTAGCACCCTAATTTTTTTCAATGGCCGGTAGAAATATTTTTTGACCGGTAAAAGATCAGGCCTTACCTGCCATTGGCAGATGGGTCAAAAAGTTAATTTTATACCCTGTACAACCTATGGCTGATAGCTAGACATACTGTACAGTACTTGTTGAGCAAATTCAATTTGATACCGCTAGAGTACGTCTAGAGTTCTAGGCTACAAATCTGGCCAGCCAGGGCAGCAAAAAGTCCAAAGCCAGCCCTGCGTGGGCCCTCAGTAGTGTGAAGAAAGCCCAAGAGGGCTCTAATATAGCACTAACCTCAGAGCAGAAACATCTTGCGCCTTTGCAGCTTGCCAAGCAGAGACCTCATCCTCACCATCATCATACTGTGTGTGACTGTTTTCTGAAGCAAACATTTGTCTTTGGAACAAACAACGCAATGCTAGTTGGCATCCTTGCGATCCACCCACTGACTTTCACTGACAGTGAGAAACGATGTGATTATGAGTAATAACACATTGTGAAGCACACACAAGGCTTTAGAGCACTACTGGAGATGAGGAGGACTATCCATATTCCATGACAGCTGTCTGGTACCCACACACACGCTTGAAGACAAGTAAGAGAGAACAACAAGTACAGAAAAGGCAAAAACAAAAAAAAAATTGCTGATGTTTATTTCATAGGGAATGTCATGTTATTTTATTATCTGGGAAAATATCTTTTATACACTTTTTTCTCAGTGGTGGTCTACAAAGATAAAATTCTCATACTTTGGAGGAGCTTCTGTGTACCGTTAATGTCGGAAAAACGTGTAAACAATCTAAAAAGTGCATTCCAATACAGTGCAGATCTAAATATTCAGCGACAGACAGGACACCGTGTCTGTCCTCCTCCTCCTCCTCCAAAACAAAACCAGAAAAAGAAAAAGAAAAAAAAAACAGAAGAGAGGAGAAGAACATGAGTTGAATGAAAAATAAAAGTCTCAGCTGACATTT
This sequence comes from Sardinella longiceps, assembly GCA_027497455.2. Taxonomy (NCBI): domain Eukaryota; kingdom Metazoa; phylum Chordata; class Actinopteri; order Clupeiformes; family Clupeidae; genus Sardinella; species Sardinella longiceps. Next base: position 7,321,356 of record JAODXP020000025.1, read on the forward strand.
GTCTCTGACTGTGTCCGTCTGTTCTCTCAGTCTGTAGTAAGTGTGTGTGTGTGTGTGTGTGTGTGTGTGTGTGTGTGTGTGTGTGTGTGTGTGTGTGTGTGCTGAAAGTCATCCTGAGCTCCTAAGTGATCTTACAGAGAGGAAGCTGGTGGTCTGGCGCTGGACAGGGGCAGACAGGTATGCCAATAATGTACAAGACAAACATCAGGCTCGCGTTACCACAAGTGGACTACAAGAGCTCTGTCAAGTGCCCCCCCACCCCCCTACCACACACACACACACACACACACACACACACACACACACACACACACACACACTACATAATGGTGGTAATATTACCTACTGTTTTGACCAGACCAGACAGAGGAAAGGGCATGAGGAAGAATGGAGGTATTTGTGATGCTCTCTGTGTGTGTGTGTGTGTGTGTGTGTGTGTGTGTGTGTGTGTGTGTGTGTGTGTGTGTGTGTAACCAAAAAAGGTAATGGGCCGTGTGTGACTGGAGTGTGCTGTTGTTGACGGGGTAACAGGATGGACTTGGCCTTGGGAGAACAAGGACAGGACAGGACCAATCACTGACTAGCAGGTAAATGGGTGTGTGCTCGACTCGTCCTGTCTTGGGTTTATGTTGGCATGGCGTCCTTTAACCACAACCTCCTGTTGGCATTCCTTAAATGGCTTGTGTCCAGGAAAAACATTTTTTTGTTAAAAACAATAATAATAAGACTTTAATAATAATAAAAATTATAACGGTGAAAAAAGAAAATCTTAGTAATAACAAGGTGTTGAACAGCAGCAGTGGAAATCCTCATTCTTCAAAGGGCTGAAAAAAATCTATGGCTATAGTCATAAAAAATTCAGTGAGTCAGACCACTGAGTAGCCTCTGGGTACATTGTGTCCTCCTCTCTGCCGACCGACCAACATGCCTCTCATGAATCAGGGACCTTCTCAGTCAGTCAGCACGTGTCCCCCAGATGCCCATCTCTGACTGGGCCGCCGAGACGGACGAGCAGATGCCACGGGTCTGGGTCCAGTTCTGGTTCCTGGAACATGCCCTGCCTGCCTGTTTGTCTGCATGGGCCGTTTCAAGGTACTTTGGGGGCCCCAAGCAAACGGGGCATGGGGGCCCCTCACCTCCCATAAACATCTACATTTTTAACTTTGGAGTTTGGAGAAACGCAATTTCATTCTGCTTGCAATGTACTTTTGCAGAGTTTGATTGACAATAAAGTTTGCTTTGACTAAGACTTTGATTTTGAATCACATTGTTATAATCTTCAAGTATCTTTATTTATACTATACTATAATTATTTATGTTGATGTTATAGTTGTCTAACTGCAGCCTAATGTCACAATTTTATTGAAAAACACCACAAAATAAACTACCAAAACAGCCAATCTTGGGGGCCCCTTTCAGCCTGAGGCCCCAGGCAATTGCCTGGTTTGCCTGTCCTGTTGCGACGGCATGGTCCCAAGATGTAGTGTAACTCACCAGGGAGAAAAACACTGCGCTCCCGTGTACATTGGTGAGTTTATGGACACTGTTTGACATAGTGATGTTCGGATGTTGAAACAGATGACATTCTTCCCAGGGGAAAGACTTCGGACTACTGAGGACTTGGCTTGGCAGTCTTGGCTCTCTGCAGGGTTGAACTCTAGGGTACATTAAGGATGGTCTATGTCAGTGAAAATGTGGCGTCACCAGTTGACTTTCTCAAAATTGAAGAGAAAAGCATAGTCTTGACTCTCTCTTGAGTTTGTTCATCTGGATCCGGGACACAATTGCCTTTTGACAAGTTTTCCTTCATCTTAAAAGATAAACATTCCTTTAGCCGAGTAAATCAGCTAACTAAGGAACGCTTTTTTCTTGATTAAAGGAAAGAAGTCATTTTCTTCTACATTTTTTTTCAATATAAATTACAGTATAACAGAGATCAATACATTCCTGGTCTGCCTAGGCTGACAAGAGAGCCTAATTCAGGCCAAATTATAATTTCATCTCTAAGCGGGTCCCCTCAGTAAATAAATAAATGAATGAATGAATGGGAAATAAGCTTTATTTATGATTACAATTATAGTGCCACATTTGGGAGACCCCCACTGGTTCTTGATTTTGCTGCTTTCAAGGGGGCCTTCATCTGGGAGCTCAGCTCCCTCTGGCTCCCATGTAGGCCTACAGTACTTCCAACACTGATCCAGCAGCCTCTCAGTGAGCTTGTCTGTGGTGTGTCAGTCAGCGTACCCTAATGGCCTCCATCTCTGGAAACCTGCTCAACAAACCCCTTCTGTCTCATGATGCTGTTTCAGTTTTTTAACGGCTGCTGTACTGTATGGTATTTTATGATCAGAGCCAAAGCGCTCGCTCTCTCTTGAATTATGATTTTATTCTTGCAGATGGAGCACATTTTTTTCTCTGGAAATATTCCTCGATAGTCGCCCTGGCTTCTGGGCACCTGGGATTCCATTTTGACTTGTGTGTGAAAGGTTATTCATCTTCTTGAGCTATTCGTATGAATCAAAATGAGGAGGTCATTTGTAAGAACAGACAATCCCATTTTTTATGTTAAGTATTATCATTTAATGCATTTCTTTTTTATTATTATTATTGTGCATTCATACAGGTAATACTGGGGTAAACTGCATTTACTGAGTTGTGCTTTGTTTTGTTGTGTTTTGTGTGTAGAGAGAGAAGGGGCTGTTTCCTAAATGCCTAGCGACTGTACTTTTTGCTGCTGCTGGGCTGCTCTTGATTGAAAAGGATTTATTGCCACATAACGATGATGATGATGATGATGATGATGATGATGATGATGATGATGATGAAAATACTCCCCTCCCCTCCTGATTTATGTGATGTACATTGTCCATCCCCCACCCTTAATCTTCAGGAAATCTGTGCTTGATGGTCTCAGCAAAAAAAATAAAATAAAAATGGAATTTACAATTTTTAGAATTTGTGAGGCGGGGAGAAAGTCCAGGACTGTGCAGCAGCCTCGCACCCCAAATAAAGGAGGGAGTGTTTTCCAAAGCAGAAAGCCCTCACATCTGTTTTACTTCAGCATCAACCAAGCCATCAGTAGCCTGCACCCAGTTATGCAATATTTACACGTTTACATCTTATGTAAGGCTCATCATTTAGGCCAACAGAAATCAATGCATTGCACTTACACTAAAACAGGTGAGTTTGCACAAAATATACTGTATACATTAAGGGTGTGGGTGGTAGCACTGTTCTTTTCTATGTATGGGGGATATAGAATGTTTACCCAGATCTCTCTATACATGATAAGTCAATACTTTTGTCTAAACAAAAACTCGGCTAAGATGAAAGAAGTAGCTGCACAAATTGTTTGGTGCAGACTAACAATATATCTTAACATTGAGTGTGAGCATGTAATGGTCGACTTAGTTTAACTGGACGCATCTGGCATTTTGTAAAGGATACCAAATCTGTTTCTTCTTCTTGAGTAAGTATTTAGGCCAGACTGTGGCTTTCGAGACGGACGTAGAGCAGGCGCTGAAAGATGCTTTTGTTCAGAATACCATGTTTACATTGTGAGTGAACACATAGGCTAATCTCTCGCATCCGGATTTGGAGCTAATTTGCAGAGCAACTCCACTGAAGGACTTCCCACAGGAGTGCAGATGTTTCCCAAGAACGCTCCAGATACATCTGCACGCTCCGAGATGTTTTTCTTGTGCAAAAAAAGAAGTTTTTAAAAAGAGCCCTTATGCAAGGCAACAGAGCCCTGCGCTGTAGAGAGGAACCGTCCAGACATCTCCGGCAAATGCATCCAATTAGGGGCGTTCAGCCCGTGCCAAGGCTTAGGGTTACATAAGGCTCTAGACTATCTCATTACCGAAGTGTGAAGTTTGGATCTGATATCAGATGAAATGCTTCTGTCCATGGCTGTCTCTCTAGGCCATCGACTGTATCTTATTAATGACGTGTGGAGACTTCTGGAAGGATCGAGGGATTCAAGCGGGCAAGTATGTGACCACCAGATGTGGGAGACAAAACCTTCACCATGAGTCCTTAACAAACTCCTCACCAGGCCTGTCCTGCTGCGGACAGACTCTACAATATGGTGAGAATGAATCTTCTATCGTAAATACACAAGCTCAAATGGTGTACTGCAAATACACACATCGTTTTCCTCAGTTGTCTCTCGTATGTCATCTCAGCCCAGTCTCCTGAAGTCTCATGCCTGGAGCATGTGTTTGGTGTGGGGAGAGAGAAAATTCCAGAAAATTCAATTTTTTGGGGAAATGCTTTTATTTATGACTTTGTAAATACACGTGAATGAAGATAGGTTATTACTATTTTATTTATGGCTTTGTAAATACATGTGAATGACGATATGTTCAAGTTGTTAGTTTGTGTTCAAAGTGAATTTTGACAGCTTTATTTGCATCTGTAGGCTCACCCTAAAAGTGGACATGCCCGTCTAATCCTGTGTTTTTATTTTTTTAGTGAAGAATCGGTGGTAAAGGAAGGTCCTGTGGTGCAGTTTCTTGGGGTGTGAGCCCTGGAGACATTTCTCAATCCTTTCCTCTTTATCTCTCCCACTTATTTCCTTTCTAATTAAAGGCATACTAGACTAAAAATGATAACTTTAAAGGATTACACCACCTTTTTGGTCAGTTTACTCATTTTGCAGCTCCCTTAGAGTCAAACCGTTGAGCTTAACATTTTGCTTCAGTTCATCTAGACGTTTAGTCTGATGCTATCAATCATCCCGGCATAATAATCGAGTTGTTCTAGCTGGTTCAAGCCGCAGATAAAATAGCGCAATCCACTGTTCCCTGATTATTACGCCGGAACGAGAAAATAGTTCCACGCCATATCGGTATACAAAATCACCAAATTTTATTTTCCGTCGGATTCAGTACGCCTTGTGTACTGAGCTGGAAAATGAGTAAATTAGCCTAAAAAGTGGCATATTCCTTTAAAAAAAAAAAGAAAAGAAAGAAAAAAGAATCAATTGTACATAATGTTTTATTTTGGTCAGATGTCTTTTAATTTAATAACTTGTCCCTGACTGTGTCTAAGGACCTGCGCTGTTTCGTTTATACACTCAACCTATGGAAAGTTTTTTTAAGGGGGGGTGAGGGAGTTGAAACTGACACACTCAGACTCTGAATCAAAGTGAATTTTTGCCTTCCAGAGGTGTCCGATGCCAGCAGAGGAAATTGGAGTTATGTAACTAAATTTGAAGGAGAACATGCTGATGAACTTAGGAGAGAGAAAAGACTCTGGGTCTGGTTAGACTGGCTGTATCAACACTAAATGAGTGTCGCAGTCTGACAGCGCAGGGGAAAACTCATTAGATTGTCATCACCGCGGCGCACGGCTGCGTTTTTATCAGCGGAGCAGTTAGAGCGCAGAAGAGGACATAAAACTGATGGTATTAAAGCCCTTAGCCTGTGTGGCACAGCAGCCCAATAAAACTAACGCTACTCGGCCGCATTGACCTTGGCCCTCAGGGTTTAAATGAGCCCTTAGCCTGTGTGGCTAACACAGCCCGCAAGCGCTAACGCTACTCGGACGCATTGACCTTGGCCCTCAGGGTTTAAATGAGCCCTTAGCCTGTGTGGCTAATACAGCCCGCTAATGCTAACGCTACTCGGCCGCATTGACCTTGGCCCTCAGGGTTTAAATGACCCCTTAGCCTGTGTGGCTAACACAGCCCCTAATGCTAACGCTACTCGGCCGCATTGACCTTGGCCCTCAGGGTTTAAATGAGCCCTTAGCCTGTGTGTCTAACGCTACTCGGCCGCATTGACCTTGGCCCTCAGGGTTTAAATGAGCCCTTAGCCTGTGTGGCTAATGCTAACGCTACTCGGCCGCATTGACCTTGGCCCTCAGGGTTTAAATGAGCCCTTAGCCTGTGTGGCTAACGCTACTCGGCCGCATTGACCTTGGCCCTCAGGGTTTAAATGAGCCCTTAGCCTGTGTAGCTAACGCTACTCGGCCGCATTGACATTGGCCCTCAGGGTTTAAATGAGCCCTTAGCCTGTGTGGCTAACGCTACTCGGCCACATTGACATTGGCCCTCAGGGTTTAAATGAGCCCTTAGCCTGTGTGGCTAACGCTACTCGGCCGCATTGACATTGGCCCTCAGGGTTTAAATGAGCCCTTAGCCTGTGTGTCTAACACAGCCCGCTAATGCTAATGCTACTCGGCCGCATTGACATTGGCCCTCAGGGTTTAAATGAGGTGACTCAGGAGGGTTCTGAGGACAGTTTTTTTTTCTTTCTCTCTTTCTTTGACTGCTGTTCCTGAAGTCTTTAAGCATCTGCCAGCAGCCCCCAACCCCCCCAATAACCCCCCCAACTCCACCCCCCGACCCACTCTACTCCACGGTCTCTGTTTTTGTCTGAGAGATGCGAAGCGTCGCCACTGCAGGGCCACGGCAAATATTCCTCTTTTTCTTTTAAGTCTGTCTCGCCTCTGTGATTCAAATCCAGGCTGTCCATAACTCTCGTTTAAAAATGATTAACTGGAAACAATATCGAGAAAGGGAATAAGAGGTGGAGGAGGAGGGGAGTGAGGGACTTGGAGAAATTGGAAAGGGTGAAAGGCATTTGGCTCTCTCGCCACCACTGGTAGCTATTTTGGTTTCGATAGCATCATACCACGAGTGTTGAAAAGCACACATTCCATCCCATTTCCTCGTCCCGCAGACTAACGAGTCGGGCCATGTGATTGGTCCGTACGCCGCGCTCGCTATTAGCTTTATCTGTTCCTCAACTGCCACTGAAGTATTTTCAAGTGAGTGGCCCCTGAGGGTACATTGGGCCAGATAGCATCTGGACTGGCTTAGCTCAGCCTGGACCCAGCTGCCTGCCGGACGGCCTTCACACACACACACACAGCAGGCCCTCAGTCAGGACAGGCTCAGAGACAGGATTGGGCCAGCCAGGCAGGCAGGCTCGATCGGACCAGAGAGGCTTGGACCAGAACAAGGCCACAAAGCAAAGAATCAAAGAAGCAAAGTGAGATGAAAAACCCGAGTCTTAGATTTGAGTTCCATCTGTCTTGTGCGCTTTACCTACTTACTCACTCACTTACTTACTTACTTAGGGAAGTGATTACTTCAGCAGGTGATTACTTCAGCAGGTGCTCCGTGTATGATGAAAAAGGATCTGTATAAAGCATATCAGTATTCCTTGTGTGTGTGTGTGTGTGTGTGTGTGTGTGTGTGTGTGTGTGTGTGTGTGTGTGTGTGTGTGTGTGTGTGTGTGTGTGTGTGTGTAGAGAATTGTTTCTTTACCTTTAACACCAGAGTAGACGACTACATGACAGGCTATAACCTCACAATGTGTGTGTGTGTGTGTGTGTGTGTGTGTGTGTGTGTGTAGAATTGTTTCTTTACCTTTAACACCAGAGTAGACGACTACATGACAGACTATAACCTCACAATGTGTTCCAGCTAAGCTATTTCAGCATGACCTGATGTTATCCAAAAATATTTCACGAGAGACTCTTTTTAATGTTTAAAAGTGGCCAACACGCAAATCTGGAACAAGGCGGAAAGAACCAAAAATAATATTCTAGTGTTATGACGATACTATAGGCTATAATTTCTGTTATTTTTGTTACACCG